>JAGQAX010000138.1:0-421898 GCA_019142605.1 Cephalopholis sonnerati
ATAGTGCAGAAGTAATAAGTTAGTATCATTGTTTTAAGAAAGTTTATTATTATTTTGAGATATGAAGTCATTATTTTAAGAAAGTTTGTCATTGCTTTAAAATATTATCATTATTTTGAGAACGTTTCTCATTATTTTGTGATACTAAGTCATTATATTGCGACAATTTCTTAGTATTTTGAGATAATATGGAATCATTTTGAAATACACTGTCATATCGAAAAAGTTTATCATCATTTTGTGATACAAAGTCATCATTTTAAGACAGTTTCTCATTATTTTGTGATACTCAGTCATTATTTCAAGAAAGCTTCTCATTATAATGTCTTAAAGGATATTTTCATCACATTGGCAGAAATGAGCTTCCACAGTCACAAGTGTTCAATCTTAATATAAGAGCTTTTTCTTGTTGTCAAGCATTTCAAATATATAAATCCTTTCCAGAAAATGTGTGCATGTCAGTGCTTTGTAGCCATCAGCTTGGCACTGTTGATACATTCGTACAGCTCTCTGAGTCTCCTAATCCTAGAAGAGATAGGATGTTTTTTAAGCTACAGTAAAAAGAGGATAACATGCTTTTACTCCTGTCCCCAAAAGTAGGATCAAATTGGCATCACTCTGAGAATTTGTGGGTAGTTGGACCAATTTGGTGCTCTACACATATTTAGGGGCTTATATGTGAAAATCCAGGAGGAATGTGCGTGAAACTCTTTCTGCAATTCTTTTTTAAAAAAGATCTCATAAACCCACTACCTGCCTCGAACCAAACATGCAGAGTAAATACGGGACTAACTGGTAACCATAGTGGGCCTTTAGCAGCATATTTTCTGCTGGAGTTGGTGGAGACCAAAAACAGAGGTTAAAGGAGAGTGAAGTAGCCTATTCACTGGTAGCCAAATGAAAACCATATAAGTTTATAATGTGTGTGTCTACAGCTTGTTGTGCTCCTGCTAAGGAGCCACAAATTAATGAAGGGTTAAAAACTCACAGGTGAATTAAAAAAAAAAAAATTGCTCACCTTTTGTAGCCTCTAAACTGACACAAACCAAACAAAAAGAAACTGCATAGATCTCAAAGCACCTGCAAAGGCTGAAATGCACCCCTAACAGTGCTGCCAATCAAATAGTTTCCTGGTGCTACTGTGCTATTTGCACGTATTTAAATTAGATAACATGCCATTGGCCCAATATTGGCCCCCGTCTGTGCAAATGAGCCTCATTGTAAAAATAATCAAATTCACAACAGTTAGTGCTAATAGCAACATGCAGCTATGGTAAAACCATTAGCATCTTCAAAGAGTTAAGCCCTGTTGCCACCAAACTCTTTTGGTATGGTACCTTTGGAACCAAAAGTTACTCATGAGACATGGTACCTAGACCCTAGGTCTGTTTAGCATTTCCACTGCAAACAGTACTCTTAAATGTGGGCGGGGTCGTTGTCACTCACTGCTCCATTCGACACTCGCTGTATTACCTCATCACTGGTGACATAGAGGGAAGTCTGCACCTCATTTATCGTCCACAGGACGAGGTTGCACTGTGATATTTTAATAACAAAATAGAGCAGGCTGCAGTGAGAGTCTCTCTCCATGGGATATTGAAAAATAGCGAGTTTGTGCATTTAGTCCTTCTAAGGCAAGCGCAGTGGCTGATGTCCACAGGAACAATGCTCCGCGATGCTTTTTTTTTTCTCCAAGTGAGGATTAGAATAAGTGCGGTTCACATAATCCAGTCGAAATTAATAGATATTTTTTAAACGCTTGAAGATCCACTTATTACTAAAATGTGTGTCATCCAAGAGAGACAATAAAAACTAAAGTAATGGTCAAAGTTGTCACATTGAAATTTAAGCAATTCAATTTTAATTTATGCATTGAGTAACATTACAAGTAAACGTTCCACCTTAAAAGTTGCCGGCAGTTGGCCCAGTAAATTAAGTTAGTTTTTTCTCAGACTCTACCTGCTGTGAGAGGCAGCAAAACATTATGTCATTTTATAGTTATAATTCATATGTAAAACTTGCCACAGTAAGAAGAGAGGTTTCATAAACTTCAAAACCAGCCACAACTCAGCCCTGAGCAGAGTGACCGTCCGCTATTAAACAGACTGCAGTGTTCACAGCTCCACCTTTTAGTACCAGATCTGTGTGCTAGGTACCCCAACAGAGGGGTGACCACAAAAGGGATGGTTAGTATTGGATCCTTTGGTACCATCCACAACTGTTCACAGCTGAAACGAAAAAAATGCGAACTGAACTGAAAGGGATTGTATCGGACTGCTCATAGGAAATGGGCTTTAATGAAGTGGATTTCCATGGGGTATCATACCCAGGCTTTCCAGTCTGCCTGAAGCTTTGAGGAATACATCTGCACCTCCTTAGTTAGCACCTATAGCTTCTGGTCTGAAAATTTCAGTTTTCTTTATCATTCTGCCGTTGCTCTGCCAACTGTGTTCTTGGCACAAGGCAACATGTATACTTTGCCACGTTGATAACTGTGCAAAAAAAGGACAAACTGCACTTAGCTGCAACAGACATGTTTGGACTGTTATATATTAGAGCAATATATTTTGTGAATTTGACCTTGAGACAGGACGGATGGTGGTTGCAAGTGATACAATCCAAGCTTAGTCATGGTGCTGGTTTTTGTTGTAGTTTAGTTCCTGTTTTGTTCTAAAGGTCATTCTCCTCATGTGTCATGTCGTGTGTTACTTCTTACCTTCGTCTGTTTCCCACCTGTTTTCCGACTCACCTGCCTTCTATCAGTCTTGTTAGTCCTTCCCGGTTTTCCCCGCGCACCTGTGTTGTATTAGTCTTGTTTGCTCCACTGAACGAGGTTACACCACTCGTTGTCAGCCAGTTCCTGTGTTTCCCTCCTTTTGCCCGTGCCCGCCCACCCCAGCTGCGTCTTATTCTCGTGATTAGTTTTCTGTGTACACATATCTGTGTCTTTGACTTTGTCCTTGGTCAGTTCGTCTGTATTCATATATTCGTAGTGTTTTATCAGCTAGATTAAAGCTCGCTTGTTGTTAAAACCACCTGCCCGCCTACTGCTCTGCATCTGAGACTGCTATTGAACGCAACCGTGACATTCTTTGTGAATATGCCTTCCAGAAGTTTCTATTTCAATGACAATGACAATCAATAGCAGAATACCTTTATAAATATAATGTCACCCTAAGCTCACAAAGAGACGAAAACACCTAAAATCTCTGATAATAAAAGTATGTTTAAAAAAACCTTACTTTCTGCCTTTTTGAGATGAACAATCAAGTTCAGTGGTGTTAACTAATGCAACGTTTTTTTGTTTGGTTTGTGTCCACCACCATATTTTCTCAAAAATACAAAAAAAAAAAAAAGATTTACAAATTCTTCATCAAAACTTAAGACTTAAATGATGATTATCATTTTTCTAGGGGATGGGGAAGAGCCAGCTGTTGGGACAGGAAGTGCAAGAAGATGTGGGAAGGGTGGAGGAGGGTTACCGTGGCCCTGACCTCAGTCTCAGTGACCATGAGCTGAACGCAGCGTAATGAGGCCTGACACTTGCTCCACAAGACAATCACCCAGCAGAGATGTATCGGCCTCATGCTCTCATTTATCATCGTGTGTTGACAGACAACCTGATAGGTAGGTTATGCGCTATTTTAACCACGCTAATCCAGACTGTAGAACAATTACTCAAGTATTGCCCACACCCACCGCTCCCTGAGGGGCCAGAAGTTCGGGTCACCCACACACACAACCATCATCCTGAGATGGTAGGTTCTCACAGGCTTCCAACCTGCCCACCACCAGCCAAACTCAGGAAGGAGAGTCATTTTGTTTTCCATCCCGACAACCCTTTTATCTCATCCCCTGGCTCCAGACTATTTTAGACCCCACAGCCAGGCCTTGCGGTCAGCGCTCCCAAGCACCAGAGGAGCCGGAGTTTCAAATTGTCGCTACACAGGGAGTGTAGTGAAATTCAGCATACCCGAGGACAACAGGAAGTAATAAATCACAGAAAGAGGCTGATTGAAAGTGATCGCTGAGGAGAGAACAGCTGTGTGAGATAGTGGCCGCTCATACGTAATGGAGATCGCAATCCCTCTGTGGCAGCAAAATAAAGCAAGAGGAAAAATACATGAGTAATGAAACATCAGCTGATGACACCCTGAGGAAATGAACTAACATCCCGCAGAGAGAACAACAGAAACTATTCCAAACAAGGGGACTGTTTATTTTCATAACCTTTGACCCCTCTCTACCGCATCTTTTCGCCTCAATCTCTCTTTGCTTACCCCTCTGTTCACAAAATAAAGTTTGTATTGCCAGGTTTACATTCCAGGACCACTTTGCTAAGCTGTGTTTTCAGGGTCACGTATGGAATTTTATTATGAGCATGAAAATACAGTTAAACTCTGCACTTTGTCCTTTGCTTTATCCTGTAAAAGGATCTACCCAGACTTAATTTCATCAAATATTTCACATCAACATGATGAACTGATCCCACTGTCATCACCAAAAAGAGAAACTATTATCAATCAAAATATTCAGAAAGACCCAGTCCACATCAAATTAATAAGAAGTAATATAACTAACACTTCACACTGAATAACCATAGAATTTAAATTCTGGCCCAGGCTGCACATTTGTCAGGGTGTAGATTAGAAGATTTATCACATTGCACTTGGCAAGATCTCTGAGAGGAAATTCAGATTCAGCTAAAAAAAAAAGCATTGCTTCATTATAAGTGGTGCACTTTTAGCTGATGGATATCTGGTATTTGGGGGATATGCAGGGAATTCCCAGATAAACTGCAGCTCTGTAATATACTTTAGGAAATATAGGGAGGTATTTAGAGAAGGTATTTTCAGGTGTAGCTTAAGAGAGACTCTGCGTGACCAAGCATCTTAGTTTCACGGTTATCTCTCTTAGGTCTGACAGCCTATCAGTCTTTCCGATACGGAAAAGATACAGGAGGCCAGTAGAGGAAGGAGCTGTTCAAGGCTGAGTACTTCCTCGATCATTTATTGTTCCCCCCGTTTCCAAGTGCTGCATGAATGCAAAAGGACAAACAAAAAATAATAATAAAAAAAAGCTTTTCATCTCCCCATGAAGTCACACCTCACATATTTTCATTATAATATGAGCTTAATATTTTAAAGTTCTGCTTGATTTTTCAAAATAGACTCACTCACATAGACTTTGAATGATTTTGCTTTTGTCAAGTCCTTTCTCTAAAATGACATTTGAAGGTTAAATTCTTTCTAAAAAGTTCTGATTTCAGTATCCTAATGCATTCCAGCTTATCTCTTCTAAACTCCTTTCAGCAATGGCAGCCATGTCCAGTCTGTCACAATCACAATGATATGAATGGTGATTATTATATCATTTCAGAACGTACATTTCAATGGAAGCATGTACAAAAAAAAATCTGGTGTAAAGGCAAGCAAAAGGCCCACAGTTGTACACTGTATTATCATTTTACTGCCAGTCATTCGACAGGAAGTGAAAAACCAGCCCTATAAAGTAGATTGGCTGAGAAGTGCTACTTCACACATACAGCTATTAAAAAACAATAGCTCTTTGGATCGAAAGACACGTGAGACCAAGAGGAGAAAGGTCAGACTTGTATCTTGTTTTGTGATGAAAAAGCCCATAATAAATGGGCTCAGCACTTACATGTTTCAACTCACAGTCTTCCTCGGGGTGTATAAAAACAAGTGGCAGCTCACAAACACACCGAAGCTGCCGTTGCCAGGCAATCAGGGTAGCACTGGATAATTATCACAGGTGCAATCAATGAAGTGATTGTGCACACAGTCGGGTCAACTCCAACAAAGCACCATTGTCTTCAAGACCAGCAAACCCATCACAAATAATCAGTAACATCAGATATTCACACTATTTAATAAAGGAAAATGCCCTAATGGAATAAAGAGTCTATATATATATAGATGGTACGATACATGATACAGATACAGAACACAGTCCAGCTCTTCATTCAAGCCTGGGCTCTTGGTGGCCCTTAACTGGACGATCCAACACATTCTCACTCCGACCTCGTCACATATTGACGTTTGGTTTCCATGTCAATATACGACGTGCAAGGTACCCTGGGTGCATTGATTGTTGATGTTCTGGGACACCGTGTCGAGTCCTGCCTGTTACATGCATTGTCTTCTTTCAAGATACACTTCCATTTTCACAGGAATATTAACATTTACATACAGTCTGTTCAAAATGAACACAATTCTGCAGATTGACTTTTTCTCCTTCAACAACAAACACACATGGATGGGTTTAGGCAACAAAAGCATGTGGTTAGGTTTAGGAAAAAAAGCATAGGGTTTGGCTTTAAAGGGGTTAGGGGTTAGAATCTTACGGGAGACGAACACTGCTCTCTCCGGTAAAGGTTGTGGTTTGTTGGACCCATTCACCACCCCTCCCACCCACCCCACTCGGACTTCGCCGCCTTAACTTTCCTCCTTGTCCTGCTGCGTTTTCCCCGCAAACTATAAAGACAACTGGCCGCATATCATGCTGCCATTAAAGGACACCTTTTTCGTTGGTTTGTGACACTACCCAAGCTCCAGATGTTGACAACTTCGCAGTGAGACCAGGCTCGATGACCCAAAATGTTTATCTTTTTAACAGTTTCTTAAGTTTATCTCCTTCTCTTTAAAGGCCCAGACACACCAAACCATCAAAAAACTAACAGTGACAAAAGCCAACTGTTGCATCCCCTCATGTCGCCTGTGTCTCAGCCAGAGAGTTGCACATGAACATGCCGCAATGACTACAGCTGACGGCCAACCGGCACGTACATTCTGCACCTGAGTCAGAGGAAATAACTCTCCACACTAGTGGACAGCAGTAGACTACATTCATGAAGGGAACTGGAAGCCCAACGGGACAGTTTAAGGATGCTAGTCAGCCAGTTAGCACGTTAACATCACGATCCAATGTTGTGATAGAGGATCAAAGAAAGACGTGATACAAAGAGCCGCAAAGTACACATAGGGTGTGAGGGAGGTGAGGTTTATGGGTCAAACATAACTGGACATTCAGCCAGAAGACCACAGTTCTTGTCCAGTTTGAAACCAAAAGTCAGTGTTGTTGTGACATAATGCTCTACAACTGACATATGGTCATCGCATACTGACATCACTCATATGATGTCACAGTACTTTATGTAACAAACATGCCTATTTTAACCCAAAACATGATCTTTTTTCTAACCTAACCAAGTAGTTTTGTTGCCTAAACCTAACCACCACTGGTTCACAACAATAACTACTTGTTACAATGTCAGCTGTGTGGCCTTTGCGTCACAATAAGACAGCTAGGGGTGTGACAATTCAACTGTATTTGACGACTTAAGGTGAGATCATGTTGGAAAACCAGCACTATAGTCTGCTTTGTCACTTATAATATAGAAGGCAGAAAGGCTTTGCAAGTAATTTCTAACATTTTTAGCCATTTCTACTACAAATAAAATCAAACTAAATATATAAACCTTACTGATGTACTATTTCCTGACAGCTTTTGTTGACGCAGTCGGTTAGAACATACTGACCACTGCATCCTACGAGTCCTCCAGGCTTGGCTGAAAGAAGGCTGTATTTATCCAAAATGAAATGGGACAGGCCTTGTGGGACTGTTGCTAGTGTGGAAATGTGGACGTCAGAGGGTCTCACGCCTAAATTGGGACACAGTGTGTGATTTCTGTGTACTCACCATCTGTTGACAGTTTTCAGACACTGCCATGCTTCACCTGCCCAGTAGATGTCATCAGCATGTTCTCTTGCTCCTGATGATCACCTGTCTGCACAGAGGCGCCTCATCATGTTGTCAACCTTTTGGTACACATGATGGGCAGTTAATCTCTGTTGTTTGACAGGTGATACTAATAACATTGTTGGAGGTTCTCTTTTATTCAAATGTCCCAGTAAACCATGACAGTGTGACAATGAGCCAGTATGAACAACACCAGGGGTCTCGTTTATAAAATAGAATCCATACGTATGGACAAAAGCCAAAAATAGCATGTGCCAAAAAAATATTCAACAATTTCTCTCACCATCTCGACGCCATTTTCCCATCTCCAAAATGTTCGTAAGCATGGGTCCAAGTTTCTCCCATCAAGTCTGTTTTTATAGATCACAACTTTTGTGTGGGAAGTGGCGCACGCCTCTTTCAGGCCTTGTTTTGTGCTTACGCAATGTTTAGAAATGAGGACTCTGAATCTGAAGCAGCTCAATGAACTCAGCTTTCATTAAGTTCTATCATTTATAACTGTGCTTTCCTACTAGCACATGTTAAAATGTCCTCAGTGAAAGGACCTACTGTGTGTTGATACACAACAGTACATTGATCTCTTATTTATTAATAGCAAAGACTGACAAAATGATACAAGGAAGACCACCCTGTTCACTGTATACTATTATCTTTAGCTGCCAGAATTACTTTAACATGTTCTTAACCCACCTTTTGTTGATGTTTTGGTTCCTTTATTCTCCTGTTTTCCTGCAGTGACAGCCTGCACGTAACAGACTGTAAGTCAGCATAACCTTTGTATAAAGTGCCTTTTAACCACCCGTGTCTTGTCTGAGGAGTCGACGTTTGGGTCCTGACCTGAGCTGTTACAAAATCAATGTTCCACTGGGGTCGCAGCTTTTGTTGGACACTTACGATTTTATTCCATCTCACAATTTTCCATCTGCTAGGATATAAAACCCGTAATGCTCGGTGTAACACCGTCAGACTGCACTCCACACAGAACATTTCAACTCTGAGGTTACTGTGTTCTGTCTCTGTTTCTTTTTCAATCAGAAATCAATCTTCAAGGACAAGAGAATGTGTAGTCAAGGGTGTCCAGAGCCCAAGGATAGGTCCACAGGGGTTTGAGCTGCTGCACACTGGGTTGCTAATGGGCTGAGGAATGCTATTTTAGATTAACCACACTGGATATACTGGTACAATGCTAATGAGCATGGTTGAGGCTTATGTCAGATAGCACCAGTGATGAACTCCCCACAGACCAGTTTACCTCTCGTGTCTATTAGTCCCTACACAAATGTGACACACAAACACACCAGGCTCCTCTGTCATCATGTGTGTCCCTGCACACAAGTTGTTCTGTATGTGTGTTCATATGTGTCATGTGCTTACACAAGACATGCACACATTGCATAAGTGAGGCAGTTCAGCTCCCCGATGTCTCAGCTCGGTCCCTGGGCAACTTTTACACCCCCCCCTTTGTTCATGTGTGTGAGGACACAGGGAGCAAAGGTGCTGAGTGACACATACTTTCTTTGTGTAAAAGTTAGATAAACTTAAAGCACAGTCCCATGACTCACATGTGTAGGAGTCATGTGTGTGCTTGCATCTGTATGTGTACTGGCTTTTATGTCCATGGGTGTTCATGCTTGTATTTATGTATCTTGGGGATCTAATGTTGGTTATTACTATGGAGGTTGGCCTTTAACTATCTTCCAACAAAACATAAGCAGTCCTTCAGCTTATTAAAACAAAACCTGGGAGCATAGCCTCGGGACATGCACAACGCCACATATTGTGAACCTATTTTAGATAACAAATGCACAAAGATCTGATCACAGTATGGAGGCAAGGAGGGAATTTCTCGATCTTCTTCTGTGTACAATTTTCAGTGTGTAAAACCAAAGGAGATGTGCTCTGATGAGTCAGACGCTAAAAGATGTGCCTCCAACTCGTTAAAGCTACACACTGAGTAAAAACTGTTGACAGTGATAAGAAAGGAGCAAAAAATGACTTATTTGTGTCATACCTCCAGTCACATGAGGCACAAATCCTCTTTAAGAATTGCTCCTGCACAGGTTACGGACGTGGGTGACAATAACCTTGTTATGTTGTTGTGAAGTGAATGTAGGTGCTTTGCTGACTGCTGGCTAAATGAGTAGGCAGTATCTCTGCTGCTTCTGGGAACCAAGCTCCATGACGGGGGTAACAGGTGCGGGGAGGGGACAGCCTGCGCACTCCGATTAGCAGGCAGATGGTGGAGTAGAGTTCATCCCAGAGCAGAGAGAGGATCCTGAACAGAGAGGAGAGACAGAAATATATAGAGAGAGGCAGATCTGCCAACACACTCAGATGCTCAGAAAGGTAAACATGAAAGAGTGACAGAGGAGGAGAGAGGCTGTGTAGGGATTAAGTAGTAAATTCATTTACACCTAACAGTCAGATGATGGATGGATGTGAGAGAGAAAACACACACACACTTCAGGGATCACATTTTTTGAGCAAATTAAGATTGTGCAACCATATGATGTTTATAATTTATCCCTGTTATTATTATTGGAGATTAATTTGTGAGGTGACCTGCATCATATGACACACACTGATTATCCGTAGCATTTAAATTTGTGCTGTATAGCTACACTAGCAGCACGGCTCTGCGAATGAAAATATTGGTCCAACAACTCAACAACTATTGAATAAACAGAGAAGTTTGGAAGTTAATAAGAGAGTGAGAGTCAAATAAGTTTTTTAACTCATTTGAATTGTGCCGTGAATTACACATGTGATGTTGGTCACTTTAAAAGAGTCAAGAAAGTCGTAATTTGTTGTAAAACTGTTGAAGCACAAGACTGTGAAAATAAGTAGTTAAAAAGATTACACAAGACCTGAAACATCATAACTTTCTTACTGCTATGATGCGTGTGTGTTTCGTATTGGGATGTAGGCCTACTCACATTAGCAATGGGTCATGGCTGTTAAAAAGACCAGGAGTCACTGGATCAAACACATCAGATAAGATAAAGCTTGGTTACCTAGCTAGCCGGCTGGTGTTGGTGACATATATTGTGCAAAATGAGAGATGTAGTTCACTGAGCATTTTCACACAAAGCTAAATGGTTCTAAAACAAACCTACGACAAACTGCAACTTAGCTTTAAATTTCACCAACATTGTAAGTGTCATTCATGGCACAATTTAAACAGGATCAAAAATTAATTTGTCTTGGACTTTTAATCTCTATAGAGTGCTCCAGGGATGACGGTTTTCTGTAGGCCGATGCAGAAGTTAGCATCGCCCTGGTTCCCTTGTCAAAAAGCCTATGGGATTTTTCCATTGGATTTTGGATTATTGCAGAAAATAAACTCTGAGGGAAACAAACGTTTATGATACTTACATGTTTTGTTCGGCAAGCAAGACTTTGATGATTTTTGAAGCATAAATGCAATCGCCAGAAGTAAAAAGCTAACGTTAGACATTGTTGCATGTCTCTCGGTGCTCCCACAGCACGGCTGCAAAGCTGTGGTCGGCATGATGGTTTTTAAGTATACTTCCTTGGGTTTAGGCAACAAAAGATTGGGTTAGGTTTAGAAAAAAACCATCATAGTGTGGCATAAAATAAGTACATTTGTCACTAGCATAATGTAATGTCACATGACATGTCACATAAGTCAGGGGACACACGTCACTAGCATAGTATGCTACACATAGTAGCACATGACGTCAAATAACTCGGTTGAGCTTCGGTGTCACATGAGAAACGAACAGTGCTCTCTTTCCCCTCCCACCCACTGCATGCAGACTTTTTTGCTCTTCATACTACAACACTTGCATGGAGCGTCAAAAAAAAGCCACCGCTGGGGGCCATTGACTAAGCGTCAGTATTTGACGAGTTGGAGTGAGACTGGGGTTGTCAGGGACTGCCGCTGAAAATTAGCCAAGATGGCTAACCTGGCACATTTACAGAAATGTCTATGATTGTGCTCTGTCCCTGTATCTTTTAACTGTATAAATAATTAAACAAATAAATAAATGAAGCACCTTACCTCTAATTTTCACACTTCTAAGAGGCTCTACTGTAAAGCACCAAATGAGATCATACCCTTTTTTTGTCAAAGTCTCACCAGTGGAGTCTGGGATATCATGTTGAGTCTAAAAACGCGACCTTTAGTTAATGCGCCCTCATTAGGATGATCCATTTTAATTAGTAAAGGGAACTGAATGTGTGTTTCAAGAATGTGTTGGGGATGGTTTGATGTTTGTCAAACATCAGATTCTGACCTTTAATTACCATACTCCCACTGGGCCAGCAATTTTTGTCTTCTCCTTCTTCTTCCTCTCTTTTATAAATTGTGTCCTCCTAACCCATATTGTCGATGTTAATCCTTTTAAAACTTGTCAAGACATTCAAAACCAAGAATGTAAAGTCGGGATTACCAAAGTCAATAGTCATCCTCCAGTGTCTATGTCAGTATAGAATTTCATGGCAGTCGATCCAATGGTTGTTAAGATATTTCTTTCTGGACTAAATTGTTGGACCAACAGACCAACGCCTCGAGCCATGCTACTGGCAAGGCTAAAAATAATAGCTGTCTAAACATATTGACAGTGTTCTTGTGTTAAAAATGTAGAAAGTTTTCTCTGAGTGAAATAAAGTACGTGTCCTGGGTTTATTAGGATATGGCTCTGTGTTTATACACACCATGACACCATCTACAGCACACTGTACTCTTCAGTCAGTTGATTTTCTTTTACATTTCATCCTGTTCTTTGCTGGCGGAGGTGAGGATTCGTGTCACACTGGCTTATTACAGTGATGGGTCCCTGTGCTCTACCTATGAATTATGTAATACTCATGCGGCTCAGACTACAATACCTGACAATGACAGCAGTGCAGATATTCGTAGCATTTTATCCCCGATGCCCGCATTCAATTTGAAATCCACCTCCGATCGGGGTTGCTGTTACAGCTTGAGGAGCTCACCCAGATTGAATTTGGTTTCCCTGCAGATGTAGCTGATGAAAACTATTGAAAAACGAGGTGGGGAAAGCTGATTGCTTGGGCCTTCTCATTGTTTGACATAAACCCATCAAAAAGCATTTGTAAATTGACAGCCCAAAACGACCCATGGCTCAGTAGTGGTCTTCACATACAGTATTGTGATGCATGCAGAAAGAGATAGAGTCAGACACAGATAGCGAGAGGAGTACAGATTCAAAATAATTCAGGGCCATCAGGCACAGCAGAGGTTCTGTCCAGAAATGTCACTGGCTCTCGACCGTAAAACAAAAACAAACTAGTTGAGAAAACTAAAGAAAGTAAATGAATTCTTGTAAAATGTCCTCTCCCGTCAGCAAGTCAAGACACCCTGTAGCTCTCATTCCAACTGAACATTAAAGCACCCGATTTCACAGATTAGCACAACGATAACTACTGAGCCGATGGAGCCCAATTAATGGACTCAGCTGCTGTAGCATTTGGTTGGAAGGAAACTGTGAATACTGTTTGGCTAAAGAGTAAAGCCCGCAGCCCACAATTAAGATTCAAACTGTAAGACGACAGTGAAAATGTGAATGTGTGGAAATGTGTGATTGTGATGCAGAAGTGTACCCAAAAAAGCAAGTGTGTCTTAAAGCTGGCCAAGTTAATATTTTCACATTAACGGTGGATGAATTTACGTAGGCTGTTCTCAGTCACTGTTTGAAAATAATTCACTGTAATTCGTTCATAACCAGTATATTCATAGACTCGAGGGCTGTGATCATGTGACCTATGCACCGCAAGCTGTTAAGAGCAAAAGAGGAACTGCGGTGACATAGTATAAAGAGCGACAAAGTGTGTGTAGGGTGGTGTTTGGTGAGGATGGATGGGTTGAACAAACACAGGACTTTGACCCAGGAGACTGCTGTTCATGTCCCATGTGAACCAAAAATTAACATTAAGATTATTTTAAGTTACGTCATGCCTAACAATGATTATTTTCCTAAACCTAACCTTCTTGGGGGGTTGCTATTCATACATTCATTCAATCGTTTCAAACCCATATGACATCATACAACAATGTTGTGTAAGGACACGTTTAATTCCTATGTATAATCTGGAAGAGGTGTCCCATAGTGGCTCGACAAAAAACTACATATATGTGAATGTGATAGTGATTGTAGCATAACAGCCTGTCACAGGTTACAGCGAGATGATTAGAAGAGAAATGGCAGAACATAAAGGTCCAGCTGAAAAAAATCAGTGTGTCAGTCTGTGTTGAAATCAGCAGGAGGAGAGGTAGTTATCGTTACCAAGCAGCCAGTAGCTCCAGGGGGGGCGGAGCCTCGCCTAGGGCACCAAATGTGCTAGGGCCGCCACTGAGTTTAAGTAAATACTTTCAAACTGTAAAGGCACTGTGTGGTCTTGCAGCAATAACTGAAATGTTATCATACCCACATTAATTACCCATCATTGTGTATTTAACACTCCACAGTAAGTGATGTCTGCAGTGTGTTTACACAACACAGCCTGTGAGAAAATATAGCATGCCTGTATAGAGCAAATATTTTGCTGCACTACTGTGTGACATTTGGATTTGCATCTAGACATGACTTTTATATAAATACCCAAAGCGGAATTGTTTGTGGTCATGTTGTTTTACAGGAACATGATACACAATCTCTCTTTCTCTTCTTTCTCATACACCTCTTACACACACACACACACACATCACTGTGCTGAGACATCTGCGTTCAGTTAGCAGGCAGCCTTCAGTGGCAACTGTATCAGAGACTCCAAAGTTCAACAACAGCTGAACATCCGCAGCACACCTCTCTTTAATCTAAAAGACACGAGCTGCTCTGTCTCTGTCGTGGTTAATGAAGTCTACGTGCAGCCATGTCACAGCTTAATTGATTGAAACATGATAAGACATGTTGCTCCAAGCAAGAACACCATTTGGCTGTCTCGCTATGGTAAGTCTTGTCTTCAGCCTCTCCTTACTCATTGATGTGGTGCTTAACTGGCCCTCAACAGGAATCCTCATCAGATCTAAAGCATCTCCAGATGTTCTTGTATATCAATTATGCTATATATGAGCCTAAGTGTCACAGTTTCCAAGCTTTTTGGCACTTGGTTATTGGTGATGTTGGCCAGACTGCCTGTTTTTCTTCTGCGCTCCAACTGAGCCTGCACCTGCACCTGCACCCTGATTCAAACTTCGGCTGCTACAAGTTGTCATTTTTCTTACTTTTGGGACAATCCAAGGTCCTCTCTCATCAGTTTGTCAGCTGGAGTGTTAGCTTTGTTGTTTTGACACAGTGTCTTGTAAAGAGTCTTCTGGCTTTTGGATTGAACAATCATCACTGAACAAAAGGCTTCTTCAGAGAAACGATTGTTTTGTTCCATTCTCACCTGCACATTGTCTTGCAGGATGACACAGGTAAGAGACAAGCTGCATAAACAAAAGTGTTATATAAGAATAGTGTATATGTTAAACCAATCAGCCACATACAGCACATATTGTAGGCACATATTGCTACGTGTGCACATTAGCATACACAGTCAACCCCGCAGGCTACTGTACTTAAACAAACACGTCTCAGTCTTTCTGCATCTCAATCTCACAGCGAGACATGTTCATCAGCCCTCACTCTGTTCTGTTGGTGTCAGAAGTGTAAGTGAGCAGAGACACAAAGCAGCTGCTGGAGTGGAGCAGAGGGAGCAGAGAGGGGCTTAGATCAGGGCACAGGCCTCCTCCTCATCCTGACAGCACGTCCATATGGACATGCTAATGCTGCAGAAGCCTCTGGGCTACTGTCCAGTGTCTGCGGTTCACACAGTTTAGAGCAGATGAATGGGTATGTCTGTGTGTGTCATGGGAAAATATAAATTAGAGCTTCTTGGTTTCAAAATCAAAAATACTGTTTTTTTCTTACCTGTGTTGGTATTATCAGTTTGGATTGTTTTGGTGTGAGTTGCAGAGTGTTGGAGATATCATAGATTCTTTTCTCCAATATAATGGAACTTTAAGTTCTGCCGGTTACATGCAATGTCTTCTGTAAAAATACACTGCGATATTCACAGGAAATTTACCATTTACATACAGTCTCTTTCAAAATAAATGCACTACGTCAGAACACCGCAAATTGATGTTTTTTTTCCTCCAACAACAAACACACGTGGTTAGCTTTAGGCAACAAAAGCACATGGTTAGGTTTAGGAGAAAAGAACAGGGTTTGCCTTTGGAATCTTACGGGACGCAAACACCGCTCCCTTGGGTGAAGGTCGGTGTTTGTTGGACCCATCCACCACCCCTCTCAGCTGCTCCAGTCAGACATTCGCCGCCTTAACTTTTGCTCTTGTCCTGCAGCGTTTCCCCCTGACACTGCTGGGCGCCATTAAAC
Organism: Cephalopholis sonnerati; assembly: GCA_019142605.1. NCBI lineage: Eukaryota > Metazoa > Chordata > Actinopteri > Perciformes > Serranidae > Cephalopholis > Cephalopholis sonnerati. Next base: position 16,149 of record JAGQAX010000138.1, read on the forward strand.
TATAGCGGGACCCGGCTGCATATCATGCCAACGTTAAAGGACGCCTTTTTTCATTGGTTTCTGATGCCACAAGTCACTGCCCAAGCGCTGGATTGTAGCATTTCAACATAGAAAGCTGTACTGTCTGTGCTGTACACATTGCAAAGAGAAAGGAACAAATGGGAATGTAATAGGGGTCCTGCAGCTCATATGTGCCCCAGGGCCCCTTAGCAGGTCAAGCCTTGATTACAGGGACACCTCATGACCCATGAAGTTAACACCTGACTGAAAAGCATCTCACTGCCCTCTTCGGTTGAGAGTTTCAAGTCAGTTGCACCTCAGTCTACACCCAGCAGTGTCTCTGATTCACCTGTAACCACACAGTGATGTATGCTGTCCTGAAGTACATCCTTACATCCCTTTTCCACAGCCAGCAGAAACTGAGCAACATTTGTATTCATTTGGAGTCGTGTTTTTGGCCACTTGACTAAAGCTCTGCATTCATTCCCTTTTGTTTCTGTTTAGTCTCCAATAAAAAGGAAACCAAACTATCTGACTCTGGAGCTTCTTAATGCGCCAGGTAAGTAGTAGCGTTTGTGTCTGTTATTTGGTGCTGGACAGATAGAGTTGTTAGTAAAAACACACAGATCAGAGCAGGTTTAAGGACACTATCTTAAAGGCAATGAAAGAAACAGTTCAGCTTGTAGGCAACTGTTAAAAAACCACAGAGTAAACGACCATGCTGCAAAGTGTCTCTGCATGTTTGAAGATATGAATATGACTCAAGCCTCACTTAATTACCGGATGTATGAGATCAAGTAGCACTTCTGAAAGTAGAGACATTCACTCCTCCATTGTTTAAGCTTTAATACGTGTTACTCGGGTGTTAACGTTCTTTTTTTTTTTACAAGTGCAAAAAAAAAACCTAATGATTACATTTCAGCTTGAAGCTTATTATCTGAATCCACTGTAGTTGTCATTTAAATGAAAATATAGATTTTAGATACACTTCTTTAAAAATCGTATTTTGTATCTTTCACTGGAACTGGTGCCTTTGCTTTTGTGTGTGCATTGTGTGTATCTAAGAGAGAGGAAGGTGTAATATAGTCATGTCTGCATAATCTTTAGCCCTCAAGAGAGGAGGCTTGGCTACCAAAGCTACGTCCCACTCCCACGACGCAGAAAAGGTCAAGGTGTATGTCCTATAGAGGCAGATGAGACACTGATCCTCCTGCTCCTGGGAGAACTGGCTGCTAGAGGAAGAGGTGGGAAGAGGAAAACAAAACAAACTGTGTGTGTGTGTGTACCTGTCATATTCTCTAAAAGATTTGGAGTCAGGTGTTAAGCCTCTGCTGTTCTTTTTTTTCCTAATGGGATACCATTTCTTTAAGTCCCGTACAACCCTGACAATAAAAGGAGAATATTTTCATTTTCTCAGTTGGCAGCTTTTTGGATTTTTAGTGTCATTTTAACTCAAAGGCATCATTTCTTATGCAACTGCCATGCCATGAAGGTTGAGTCAATCCTGCCGCTCTGCATAAATAACTCATCACAGAAGTCAGTTCTTATATAAACATAAAATTGCCAAACAATAGTGTTGACAGTGCTTAGTCACTGTGAAAATGGATGTGTTTTCTGGGGGATAACACCTTGCCATTTTGCTGTACAGTAAACATACTCGTCTGTGTTAATTTTTATTACAGGAACACACACACAAGTCGCCCACTATCACAGTAGTGTACTCATTAGCAAAATTACAGAGGCTGATGAAATGACATGTATTTCTCAGTCAGGTGTTTGTATTTGGTGATGTTTCTTTGTCTTGAAATCTTATGTCTGTCTTAACAAATGTCACGGCATTGTAAACAAATATTTTAAACCCTGTAATATAAATAAGGAGATTAAACAAATAAGATATTGTGCAAGAAATACACCCAGTGCCCCAGAACATGGCATCAACATATCCTTTTTCAGGTATGTGTGAATTTCTAATTTTCCCCACTGACTTCATCGCTAAGATGAAGCCATAGCAACAAAAGCTGTATTACCCCTCTGATGTTTTTAGCTTTCAAAATGGGTTTTGCTGCAGAAGATGTCAGTTTGACCTCTTTACTCATTTGGATGAAGCAGAGTCTGTCTGCAACTGCACAATAACTCATACAGTGTTTCTGCTTTTATGCCTCCCAGTGAACTGGACTGTAAAGAGTAACCCAATTGAACCCAACACCATCTTGTTTCACCGACCTCCAGTCGTTGCTGTTGAGTTTATTAATATATTCAGGGCATGGTCAGTTCAGACCGGTTCAGACCTTGGCATATCTGTAGAGCAATGTCACAGGTGTGACCGCACCCAGCAGTGCGTGTTCCTTATTAGACTGTTAAAGCAAACTGTGGTTCAAGAATTGGCATCTTTATCAGTAAAATATGCTGTGATAAAAGACTGTAATGATGCGGATGATTAAAATACCCGCATTAACCATCATCCTACCAACATATTTAAAATGCAAGTCCCACCGACTCCTGGGGACCCCAAGAATAACTGTTGCATGAAAAATTCAAAAAAGAAAAAAGCACCTGTGAGATATGACAAAAAGTAAACCTCTGGGGTCTGCCGGTACCCCAGTCGGCAGGATGAGGGTTTTTAATTGAGTTTTCGACTACTTGGGGCAGCACAACAAACTGTAAACACAACATTGGCACATTATTTCCCCATAAAGTTGATAAGACAGACAGCTGAATAATTGAACACCCAGCAGACACAGAGTGACATTAGCATTCATTTGAAGTCGTGTTTCTGGCCACGGTCCACCTGGTGAAATGAAGTCCAATTTTCACTCTCTTTTGCTCTCCACCAACTCCTGAGAGAAATATCTGGCTGTTAAAGGAATACTTTCCTGATCCTAGTCAGTAATAACTGAGGAAGAAATCACTCACTATGCTTACATTATACCTGCTAAGCTGTTTACATGGCTAATGAAAACGAATATTCCACCAATATTCCCGTTGACATGTGTTAATATGTCATTTGTCAAGTCGAAATATGGAAAAGTGGAACAGCTGTCGCTTGTGCCAGGATTTTTTAAAGTTTTCCACCAGTGGCGGACTTCTTTGATCATGCAAACACAGACTCCCTCCTTCATTCCTTTAACCGCCTCCTTGAAGAGGCAGCGTTGCAATATTTGCGCAAATTCAAAAACCTGTTGATATCTAGATCCCGCACAATGTTTAAAAGTAGGTGTGTTTCTCCTTTCGTTTAGAAATGTGGGCTTTTCTTTGGGGGCATGTATCGCTACATGAACCTTGCAAACTGTTGGTGAGTTGGTTTGTGTACAACATATCCATGAAAACGTACAGAGCTGACCGAAAACAGGCAAAAGGCCGTGTGTCGCAAACCCGGTCTCACTCCGAAGTAATTTAAATCTGGCGCTTGGGCAGTGACTTGTGGCCTCAGACACTGACAAAAAAAGCTGTCCTTTAATGTCAGCATGATACGCAGCCAGTTGTCAGTATGGGTTAACAGTGCTCAGCAGCATCTGGGGCAAACATGGCGGGACAAGAAGAAAGGGTGGGAGGGATGATAGATGGGTTCAACAAACACCGACTTTCACCTGGGAGAGCGGTGTTTGCATCCTGTAAGATTCCAAAGCCAAACCCTGTTCTTTCTCCCTAAACCTAACCACTTCCTTTTGTTGCCTAAATCCAACCATGTGTCTTTGTTGTTGAAGGAAAAAAAACGTCAATCCACGGTGTTGTACTGACGTGGTGCGTTTATTTTGAAAGAGACTATGCAAATAGTAAATTTTCCTGTGACAATGGAAGTGTATTTTAAAAGAAGATGATGCACGCAACAGGCAGAACTTGTCAAGGTGTCCCAGAACATCAACAACCAATGTACCCAGGGTACCTTGCACGCCGTATCTGGTTGTGGAAGGTCCATGACCAATCATCATGTGACTAGGTCGGAGTGAAAATGTGTTGCATGGTGTCGCAAACTGTGGTAAAAAACCCAGATTGAGTGTTCCAAATGTACTGTAGATATGTCCAAACAGTGCTATTAAAACCTGAATAATTCGACATATCCCACGTCTTACTCGTAAGACACTCTCTTAGGAATAAGGCGTAATTCAGAACATCCAAATGGAATATGCTGTTTATGTGACTCATCAAATTCTGAAAACTGTCATATTCTCAGTAACAGGGGAACATAAGTGTACCCAGTGCTTTCTGGCCAAGAACTACTTTCACTGCTTGACATTCAGCCCAGCTAATCTTTGTCATCTCTTCTTCTGTCTGTCTCCAAATGTAACCCCTTAGAGCACATTTCCAGGAATGAAAAAAGACTCACATACCTTCCATCAATAATTCCTCCACCCCGCTCAGAAATACTCTTGCGCACCAGCTTGGGTCAGAATGGTTCAACAGCTCCCTGTGCTTCTCATTCTTCTAAAAGAAACCCAGAGTCAGCGAGTAGGAACTTAAACCGAGACAGTGAATTCATAATACTGATAGTGCAGAACTGCGAACAAGCAGTTTACATCAGCAAAGAGCACACACACAAAAAATGAATTTCATAGAAAGGCTGAATGCATGCCTTGCCTTCAGGTGTCTGTGAGCTGTACTGGTGTGAGTCTATGCACATCAAAGAGTCAGACAACAATATGTCGTTTAAATGTTTAAGTGTAATTCAGGAGGTGTTAGTTATTGGGGATTGGTGAATGGATGCAAGTGGGGGTGGAGGTGGAAGAGGGATGTCTTCTGATGGGTTGATCTGGGAGGAAGTACTGGTGATCAGGTAGAGGGAGACTCAGTGTGGGGGTTCTGTCTCAGCTGATTACAGGCCCCTCAGATGGTACCCTAGAATAAGACATGGGTGAGGTTTGCACCAGATTGAATGAGAAGAGATGAGGGGAGAAGGGAAGAGAGGAGGAAGGAATGTTGGTAGGTATGAGGTAGGGAGGATGATGGATGAAGGGAAGGGAGGGTGGGTCAAGAAATCTGAGACAAACAGAGCAGGATGGGTTGACCAGGTATAAGTTGGCTTGGCAGGTAATTCGAGGTGTGGTTGAGGCGTGGCCCTGCTCCCGAAACCTAAGATAACAAACTGTTAATCAAATTCCTGAAATTCAGTTACGCTTTTTGTTTTGGTCCCCAAGACCTTCACTGGTACACCAAATTTCTGAGGGTGCCACTGGTTATATGTGTCTGTCATTTCATATAAGAGAGATCTACACTACAGTTTGATTAGATAGCTCCTAACTGACCGTGTGTGAGTGAACATAACACCTGTGGCTCCCTCAAAAAACTTGACATGCCCAAATCACAGTGTTTGAATAATGACGGTGATAAAAAGACGCAATTCTGGGCAAATTTAAAAAGTAATTCCCCCCTCTTAAAGGATCTGTTTGTTGCAGAAGAAACGAGTAGCTCTACAAATCCTTTGAGAAAAAAAACTCCCAATTGCAGTCGCTATTCTCACCTCCGAAAGAAAACTCATTTCGGGTGAAAAAGATGAGTGCATTGTGTGTATCATTAAAATCGCCCAACCGTCGACCTCTTTGTCTCTCGTCTTTAAAGCTTCGCTCTCTCCCAGCAGTGCACTTCTAGCTCCTTCTTTGTGCGATTTCACATATCTCGTGTCTCTATCGGCAGCCTGCTGCAAGCTCAAAGCACTAAGCCCAGTAAACCTTCGGCTTGTATTTCAACCAAGACGCTGTTTATGATGTGTGAAAAACACAGTCTCTGTTGTTGTAATGTCAGCCAGCAGAGCGACTCGTGGCTCAGACGACACGCTGGTGCAATCACTCTGAGGTGCTGGGTTTCATCAGTGGGTATACAGCCAGGTGAAGCAGAGCCCCGTCATCACCTGTTTCAGCTGTGTCTCATGAAACCTGACGCCTGCTTATCTGCGAAGCTGCAAACAAGTGTAAAATATGTCACAGAAAACTAGAGACTGTCACATGAAATGAGCCAGGCTGCTTCTACATCTCCTTTCTTCTCTGCCTATCAGCCTGTCTTAATCGCATGAATCATTTATGCTTTTGGTTTATGCAAATCCATTTCTTTATCTCTGCCTTTTCTGTAAGGCACAGCCCAGTGGTGTGAAGTGTTGTAGAGACTCTGAGAATTTAATTTTACATGAATCTGGACCACAATACCATTTTTTCTTATATTGTATAAAAAGAAAATGGCACTCGCATCTCCCAATTTTTGTTGCCGACATCAATTTTAATCCTTTAAAGAGTGTCATTGTGTTCATTCTGCTCCTCCTCTGTATCGTAATGTCCTTTTTTAAAATTCCCTATTTTATTTGAATAGGCAACAAGGACTTTATCCTGTGATTCACTCGCTGTTTGACACCAGATTAATTCCTCACTTCACCGTGTGCTTATCTGCCATCTCCGCTTTGTTCTCCAGTGATTAAGATCATGATTTGGAAACTGATCATTTCCAGAAACAAAGCGGCGTGTTTCCGTATGTGATGCCGTTCATGACTGTCAGAGCGCACAGTCAGAGCCAAATGAGTCCATAAACAGACTCTGACATGTAAGCTGTCATCTGACGGACATTTGGCATTTGCCAGTGCTCATTTGAAGCCGGCTTAGGTGAGCATATGCATGCGTGCACGAACACACATACACACACTCCTGCCATTAGTGCCTGACAGTGTCATTCCTCATTGGAAACCAAACCAGGTATGTCCCTCATGCATTACCCATTGCACAGAGCCAGGCCACAGTGCAACAGGAACCTGTCAATTAAAATGGATTCATTCTGCTCATTGTGCGCCTACTTCAACCCAGGGAGGAGTGGAAGGAGGGGGGCAGGGCTTAGGAGAAGAGTGCGAGGATGGCGTAAGAGGAGAGGAGAAGAGTGGAGAGCGTTTTCATAAAATGTCATTATGAGTGTGTGTGAAAACGATCAGTTATTCACCAGTGAGTGTGTACCAGTGAAGGTGCTCTTAGTCACTGTCTTTTACGGAGTTTCATACATATTCACAGTGACCGTTCCATCCTGACTGCAAACTGGAGATGACTCCCAATGAAATCGCCATGGCAACCTCTGACCTCCACCACCACCACCACCCTTTCTTCATGGATATATGAGCTCCAAGGGTGTTTCTTTCCAAGGGCATAGCTTTTATTTCAATGTTGGTGGGACACACATGTAGGTATGATTACTCTATCATCTCTCTTTGTGTCTTTTGTTTGTGGAAGTAGCCTTTTTAAATGTGCTTGTGGCACAGCAATCATAAATGAATTACCGTAAAACTTCAATTAATAGCCCAGGCTGTTATTTGCTTAAATTACTGAAATCAGCAGGCCTATCTTTGAGACAGGCATCTATATGGGACAGGCCTTTCATTCAGCTTAGATTGGGAAATATAATCAAGTTGTTTATTTAAACCAGTATGAATATTACTTGTATAGAAATTAGGTTTCAGATAATATATCAATTGTGAATCATTCATTTGATCTAGCTCCAACAGACAGCACATAGGAGAGAGAGTTACAGCACTTGAGGATTTCAGCACCAGCGTACTGCCACAACACCACTTTATCCTGTTAAAACAATACTCACAACTTGGATTAATTTCTATGTAAACCCCTTCTGATTCTTTTAATCTGAGGACCCTTACTGAATAAAGGTATATGAATAATTTACAGGATAATCGAGGAATGGACACATAATTTGAGGTAGCCAACAAACCTGTTTTATGCATCCAAAGAACTTCTATTTAAAAAAAAAAAAAAAAGAAAAAGAAATGCTCAGCAACCAAATTAGGCGTCTAATTGAGACAGGTGTATATTAGTCAAAATGTGTAGCCTTACTGGGCTAGTAAAAGGGACGATAGGTTTTTAATTGAAGTTTTACGGTAATTTTAATTCATTTAAAAACCCCTGGACATTAATGACGTGTTTCGGCAAGATTTTTGCTCATGTTCAAAACATTCTGCACATTCAAAACACATCCCACATATCTGTGTTCTCTGAGATTTTGAGAATATTTTATGAACAAATCTACCTGTCCTATAGCCCGATATGGCTGCATAATGTTTTTGCTCTGCTGATGTGGTAGTATCCCCTCAGACCGTCTGACACAGAGCACAGATGGGACTCTGGATGAGGCAAAGTTTAAGCTGCTGTGTGCTGCTCTTCATGAGCGGGGGAAAATGAAACTAATTGAAAGCACTTTTGATCAGGCACAAATCTCACCATTATGTCCACACAAATCACCACCTCTTCTTTGAGTGGGGAAACATCCTGGAGCAAAGGTGTCTATAAGTGAGCTGGAAACAGAGGCCGCGACACATAACAACTGAATTGAGGAAAGACGCCACACAAACATTAGCAAGAAATGCCAGATCCAATCCTTTTGTTCGGTTAGGGAAGCAGGACACATTGTCGAGAACAAGCTCGGTTAACCGTTTTACATTGATTAGACTGACGGACAGCAGTGGTTATATTTCAAAATTATGGCTAGGGACAATTCAGTAGTTGCTGGATATTGGCAGGGATATGTACCAAATTCTGCACCCTTGCTTCTCTCAGTGAAAGTATCTTGCCCACGTTTTTGCCGTCTTCATTGTTGGCCCTCATGACACCAGCAGCAGAACCTTTTTCTGGCTCACTGCCTGTACACATGAATGAAAAAAAAAATTAATAAGACTCTTAGTGGCTCTTAAATATTGTTGGCATGATGGATTAAAATGTAAAAATGCAAGTTCCTGGGGGCTTGGTACACACACACACACACACACACATGCTCAGCATGAACAACTTCCTGGGGAAATGAGTGGGAGTAGAACAGGGGGAAAGTAAGCTGTGTGACTGTGATGTGATTGAGGTTGGGGGATTTTAATGATTGTGCCTTTATCCATCCTCAGTAATCATCCTTGTACTTGAAATGAAGTGGAAACCACTGATCTTTCATGCTCTCACCATCAGGTTTATTTGTGATGCTCGGTCTGTTCTGAACACTTGGTGTGTCATTTCCTTTTTTTGACCGTTGTTTGCTCAGCTTGCCACGTTTATTTTTAGTTAGAGTCTGGTTTCTGAGCTGTAGCAGGATTATAGAAAAATCCAGGTTTTCCAAATGTATCCCTTGCCTACCAAACAAGTATCTTTTTTCCTCATTATTTGAATTTTTCTCACTTAATTCTTCAGTCACCTGTTAAATTAGGGTCTAAATGCCTTAATGTGGTTGAGAAATACTGAATCCTTCAGCCTATGAAATACCCACCATGTGTACATTTTTTACTGTAGAATGTAAACCTCTTCCAGGTTGCTAAAACCCCCAAATTCCCCAAATAATTACTGAGGACACGTCCTCAGCTATCCTCAGTAGTAGCATGCCTCCCAATGTGCCTGTATAAAGGATACACATCACGTAACCCAAGCTCTGTGATCACAGGGGGAGCCCTCTAATGGCCTCTGAAGGCTGGGCCACCCCTCTCTGTGGGGCAGTGCCCTGAGATTTGCATACACTTGCTCAGCCAAGTATAACAAGCCCATTTATTTCCCACGGTAACGACCCTATAGAGGGGATGCCAGGACTGCACACAGCATTAACACCTCGACATGATGCCAGCTGCATGTGGATCCTTGCTGATGATTGATTTCTGTCCAGTGTGACTTATAGTTGTTATCAGCTGGAGAGCACACTGAGCACTTAAAGGTCGGAGGGTTCAACCTATGATCATGTTGCATGTTCTCAGTGCTACATGACTCTGGTTTGGTGGTGAAGTTGATTTCAGCTCTATGGTGTTTGATTGTATTTGTTTGCTCACTGAAAACAAAGAAAATCCCTTTACATAAAATTTACCTGTGCAGTAGCTTTTAATTATTTACACACTTACACATGCATGCATACATACAGTATGGCAATATAAAAGTTGAATCTGAATTTCTCAGTGGGTGTTTTTATTGATCTTTCAGATCAATTTCAGCAGTGCTTATGGTTTTCTTGTTCCACATTTTATTGTCTCATGCAGGGGCGGCGTGGTGGTGCAGTCGTTAGCACTGTTGCTTCACAGCAAGAGGGTTCTGCGTTTGAATCCAGGCTGGGACCCTTCTGTGTGGAGTTTGCATGATCTCTCCATATCATATCTCCGCGCACTCTGGCTTCTTCCTATCCTCCCACATTGTAAAAGCAAGAAAGTTTTGGACTCGGTCTTGGTCTTGTTTTGATCTTGATAAATTCTGGTCTTTGTCATGATTTGGTCTCGGGTTAGGTGGTCTTGAGTACAACACTGCCAACCTGGTCTCACTCCGAAGTCACCAAAATTCGGTGCTTAGGCAGTGACTTGTGGCATCAGACACTGACAAAAAAAGCTGATCCTTCATGTTAGCATGATATGTGGCTGGTTAACGTTATGGTTAGATGGTGCTCGGTAGTGTCAGGGGGAAGCACAGTGGGACAAGAACAAAAGGTAAAGCGACGAAAGTGAGAGTGGGGTGGGTGGGAGTATTGATGGATGGGTCCAACACAGACTTTCACCCAAGAGACTGGTGTTTGTGTCCCGTAAGATTATCAAGCCAAACCCCGTTCATTTTCCCTAAACCCAACCACATGCGTTTTTTTGTTGAAGGAATAAAAAACATCAATTTGCAGTGTTGTATCAACGTAGTGCGTTTATTTTGAAAGAGACTGCATGTAAACAGTAAATTTCCTGTGAAAACTGAAGTGTATTTTGAAAGAAGACAATGCATGTAACAAGCTGAAGTTGACACGGTGTCCCTAAACATCAACAACCAATGCACCCAGGGTGCTTTGCACGTTGTATCTGGATGTGGAAAGTCCAGTGAGAATGTGTTGCTTATACATACACACATACTGTATATACAGAATATAAAAGTTGAATAAAGAGGAATCTTCATTTTTTTCAGTGGGTGTTTTTATGGATCTTTTAGATCATTTTCAGGAGCCTGTGGTTCCCTTGTTCCACATTTTGTTGTCTCATGCAGTGGTGGCACGATGGTGCAGTCACCTCGCAGCAAGAAGGTGACCCCGCAACCCTTAACAGGAGCATGATTTGTTCTCAGTTTAGGTGGTCTTGACTGCAACACTGCTGGTTAGGGGGAAGAAGTATAACACTTAAACTCCTCTGTGACACCAGTATAAAAGGATGGGTCATCAGCCAGGCAGAGCAGAGCCAAGAATCACCGTGGTAATCAACTAGTGACAATTTGATTAATTGCGAAGTTGTTGGGCCAAATAACTCCTTGCACTGTTTAAATTAAACCTACGTTTCTCTAAACCCTTTCCATATTCAGCCGGCCCAGCTCTACCCAGCCACTGAGCAGCTCCGCTGGAGCAGAATCATGCCGCTATTTCACTTTCCCTGCCCTGATTCATCCTGCCGCTCCAGGAATCAAATCACTCACATTACCACCAACCAGCCGACACACAGCAGTCTTGGGGCAGTTCATAGCAGCACTATTTGGTTTCAACCTGTACTGCCATGCTGGCATCATCAATACAGAATATAAAGAGTCGGAGCAAAGGGCTCAAAACTCATTTTTGCCTTCGGACCACCCAGCAGGTCAACAACTGTCAAAATAACATTTAAAAAAGGCTGAACACATTCATGTGGGAGCAGGACACCACTCTGGGTCCCCACACACATGTGGCATGGAGGTTAAATTAAAAAAAAAAAAACAATAATGATGCAAAGCCTTCTCTTTTTTCCCAGTGTGGGGCAGAGGCAGGGAAAGCAGTGCGCTGTACAACAGGACATGATGTTCTTGAGGTCACAGTGAGTGTGGCACTGCTCTGCTCCCCTCAAATTAACAAACAGCTTGAGTGGACTGATGGCACTAATACTTTGCTGGTCCAGTGAATAAGGATATAAATATGCAATGAGGAGTGCTGGTTTTAAATTACATTTGCAGAGCTGGATAATCTCAAAGTTTGGGTGTTTATTTTTGTGTTTGTCTTTTATTTATTTATTGTGTAATCAGGGGTGAAATAGAGGTGCGCAGACACAACACAGTTTCCACCAGAATAATGTTCACAAATGAAATATTTAGGCTGTCACTAGGTGAGGGGAAAATGTATATGAAACTGTCTTGTATAAGATATTTTTTTACATGTGTGTATAAGCAGTAATTTCCATTAATAGAAGACGATTTCGAATTAGGCATTTCACACCACGACCTGGTCCCAGTAGGAAACTTCCTTATTTTTGGCAAAATGTATCCAATTCCCCGTCTAACCGGAGCCGCCAACAAACTGTCAACAACAGGGAGAGAGGGACCCAAAAAAAGCAACATGCTCGGACTGAAGAGAACTCACATCTCTCACTCCATCTGTCTGTTTGTATATCTGTATGGAAATCTCAGACACAAAGACAGGAGTGACGTGTCTGCAGTCTGTCTTCCTTTGTTACAAAGTGGAGGTGGCATCACAAACTGGACTTGATTGACGTGGATTTTCTCAGTGTGTCATTGTATTAAGCTACACAAAATAAATTACGCCTAAAAATGATTAAATAGTCTGTCTGTGTCATTATTCTGCATTTGCATTCCGTATTTAATTATCTTTCCCCTTGTCTCCTGGCTGTATGTGAGGAGGAAACTAACATGTACTTCTGCACCAGAGTTTTCTCTCAGTCCAGACGTGAGTGAGTGAGATGGGCCGACAGAGCCACTTGACTTTTAAAGATCAAAAACATGTGGTCTAACCTCTGATCCATTTGAATGAAGAGCACTCTCCTTTAGCTGCTGACAGATACTGGATGATATAACAGCACTTCACACTCTGTTGAAAAAAGAAAACAACACTTAAGCCAGTAGATATTCATGAGAGTTGAGGCCAAAGAGCACTTAAATTGTCAATAATAATTCCATTACTTTTTTTTGGTCATGCAAATGGAGCACGACGAAAATTCTCAAAATGTACTAAAAATGGGGCATACTTATGCAATCTAATGCAGGATTCCTCCAGTTTTTGCTGCCACACTGAATCTTTTTTTGTTCATCTTACATGCATTATACACAGCAGGCACTGTGTGTGTACATTCTGATACCATATAAGTACAGGAAACAGAATGTTGGCATTGGGTTGGGATGGTTTTGTCAAACAGCTTTCAGAGGAAGGAAACTATAATGACAAGCCAAAAACATCAGCATAACAATAAAAAAGGACACATTCATATTTAAACAGCAGCATTATTTAAAGAAAGAAGACAATGGCAGGGCAGAGGATAAATCATAAAAGAGTAAGTAGTAAGATTTAAAGACAGATGCAGTGTCAGCAGATCTGTTATACCGCAGGGAAAACTTTTCCAGAGCAGAGGCAAAGTTTTTGTTTTGTAGCCTCATCTGTAAACAGCCAGAGACCAGAACTACTGGACCTGAGAGGCCAAAGAGGACAGCGGGGAGTTAACGGTTCACTAATGTAATCTGGCTCCAGTCCGTAAAAAGCTCTGTACAAAACTGAGGTAATGTGGGAAATAATGCTGAGTCCTGGTCAGCTGCTGAAGTGCACATGATTGAAGGCTGAGCTAAAAATGAGTAGGATTCTCTTGTTGTTACTAAAAAGACAAAATAATTATAAACTGCTTTAAATAAAACCCTCTGACTTTGAAGAGTAGTTCCACTTTGTGGGAAATACACAGTACACTCCCTTGTAGGGAGTTAGATTAGAAGATTAATATCACTTTCATTACTGTTTGTCAAAGAAACTGCATGGAACTGTCACAGGGCCCGAGCACCAGACATTGCTTCTTCTTCTTCTTCTTCTTCTTCTTCTTCTTCTTCTTCTTCTTCTTCTTCCTAGAAATAAGTCACTTTTTTAGGCCAGAGGTGCCTTAAAACTCATTAAACTTTGCACATGCATCAGAACTGGTGAACGTTTTGATATTTATGATCTCAGGCTCAGATGTGATAAAATGCCTCAGTAGTGCCCTCTACAAAATTTAGTAGTAGCCCCCGAAGCTGGTTTCACCTGGATGTACCAAAAGTGGTAAGCACATGTAACATCCCAAGATGTACGGAAAAACGCTCTTGGAGCCACACCCTAAACCCAATAGGAATTCTGAAATTTGAATTTTGAATTTACTGCAATTTTTGCGCACTTTTGAGGTCATACTTTAACAAACTCCTTCTTAATATTAAGTGTGATCAATTTCAAATTTAGTCTGTACCATCATAAGACCTTTGAAATGAAAAGCTGTTAAAGCGTGAGTTTTTCGAATTGTGTGAACATGGCAAGGTGTCAAATTTCCATGTGTTGCCATGAAACAGGAAGTGGTTTGTATCTCCAAGGTACATGGGCCAGTCTCGCCCAAACTTTACATGTTTGATAAGAGTCCCGCTCTTCACAAATCTACACGCTAATAATTAGTTATAGTTGTAATGCCACCTACTGGTAACATAAAATGATGCTTTGATGTACTCCTCCCAGCAGGTTGACCAGTTCACTTAAAATGTGGTCAGCATAGCCTCAATACTTTGATGCTGCTTTCTTGTGTAGATTGTGAGTTTATGTCAGAAGCCACTGCCATGGTGATGCCTTCATCATAAAGCCCCAGGCCTCCAGACACCAAATTAATTAGGTGTTATAGTAACTGCGCCATCTACTGGCAATAGGAAGCAAGCGCTGTCTGACAGTTGGTGTGGTCTACAACTGATATCCAGCAACATGAGTATAATTAATGTGTGCTCCAGTGCCGTAGTGGACACAGGAAGGGGTCTGTCCAGCATGCACACTCTATGAAGGATATACCATCTCACTCCTGCGTGCATTGTCTGACCTGAAATGAACAGCCACATCAGCTGCCAGTACCCCTGACATGTGTAAAGCTACCAGGGCCCGTTCATTGCTGCTTGCAGCTTTAATTTTGTGTTGGTTTTGTTGGCCCCAAAAGCAGTTTTGTTTCCATGAGCACCACTGCCTCGTCGTAAAGATCTTAAACTGGCTAGCACATGCAGTTTTTTTTGCAAGGTGCATAGCAATGAGGGAATATATTCAGTTGTGGCTATGGAAGATTAAAAACTGTCATATGACGATAGTAATAGGAGGCAACAATTATTTTAGCCAGCAGCAGAAATTCATACACTGATTTAAAACCACATCTGGCAAGGTATTTCATACATGAAATAGGCATATAACATAGCTGTCTGTTTTTAATCCTTTCAAATCCTGCAATTTTTATCCATCGGTTGAATGACTGACCAAGGTTTGTTCTCTCTCAGGCTCTGTCACTGTCCCTTTTACCCTTTTTTTTTTTCTTTGCTAGACTGATCCTGCCTCGATTATAGAATAACAACTATATATAGAAATAGATCATCTTTTCACTGATGGTCTGTAACTCTCTGGATGTGTAAATAAGCACTCGTTTACCAACAAGTTTGCCATATCAACTGAAAACAGTGATAATGGGCCAGTGTTGTGTACACAATTTATTTCTGTTAATCCAGTTTTAAAGTGATATCAGGTGTTAGGAGACCAAGCAGTGGATGCATTTGTGCAAAGGGATGTTTCAGGCCATTAAACTGTGTCAAAAGCTCCATTCATATGGTACTAATATTATCTGGGGACCTCTAGTAGTTGATAATAAATGCGGAGGTCTTCTTTGACCTAACTCCTTCGTGAATCTGCCATATCTGTAATTTGTCAAGAAAAATTAAATTACCAACCATATTTTGCCAAACTTTGCCAAATATATATCTTTTTGTTTCTGCCGTACCTTTTTCTGCCTCTCTCCCGGTCAAGAATATAGAGGCTGTGTTGGCAATTATAAATGAAGGTTCTGACAGCTTTTTTGATGCCAATTCAGGAGGCTCATCTCGCTAGACAGCATAGAGACCCATATGCAGAAAGAGCATGCTTAAATCCATCAAAAAAGCAAAAGATGATGAGATGGATGCCTGTGTGGCAGCATGCGGTAAGGAGCACTTTTCTATCTTTTGACAGGCTCCACAGTTATTATGTGGTTTTGATGTTAGGCAGATTCTCATATCTGGGAGATAACGTCAGCAAATTTGAGTAAAATACAGACTTTGCTTATTGCATGCAAAAGCGCTGCATGAAACACAGATACGGGAGGGTAATTTCAAAATCACACGAGGTCCCCTGGTGATACTATAGAGTTAAAGTTCATCTGTGAATAATTGTGGCACATTCTTTCTTCATGTTCGTCATTTGTGCCGTACAGCCAGCTTTTGAAGTCACTTATTTAAATGTAAATCTGCATGTTATCAGGGCAGAGAAATGAGAGGTTACATTGATAAATATGAGACATGTCCCAAGGGAAGCATACGCTGTCAGAACAGCTCTTTGACGTTAGCAAGATAAAATCATCATTAAGACAAACTCATTTCTATATGTTGGGGGAGAAACAGCCCGGGGCAGATACAGAAATAAAAAGGCTGTTGTCTTCATGTGTCAACTGGCATCACATGATCAGTGCTAAGTGATAAAACCGAGCACTGCCCTGAACTGATCCTGAGCTGAATAAAAATAATACGTGTATAATATTTCACCACCTAGTAAATCTAGATTTCAGTTTGTAGTTATTGCTCTGCTGTTACAGAGAGCACTTACACATGCATAGTATTACTCAAATCAATTACAGACTTTGCCCATCGGCAAGAAACGTTTTGCTTTGGAGACTCCTAATACCCTGGTGGAATTAAACATGCAGCACTAATGATTTATCGCTGTTCCTGAAATTTTACTATGTGGGGCAAACTTTTGTATCTGTGTGTGTTTCCCTGTCGTTTGGCAAAAGGAATGGATGCTTGTGTGCTTTAGGACGACTGTGATAAAGTGGCCATTTATTTCTGTTTAGATCCTGAGGATAAACAAACACATTGTCCTGCTTCCCTTTCAGTAATTTGATGGATCATTTGGTTTGTGCTGTGTATGTGTGTTTGTGTGTGTTTCCAGATTTCGCTTGATTGTGTGCATGTGAATGCGATTAGAGGGCTAGCCACAAAAACAAACGAGCTGAGGCAAACTCATCCATGACTGCTGGTCACGACAAAGTCCAGTGAAGAAGTCCGGTTCACACAGCTGAAACTTAATTCTGATTCAGTGCTGAAAATAAACTACATTACATTAACTGCAAGATAACAGTGAGTTATTTTACAGTAGACTCAGTAGTATCTTAAAAAGACCTGGCTCTTGTTGATGCTTTTGTTATCACATGCTGGCAAGATCCACTGTGAAAATGATAGTTTTGCCAAGATTCATGTTCTTGGTGCAGAAAAATCTGGTATTATATCACAGGAATGATTAAAATAGTATTTCTTAGAGAACTAAACAAACGTATACTCAGACTAAAAAGTTAAAAAAATAATAATAATATTTAGAGAGGCAGAGCGAAGGGAGGATAACAGTCACCTTGTTATCACCACTGTTGAACTGAGTCTCACTGAAAAGGTCACAGCTAGAACAAGGCCAGTTGTGAAGCAATACTCTAACACACTCTGCTCTATATTTATATTCTGATAACAGCTGTCAACACTGCTTTATAAAAAAATGCAGACATATCAGCATTCCATTGGTTTAAGAAAATATTTTTATGTCTCACATTTTAAGGCTGACATGCACGCAATGTTAAAGGGTGACTTTGGCATTGTCAACCTTGGCCCTATTTCCCTGTGTAAGCTGTACAAAAAGATCAATATGAACAACAATTTTTGTAATTGGCCCAGTATTGAGTGAGCGGGCAGTGACCTGCAGCTGCACAATGAGCTGTAACGGAAGCACATGGGGCAATTGAACACCATTACTGTATGTCCATTAGAAGTGGTTATTTTTGACACAGACAGGTTTAGATTGTTATTATGAATGGCTGAAGTGTCTCTTTACCTTAAACTTTAACCCAGTCTGTTTGTTATTGTCTCCATAAATGGAAGTCTCCTTCTGAAATATGTCTCTTGCTGCGGTCAGACAACAGTGGAAACATGAGTGAGATTCGGAGAGTATAACGGGAGTAGTTTCTGGAAATTGTATTTTAGTGTTGTCTAGATTTTCAGTATCATGGATGATGTTTTACCTGACCTCTACAATTTGGGTCAGGCCTTTGAATTCTGTTGCTGCCAACATCGTTAGCTTGAACAAGCCTACTTTCCGGTAATGAAATGAGCACTACAGGACCTGGAGTTTCCAGACCGTGTTTCATTCTTTCTTTTGGGTGCTGCAATCCACGCTTTGCACCGGTTCATGTTTTTAAGGAAGCAGTACACTTTAATTTTCTGACATCAAGTTTGTACATTGTTGAAAGGAACAACCTACCATTGAGCAGCAAGGTCTTGACATTAATTTCACTATTTCCCACAGTGTGTTCAGGAGGACTAAACAGTCAAGGTGTCATGAGGTCAAGGTGGAACAATGATGTTGTGTCCTGGCAACTGAAAAACATATTCAAACAGTCTGTACAAGTGGTCATTTGGGGAGGTGAAGTATCATCTTCTGCTGTCTTACACTGAAAACGCATTCTTGTTTGACACTTTTGAGGCACTGACACTGATACACTTCTTTTGAGACAGTGTGCAGAGGTTCATTCTCTCTGTTTATCCTTAAAGACACTTTCCAGCCAGCCGTGGTAAGTAACAGCCGACAAAAATAAACATCCCAGAGTAAAAGTCACTGTCGCATAGGTCTATTGGATCAGTTCTGTTTGGTTAGCATGCGCCGCCTCCCATCAGCTAAGTCTTTATCATACTGGCTCAGCCACGCTCTGCTGTTGGTCCAAAGACCAAACAATCAACCACAGTTTATGTTCACTCGACACACTTTAGCTAACTGACTGCTGGATTATGTTTCTTTTGCTAAAATGTTCTGGCTCATATACAGAACATAATCTGAAAATCTGATTAATAGCTGAAACAACACACTGACTTAATTAATTTTTTTTCTGAAGTCATCATCAGTGTCAGCTGGGACAAACAAACTGCTATCATATCTCTGTGACCCACAAACCCCTAAAATAAACTCACATTCACATTCATTTCTACTCAATTAATCCCAAATTGCATTACAAATCACTTTACTTTTACATCAGTTCTCAAGACTGTAATAAAATGAAACCAATAAAATACCTTAACCCCAAACCCCCTATTTCTCAGTTGAAGGGTTTATTAAGAGCTCATGGTCTGTGTCATTACAGCAGAAAAAAAAGTTTAATAAAAGTTAAGGCAAAGATTCAGGGCTTAGTTAATGGAATTTGGATTAATTTAATGGATCTTTTCACATTAACAAGCCACTAAAACCCCTGTAAATCAAATGTCCTTAAATATTTTGAACTACAAAGTCCCCTCAGAGATCAGCCTATGAATATATTCTTAAAATCATACTATTTAATAAATAATTAACCTTTATGTTGTGGAGAAATTAAACATTTAAGGGACACAGGTGTGTAACCTGGTCATGTTTAACATTGGAATTATCTCTATTTATTATCTGCCTTTTTTAATCTGATTTAGACACTTAAAGTCTGTTTCTTGCGGTTTTTCAATATTGTAATATTGTTAAAAATGATTGCCCCTCTCCCTTCTATCATTATCAACCATGTCTTGGTTTGGTTCAGTTTAATTAAAGTCCCAGAAAGCTCAGTCATCTTCAACACCCTCCAAATTACAAGGAGAATTTGGGGCAGGAGGAACAGATTTAATATTATCTGGCAGAGGCCTGGTGGGTTCTCCTCACTTTTAATTAGAGGGTTAATCATTTTCAGCTGGCGAGACACCACTCAACCATCTCAGGGGCGCTGGGTCGTTGAGTTCATGGCACATCTTGAATTAGTAATACTGAAACCTCAGCTCATATGGAATCCTGAGATGATAATGTAATGTGATGTATGGTGATTATGTGATGTATTCAGTTTGAGTTACACACTTTTATGTCATGTACGTCTTTTTTTATGTGTATTAAATGTGGCTGACTTATCAGGAGTCTTTTTGACAGAAGGCCAACCGCAGAGAACAAGTATCCAGTTGTATTCACACGTCAGATTGCACTGCTGGACGTCAGAAAAGATCTAAGGCCACTTGTTTGTGCTTGTGTTTCGTCTCTGTTGTGTCTTGTTGTCTGGAAATCAGGCCGCCGGTCTGACGTTGTTTTCTACTTTTCCCCCCAGTCCTTCTATTTATGATCTGTTTACATTCTGCATGTCATGATGACCAAGCAACACAGGGCAGAATTTTAAAAGTTTAAGCCAGTGTGTTCTGTAGATGGCAGATTCCTGGCGCAAGCCTCTTTTCTCACTCCTGTTTTATTGCATATTTCTGTGTTTTTACTTTGAAAACACTCGTCCTGTATTATGCAAATAGAAAAATGTGTTTCATTGTGGTTGTCGACAAAATGTCGCTGCCTTGTTTTTGCTGCAATGTAACATTATATTTGAACAATGTTGGCATGTGTAAACACTGGTCATGGAGAGCCTGACAAAACAAATATTGGAATTAATGGAATGTATCAACTCATTATGCAAGATTTATTGTCAATCCGCAGCTTGAATTATTTCCCAACACAGCCCAAATTGCACATGGCCCAGAGGTTATTCCCACTGCGCGTACACACACACAGTTGTTATTGTAGTCTGCGCTGTGTGTATACGTAATTCTACATTTCATCACAGCGACAAACCTATTTATCAAAACATTTGAGAAATTGTAGGCATTAACGTGATGCATAGTTTAAAATAATGGCCACAAATGGCTCTAAATAAGGATAATAATGCTGTTCAACTTCCTGTTTAAACAAGAATAAATTACACAGTCTATGGATGCTTAGTGATTGAAGTGGAGTATGAATGCATTAGGTGGTGTTTAGTTATAGCAAACATGCTGTAAAAACAGCCCTCACTAGCAGGCTGCACACAATAACAGCAGCAACACAGAGAGCATTAACACGCATATTTTAAATCAGCCACCCACTTTGCCCTGCAGGGAGAGAGCTTGTTTTGCCCCAAAAACTTGGTTTGGTAGTCTGTCTGTCTCTCTCTGTCTTTCTCCTCTATTTCAGCTGCATTCAGTGCAAATGTGTTTGTGCTGCTAAAGGAGGTAATTACGTGAGAGCAGCACAGATAAAGAGCGGTGCTAACATCTCTGGCTGATTCAGATCAGTTTTCATTCAAGCATTTGCATACATTCTGACACCAATCATCTTTTATTTATGAGAACTTTAAAATATCAAAATACTTTTAGACATTAAGACTTTTCAAAATTCATGAATATCTTTGTGATATCCTGTTTTGTGTTGAATGCCGGCACCGTCTATATCATCCTGAGCTATCATTGCCCACTTTTCTGTCTGCATGCAAATTGTGCAGCCAAAAAATAGATCTGTCTTTCTAATAACACAGTTATTCAGCACTTTGAATTAAAGGTCCAGTGTGTAGGATTTAAGGAGATACACTGGCAGAAATGGGATGTAATATAATAAGTATATTTTCTTTAGTGTATGATCACCTGAAAATGAGAATTGTTGTGTTTTCGTTACCTTAGAATGTGTCATGTCGGTCACGTTTCCTTTTATTTTTGCACATTCTTGTTCCATATCTTGTCTTTTCTGCTTTATTTTGAAGCACTAACCCTTGTCTCTGTTACAGACCCGTTTCTTGTTTGTCCTGCCTCTGTGTTGTCGCACCTGCCTCCTGATTACTTCCCCACCTGTTTCTCATCACCCCCCCCCCCATTACCTCTTGTATTTAACCTCATGTCTCTCACTGTCTCGTCGCCAGTTCGTTGTACATCACAGTCTCCGTTCCAGCATTCTTCATAGTTTGTCTTGTCGTGTATTACCTTGCCTGCTTTTCTGACCTCGCTTTCTGCCTCACGTTCTTTGGATTTTTCTGCCTGATCTGACTTCCCTTTTGTGTACCGACTCCTGCCTGCTCTTCATTCCTGATTTTTGCCTCACGTGTTTGGACACTGTTGCCTCGCTGACTGTTTACCTGTGTACCAAAATCAGCCCGTTGTTTCATTAAACCTTTTGCCTAATTTGACTCTGGTTTTGGTGTCGTGCATTTGTGTCCAACCCATCTGTGCTACGTTCATGACAGAATGACAGATATCTATATAGGGAGCGGGTCCTCATCCACTGATATCACCATCTTGCAAAGCTATGATTCTAACAGACAAACCACACACTGGCCCTACATAAGGTCATTCACATTTTTGTGTCGCGACTGTAGCTAAAAGCTCCTCCGCAACGAGACCATCAGAAAAACGCTGATGTCTTTAACGTGAAACTGCTTTATTCAGCATTGTTAGCAGTTTAAATCGTTTGTTTTGGAGAGGGAGAGATCATGTGGATAATCTGGCTCCTGGTAAAAACCTCCTGAACAATGAACACTGAAGGAATTCTAACCTGGAGAAGTTTCAGCTGGTTGCTATCTGCAGTTTTCACTGCTAGATGCCACTAAATCTTCCACACTGGATGTTTAAAGGCAAAGGAAGATTTCAGTGATAATTAGGTCCCTGTGTGTGAGTTAAGCTTTAAAACATCCTCTAACATCTCTGTTCTTGTAGAACTGAGAGCTGATCCGAACTGCACTGCTTGAGTCCTCACCTCTATTACCGTTTAACAAGCTACCTTCCCAGCTGTGGCTGACACACCTCTGATATTATGCTCCCTCTTAAAGCACAAATGAGCTTTAGCTATTACACTTAATGCTTTGTGTCACTCTGCCACAGCCTTCAAGATCTGATCCTGTGGCAGTATGTGCAGGCATGCAGATGTATCATTGTATCAAAACAAAGATTCTCATTTAAATGCATCCTCATGACTCCATTGAGCACGGCCATACCTTAGTTAGAACAAAAGCAAACACATTAAACAAAATATGCATTACATAAATATTGCAATAGCAGCCAACTGGATTGTGGCAAAGAAGCAAAAGTAAAATACATTTGGCCCTGTGAATATGACTGAAATATAAGTGCAGCACTTTCTGCAGTTTTGGGTAAACACATTGTCCCGAAAGACCCCCACAGTGCCGACTTAACAACAGCCACCGGCCATGATTTTTGGTATGATGGGCTGAATAATAATGCATCATTTTCACTTCTGTTACTGTGGTTAATATTTTGGAAACCATGAATAGGTGGCTAACTTTGTCAAGCTTTTGTAAAAGCTGTAGAGCTGTATCTGTGGAGTTGTTGACATTTGACATCACAGCTTGTATTTGTGGAACCTGAAGTCATTTTAATGAGTGGATCAGATGTTGATGTATGAATCCAAGTAATCTAATATCTGGTTGAGTTTTGAAGAGATAATTAACATCTACACCCTTTAGTTTGTAACATCATCGCAGCTTTTTTTTTTTTTTAGCACAGTTTGTTTATTGATTATGTTTCTGAGTATAATAAATTAATTTGCAATTATGTTATTACACTTTAGGGGTACATAGGCCATGGCTACAAAGTTGAAAAACCTGATTAAAAGGTAATTATTCCTGCATTTGATCATCTGTTTTTTAAGAAACTTAATTATTTTCTTCATCAGCTCTGCTTCTGTGTGGTGCGATAGCTGGTTCAACAAGCAATCTGACTTCATTTGCTTTGTATTTATAGTTTATCAGTGAGCTTGGCCATTATTCTTAATTATTAAGTGCTGTTAGACATTCAATACTTTGCAATGACTAATGCTATTTAAGCCTTTTAAATGAAAGCTATTTGTAATTATTGTGGGAAGTAGCACAGTAAAAACTTTTTATGCAAACATGGCCGCCCAGGGGGAAACCCTCCACACACAGTTAGTATTGTTGGTTTCATTTTACCACAAAACTCTTCTGTTGTTTCAGCAGTAATGATGTCTCTAGATCATAATTTTGATTAAGTGTATTGTAATCCCTTTGAGGAATACTCTGACAGCCTCTAACACAGCAAGAAATGGCTGTTGATAGATTATTGCTGTGTCAGCACCTGTGTAGTGAAGCAAAATGCTTTGGAAGCAAAATCCGAGCGCTCGAGGGTTGAAAAGGTTCATGAAATTAGCTAT
The DNA here is from genome assembly GCA_019142605.1 of Cephalopholis sonnerati. Taxonomy (NCBI): domain Eukaryota; kingdom Metazoa; phylum Chordata; class Actinopteri; order Perciformes; family Serranidae; genus Cephalopholis; species Cephalopholis sonnerati. The sequence goes on from JAGQAX010000138.1 coordinate 40,083, forward strand.
TGAAGAATGGGATGTGACTTCAGCCCTGTAAAAAGGCAAGTTGTGCCTAAAAGGCAGAACAAAATTACTTCTTAGTCTCTGAGGGGAGACTGTAAAAACACCAGTGCTCATACACACATATAAATTCATGCTACCAAGAGAGGGATGCATGGTAAATGAGTGTGAGTGAGTGTATGTTGGGGACAAGCGCGAAAAATGAAGCCAACACAAACCCAAAACTGCAGTTTCTTTAATGGCCACTTGAGGCTGGCTCCAACAGCGAGTCAATCCCCATAGACCCCCATGTTATAATGCCCAACTTTACAGCAGAAATAAACATGTTTACAGCCTGGTACAAAAATGATTTGGTCTCTATAGCTAATTTCAACATTCATAACAACTGTGAAGGGAGTACATTTTTCTATAACTCACCTGTTCACATTTTATCAAGGCTTAAAGCTACGCGTAATGAGGGTGTGGCTATTTTGAGTGACAGGCTGTCTGCAAAGCATCACCACAGTCTATGAGCAGTGTTGGGAGGGTTATTTTTTAAAACGAATTCACTACTAGATTACTAAAAACGTGCCCTAAAATATAATTTGTAATGTTGTTCATTTGATTAGTCATACTAATCTAAATACTTTGGATTATGACTGAGCTTGTTTGTGTGGGTCTCATATTTCCATGGCAAAAACACATTCCTGACAGTGTCCTACTTCTCCTCTGCTATTGTCATGTGGCAGGTGCATTACTCACACTTTCTTCTGATCTGTTTACAAGGAATGTGGGCCTCATATGAATTTTACACTGTGTCCTAACGACCTTCGCTCTCTGTCCACACTGAGTACTCATTTTATACTGTGATATTTACTGGAAATGACATACAATAAAGGCAGCAGCAGGAAGGTTGTTATTAGCTGTGGTCATTTACCAGAAACTTTCAGCCCCCTGTCAATCTCCCTCCAGTCAGCTGCCACTTTATTTAGGTTTTTGTACTGAAATGATAGCTCCTCATTTCACCTTCACGAATCAGCTGTTCCTCATCCATTGCAAGCTTTCAGAGGAAGCGACAGGAATAAACAGGAACAGGGTGTCCAACAAAAGTTCAGCTCTAAATGGCAGCACAGTGTTGTGATGTGCTGTGCAGCGTCACTCATGGCCAGTTGGAACATTGCCTCTTAGTACCAACTGAGCATGGTTTAAACACCACAGCCTACCTGAGTATTGTTGCTGACCGTGTCCATCCCTTTATGACCAGAGTGTACCCATCTTCTGATGGCTACTTCCTGCAGGATAACGCACCATGTCACAAAGCTCAGATCATCTCAAACTGGTTAAGTTGCTGATTGCTGTATTGCGACTGGAGTGATCCCATCCCAAGGTGGTCTCTAGATGAAAGAGATTTGTAAACACCAGGCAGCAACCTGAAAGCGTCCTCAGCATCTCAGTCAGATCCACCCCTCGCTCCTCCATAGCTCCATCATCTCATCCAAATATGGTCACCTCTGGCTCCAAAAATCCAAGATGGCGACAGCTGAAACGCCAGACTCAAGGCTTCAAAACTGGAGTCCACAAACCAATGGGTGACATCACAGTGGCTACTTCCATTATTTTTACACAGTCCACGGTTGGTAAAAGATTCCACGTAACAGGATCATAATAATCATGTTACACAGAAATGGGAACAGTCACAGATAGAACACTTTTTGCAGATTTTAGATAAGCAAAAAAAAGGATAATTCAGGAGCGTATACATGTCAATCAGTGTTAATCTGCCAGGCTGAAAAACAGTGATAATGCCAGAAAGCTCTGGCAGGTCCTCACTGCGAATGCCTGGATGCGAAGGCCTGGCAGGACTCTAACCCGACCCTGCTGGACTCCACCACTGATCCAAACTGCAGTTCCCTCTGCTCAGTCCCACACTGCAGATAATCAGCACTCAGATCAGCTCTCACTCAGAGATAAGAGTGGTGCTGTGTAACGTGTATTTTTGTGAGTGTGTGCAGGAGTAAGTGTCATGGTAGCTTCTTGTTTCTGGCTCCCCTTCCTTCTCAGACTGCTCTCGAATGCCTCCAGGGTTCACATTAGACTCAGCAGGGTGATGCAAACTCCGTCCAGACTGCCATGTCTGGTGGAGGAGATGGCTGCATCTCATTTAAAACCCTAAAACTTTAAAGAGTACGGCAGGATCAGAGGAGTATGATGAGACGAAGCTGCTTTTGTTGAAACAAAAAAATGGCTGGAGTGTACGTTTGCAGATTAGCAAGGTCCTTGAACGGGCAAAAAAAAAAAAAAAAAGGACACATTTTCCAAGTGAAACAGTTCTTTCAAGTAAGACACATAAGAATGAATGAAATCTCTCTTTTTGGCAATTCCCAACACCAAGCTGCAATTTTACCAGCAAAGACAGAGTAGTTATTTATTTAATGTGTACTTTCATCCTGTTTGCAAAGCGCTCTTCAAAGTCTGTCACCTTAAATGTGAAAGAGTCAGACTTTATTTATTCTCTCTCATTAAATCAAAGACTTCAGGGAGTCAAAATTTCTTAAACACATGACCAGTTGTTACAATGCAGCACAGAAAACAGCAGATATTCACACATTTAACAACACCTCCAAAGTCTGCATAGTCTCCCACTTCAACAAGCACGCAACAACAGTGCTCACACACATAAGCTACTGCACATACACACCTTTGTAGATAACATCAAGATGCTAATGTGATGACTGCTTGAATCCTTTGTAGGATTTTACCCACACTGTAATCACATTGTTTTATCATTTGACTTTGGGCTAGCAGCAGTGCTAGTTTCTTTATCTTCTGACACATTTCGCATTATCAGCAGACTTTCGCTGGCTCTAGAGCTATTGCTTAAACTACAGATTGTACTTCCGCATTTTCATATGCCCGCCACAATGGACACAAAGAGTACAGAAGTGGATCGACAGAGACCCCACCCAGCTCTGATCAAACTGTAAAAGGAAGTGCTGATCAAATACAAGCCAAGATTCTGTTACTGTATTGCCTATTTCTCGCCTAAAATGTCTTCACTGCACATTTTGGCTGTAATACAAGTGTTTGTGTTAAAAAAGGGGCGCCATACTGTTTCCTGTAATGTAAAAACAGAGGCTGAGAGTGAACTACTGAGATCAAATGGTAAAAATAAGCAGTACTGATATAATATGAACCAATATTCTGTGACTGCAATGCGTATTTTTCGCCAAAAAGGTTTCCAGAAACATATTTTTATGACCATTTAACTGTAACTCAAGATTGTCTGTTATCAGGTGGCCGCCATATTGTTATTGCAGCTACATGACCTGCCCTCTAGCTACATGACTGACACACCTTAACCAACATGATAGTCCACAATCAGCCCCCTTCGCTCCTTGACCCAGAAGCCAAAGTCCTGACAAAATTTCTAAGTTAGCAATTAGCTAGCTATGAAGTTAAGTTAAAAGAAAGGTGGTTAAGGGTAGGGTAAGGGTACTGGGCAGGGTTACATCTTGTTACTTATAAAGTGAATCACATCTACATGTTTTAGGAATTATAAAGTGGATAACTGCTACATTTGTTCTCATTTATTCACTACAGTGTGGCATTGTAGCAGGGTTCAGATGGCCGTCATGTTGGTGGGTTTTGTCTTGTACTAGTGGTGGGTGTGATTTGTAGGGGCATGTCATGTATGCCACGAACGTAATGTGATCTGCAGCCTTACATGTCTCAAGCATTATACCACCCAGCAGAGGGAGCATTCATTGGTCAGGTGACGCACAGTGCAGTCTGGGAGTTGTAGGTTTTATACTTTGTGAGCCACAGCCCTTTTCCTGTTTTCTCCGGTCATATAGCACCAATTTCAAAAGTATTTGCACCTTTCTGCTGCATAGACAGCCTAGTTTTATGGCAGACCATCTCTCCAGCAGTGAAATACTTCTTTAATATAAACCCATAAGATACATTTGCTGCAAGAAATGTTGTTGGCTAGTTACAGCTGCCCTGTGGAGTGTTCTAAACAAAATGTTTACATTTTGTGTTCCTCACCACAACAAACACATTGCCACATTTTTTGGCAAATCAGTGAAATGGCAGGAAACCAAAGGCACAATGCATGCTTGTTCATATGTGTGCACAAACAAAATGGACAATAATTCATAAAAAGCATTGCTCTATAGCACCACTAGTGGTCAAAAGTTCCTCAAGGTACCTTTAATACAGTTGCAGAATCATGCTCTGTTTATGTAGTTCATCCATTATTGAATTTCAAAGTTTATTCTTGATCTTGACAACAAGTGAACTTGGGCTTTTGATCATATCAGATGATCTTCATCAGCAGGTAGAGCTTGTTAAGTTGGACAGCAATCGAACATGGATGAAAATCTCATACAGCTCTTATTTAACCTGGCTTTTAGAGGCTATCCTCCAATTATTAATCAATTAATAATCAAAACTGTCTCAATCTCCAAAGTGTTATAAGATGGCTTTGCTCAGTCCAACTCTTTCCATGATGTTGACAAAAAATTCAGTGTAAAATTGTCCGTCTGACTACAGTGGAGTGCTGTTGCACCTCTCTAACCCTTTTAATTTCAGCACCCTTACACCTGGTCTGCTCTCATCCAGGTAGTCCAGGACTGGGTTGTCATAAGCCAGCTGTGCCTTCCTCTGTGCCGATTCTTTTTGCACATCGTCAGACGTTGTCTGTGTCGTTATATGCTCTTCTTCTTCTCCCTGCTCTGCTTCACATGCAGAACTGCAGCACGCAGTCGCATTGGTGATGAGGCGGTCGAGCGGTTTGAGAGAGTGCATCCACTGGGGCAGGAAGTCCCAGCTCTGGAGCTTAGTGGGCAGGTGGCGAGGACTACGGGTCTGCATGACATTTACCATGGCGATGAAGATGGTCACACCCAGGAAAGGAGCCCCAACCCCTGCCATCACCCGCCAGCCTGCCAGCGAGAGGCCCAGCACAAGCGAGGGCAGGAGCAAGAAGCAGAGGAGAAGGTACAAGACTGCAAACCAGCGATACTTGGCAGTGCGCTCACCCAGGACTCGAGCCATCCTTATCGGCAGGCGCGTGATGGGAAGAGGATACCACAGCAGAATGCCAAAGACGTTGAAGAAGAGGTGACACAGAGCGATCTACAGACAAAGAAAAGAGAGAGAAACAGTATGTGAGTGCTGCAGGGTGCATGTAACAGTCAGCGTGTGTCGGTATGTACATCCTCAGAGAGCTACATGAGCCATTTAGTCATCATGTATCATTCATTCTATAAACCAATAACATGGCATGTTTTCAGTTTCATGTCACAGAGAAGACTAACAAACTATTTTCCCTGAGGCGTCCACTTAGTTGCCTCCAGCTTATTTATGCATAAATCTATGTTCATAAATATACATACAAACTTTATTGAATCTACCATCTGCAGATAATTCTCCCATGTTTTTGTTCGAGTAGGGAAAAATTATATTTGCGGGGCTCCCTTAGTGTTGTCTCGCTGTCTGTGTGCACCCTCCCCTCTGAGAGGCATATCAGTGGAAAATATATTCATGAAAATACGTTTTGCCTTCAAAGTGGGAGGGTAGTGGTAATGGTGCCTTCACTTTTCTTTTTTTCCCCTTATTTTCCTGCAGTTTTTAAATGGCTGGTTGTATGCTATAAAACACTGGCTTACTTGTATGGCAGCTGCTAGCTTGTTCCCAGGACTGGCGAGAGCTGCCAGCAGGGCCGTGGCGGTGGTGCCGATGTTGGACCCAAGGGTGAGAGGATAGGCCCGCTCCAGACTGATCACACCAATACCTGAGGGAGACAACAGAAAACAAGGACAGTAAATGGAGATTGTTAATCAGGAGGTGCTATAGCTTTTGTAGTGTTTACCTCCTTCTCAGAAACTAGTTGATTCACTTGATGTCACTTCTGTGTTAAACTACATGTCACATTCACACACACATTCAGCCAAGGCTACCGTGCAAGGTGCCACCTGCTCTCAGCTTAAACAGTCATACACACACACATACACACACACCCATGGCACATTAGGGAGCAATTTGGGGTTCAGAATCTTGCCGAAAGATACTTCGACACGCAGACTGGGAGAGCCTGGCATCAACCCGCCAATCTTTCGATTAGTGAACAACCTGCTCTACCTTCTGAGCCGCAGCCACGATAAAAGAGATGTGACAAAGACAAGTGTCAGCAGTGATAAATGTGTCAAAGCTACACTGCTCTATCTTGTAAAGTGGAAATCTTTGACTGGGATTACATTTCTGAGCAGTCGATAAAATCTTAATTCACTGCTTTAACAAGGATAACAAGCCGTGTAAAACCACAGCATGGAAAGAAATGCAGAAAATGTTTCAAAAAGAACAATTTGATCTGTTCATACCACTCGAATTATATCTCAGAAAAACAGACAAAATAAAAAAATCATTTGTACTTGGTGTTTAAACTGAACAAAAGCCAAATATTTTTTTTTTTTTAAAGCAACAGAGGAATTACAGAGGCTGAAATATAACTTTGCCAGATAAGATGACTAATGACTGTCAAATGAGTGGCTGCGTGACAGCATCTGACAACCAAAGTAGGTCGATGCTGCTATAGTATCTATCTATGTATTAAAACTACTGAAATTATACCCTTTATTTTATTTTCTAAGTTCTTTCAATACATGATATGACAGCAGTGGCTGAAGGGGAGGTAAAACTGTAATCTAAAGTAAAATTAAGAGAACTATTTAATGAAGTATATCTGTGGACTGGAAATCATCCATGCCTCTTGCCTTGTAGCTCTCTTCCCAGGCCTCTAACTACTCCTGTTTAAAATGAAACATGATTCTCATCTCACATTTATCAGTGAGTAGCAGGCTGATGACTCAGTCATCACTGATTTTACATGCTTCATTTAGCCAGTGGCATACAGTGCCGGTTCTGCAAAATGTTCTTACAAACTTCACAAGACTCCATCAGTGGAAAAAAGCAGGTTTATGTCCTTATTTGGCCCCATCTAGATGGAAAATGAGCTGTAAGCCAACAGGGAAATCTGAGGTATTCTCTTGCTAGTATGAGGACACACTAAATTCAATTAGTCATTAATTACATGGCAGGAGCAATCGGGTAAATCTTTGTTCAATGTACAGTTAATAATTTATTACTGTAGCAGTAAATGTCTGTTTAGAGGTTGTGGTGCTGGAATTTATAACTTGGGGGAAAAAACAGTGGCCTTGGAAACAGCAGCCCAGTTTACGAGGTGCTTGATTTGTAGCGGCGATTCTTCCAGGTTTGATTGACAGCAAAAAGTATTTGCTGCTGTTTTCAGTCGTTCTCTCTCTGTCACAACTTTAAAGATCTGGTGTGTAGGATTTAATGACATCTAGTGGTGAGACTGCAGGTTGCAACCCACTGAAACTTTTCCCACGTGCCATGCATGTAGCACAGGAGTCGGCAACCGTTACTATCAAAAGAGCCATTTTTGGCCAAAAAAAAACAACACAAAACATATTTGAGCCCATCAACATTACTAATAGATCTAAATTAGCATTTATTCATATGTTTCAGCACAAGGTGGCTCCTCTGCAGTGGGCTACTTTTGATTATTTGGTCCTTTAACTTTGCAGCATTGCTGATGAAAGCAAAGAAATTTGTCCATGCACTATTAAATTCTCTCTTTTCCCCTTTTGGATCTGGAATCACAGCTAGCCTAGCTAGGAAGACTCAAGACTACTGCAGCATTCATTAGTGATGTTTTTAGAGGAAAAAGCGTCAGGTCAGATGTATGACGCACATTTTAGTTGACAAAATGTTAAATCACTTCTTTTAATCATTGTATAGACTACATGTTTTTACAGTTGAAGAATGTAAGACTCACTTTAGGCCAACTACAATAAATGAAAATTAAACTAGATTAAAAAAACAGTTCTTTATTTCTATCTAATTTTCTGGAAACAGCCACATGTGGCTCCTGGTCTAGGAGAACTGCAGTGGCTGACACAAAAATGCAAAACGTGAACGGCCCTATCTAGAACCACTGTTTGGTTTGTCCAAAGAAACAACATGGCAGACTCCACGGGAGAGGACCTGCTCCTTATGTCGATATAAATGGCTTATTATAAGGTAACAAAAACACAACAGTCCTCAGTTTCAGGTGATTACATACAATAAAAACATATTGTGAATATTACATTCCATTTCTGTTAATGCATTTGGGCTTGGTCAATGGCTCTACACGTCAGACTATGATGCTCTAGGTACCCCTCCAGCATCAGTTTTGGATGCTCAGGGACCCCATGTCAATTTACACTGGTTACGTGCGTTGTGTCTTTTCAAAATAAACGTAGAAAAATGTACAGCTTATGCTTGTAACTGTATACAGTCTTGTATGAAGGTAAAACATTTTGTTTTTAGGTTTACTGCCTTCGGTCTAGACAACAACAGCACGTGGTTAGGTTTAGAATGGTTGGGACATCGTGGTTGGGTTTAGAATAATACACTTGTTACCAATGTACTGTAGCGTCACGTGACATACATCACATACGTCATGTGACATAGCTTACATCACTAGCGTAGTATGCTAAACATACCAGCACACTTCATTGTTATTAAAGTAACTTCACTGACTTTTGGTTTTACACGAGACATGAACAACAATTGCTTTTTATACTACAGTAGTTGCTTGGAGAAACAAAATATGCCGCTGCCCAGTGCATCTCATATTGGTGCGAAAGAGCGACTTGGTGCATTGGTATCTGACACCGAGGGCCACTGACCAAGCATCGGTATTTGATGAATTGGACAGGGTTGTTTTGGCCAACATTCTACACACTGGACCTTTAAAACAAAGTGGTCACATAAACTGACATAGTGGATGTCAAAGATCGTCTGAGCTCACAAATGCAGTGGCAAATCTCAAATGCCAGAAGCACAGTTCAGGCATGTAACATGACTCTGCACATTGCTCTCCAACTCAAGGATGAGATCTGAAACTCTGCACAGTTAGAGTCCAGCTTAATAAGACATTACAAGAGACTCCCTGAAGGCTTGCACCACGTGAAACATAACTGCGGGGTCAGGATGAGAAGAAACTTAACATCAGTCCGACCTTCAGACTGGGCAGATGCTGGGATCGCCCCCGGACTATAAACACCAGGATCACCCACCTCAAACAGGAGAAACAGGTTTGGCACTCAGGTGGGCAACCAATACCTGAACTAAAGTACTGGCCTCTCAGCAAAGTGAAGTCATGAGTACGAACAATCTCACTGCTTTGTTGCACTGTGAATTATGCTTGAATTTGCTTTGTTTTTTTATGTGATCCACTCGTCTCCAGTGCCATATCCTTTGATCCTACACACAGAAAGCACATATGCATAATGTGTCACATTGGCATTAGTCACACAAGCCTCCCACTTTGAAGCCTTGTATACTACTACTGAATCACAAAAGAAAGTTGCAATGAAAGACTGTAGAGTATTATGAATTACTAAAATCTTATATGACAATTAAGGTTGGTTTCATTCTATATACTGATGTAGAACGAACAAAAGTACCACCAATTACCCGTCAGGCTGCTGTGATTAAGCATCCAGTTTGCCTGCAAGTATTTCTATAGAGAGAATAAAATGGTGGACAACTGCCAGGGATCACATAGTTACAGTATTTAACATCACTCACATATCTCTTATACTTTAATAACCAAGCAATGCTGCCTCAGGTTTCACACTCACACAGAGGTGATGACACTGTGCAAGGTTAAATTGATGTTGTTCAGCATTTATTAGCTGTGGGTGTTTTAAAATGGTTTGGCCTCCTGTGGTCACTGAGGTGGGTGGTGGTCAAGAGAAAGGAAGATACTGCACATCCAAGAGAGTAAAACAAAGCCATGCATTCTTCTACTAAAGGCAATTGCTAACACATTTAAGTGCACTATTTATATGTAAAACATGGATGTATAAAGAGATCTGGACACAGCAGTGGAGGTAAGGCCTCATTCATTCCTATGGGAGTTGCTCAGTAGCATAAGAAGCTGAAAAAGGTTTATGTGCCACATGAAATTACCTGAATGATCGGTGCTGCTTCAGCACTGTGTGGCCCACAGAGCAGGCTCGCTATAGATGACAACCTCCGGTTTAGTGCGCCGCTAAGTTGACTTGGGATAAAATGATTCAATCATGCAGCTTTTCTGGACTTTCCAAATGTTATCAGACCAAATGGATCAAATTCTGATGGTGAAATGAGTCACTCTGTGGGGGCTGTGGTGCTCAGAAAAATGTGTACACTGATTTAGACGCCTCTGTCTCCATGGGAAAAAGTCTTTTTTGGCCACATGGCATCACATGACAGATTTAATTACACATTTTGGCCACTACAAGAATTGTCTTCAAAGCCCAGCACACTTCCTGGGGGGCTGCTATAAAATGAGAAAGTGTACTCCGGCTAGTGGGTGGTGCTTTGTTTTTGGCTTCCAACATGGCGTCCGGGTCACAAACTTCCTCATTCTACAGCTGAGCAGTATACTAAAATATGTTTCTGAAAACATTTGAGGTGAGAAATAGGCGGTACATTAACAGAATCTTGATTCGTATTTGATCAGCACTGCCTAGTTTGACAGTTAAACCACAGCTCTGATTGGTTGTTTTTTGTTCACATCATAGACGTACACAAAGATGAACGGCACTACAGCTCCCCAGAGGTAAAGCTGAAACATCTGGATTGCCCCCTGGTGGCTGGCTGCAGTATAGGTCATAAAGCCCATCCTCTCCAAACTAAAACCTCAAAGTACACTTGAAATAAAATTTTCCCAAAGATTGTTTCTGTCATTTAAGGTAATTTCATCACACTGCTGTATGTTCAAAAGTTTGCTTTTCTGATGAGTTTGATTTTAATTAGTTATTTAATGCTATAAAACAGCGATTTTACAACATGATTGACAACTGTGTGAGCAGTTAGTGGGCGCGCAGTTGGGTGTATGGGTGGGATACTTGATGCCGCAGAGATCGCTACTGCACAGACTGCCTCCAAACGACGTCACCAGAGCAAGATGGCAACGGCCATATCCAGGATATTTTAGCTTCACTTCTGTACAGTGAGGGTAAGTGGAGACGTGGTGTCCATCTTTATGCACCGTCTATGGTTCACATGCAGTAGTGCCATTTAAAGCACTACAAGGAGGCAGACGAACATGATTTTTCCACAAATTATCTGCCTTATGCACTACTCTGTGGACTGTTTCAGCAAATTTGACAAACAAGTATTTTTGTAAAAGTTACCAACCGTAGCTTTACGTGACACAGCCTTAAGTCCAAAAACCCTGAGGTACTTAAGGTCAGCAAGAATTTATGATGTTTTAATTCTATCCCTAAATGACATGACAGTACAAACAAATCTAAGAAAGAACAAAGAGCATTTGTTTGAAATCTTGTAGCAGCCAATAAATACTGTGATTTTACAAGTCACTTTGCTCTCCTTGCTGGAAACAGTCGCCCACTGTGAACTCATTTTGCATGTCATCACTGAATCTTAAACTATATTGTTTATTCTCAGTTCTGGTGTTTTGCAGAATAAAATCACACGGTTTCCCAGAAAAAAAAAGCATGGAAAGTGTTGATCGTGTACTTAAATTGATTGAAATGAATACTAAATGCATCTGTTTATTCATCTGCCTTTGAATCTGTCATTTTAGTTTGGACAGATGTTGGTATTACATAACATTTTGGTAACAGCCCGGCATGTGTCATAATAAATGTGTCATGTCATAATACTTTATATAAGTTTAATACACAGAAATAATAAATGTATGAGGTTTTAATGATGGATGATAACAAAATATGTAATTTGTGTACATATAGTACACTGGGTTTTGATGAGTTTTATCACAGACACATTTCTCAGGTTAACATTTTATCTTGTATGTTTTAACTTAATTTCCACAGAATATAGCGTATAATCTCTCTCATAAGTAAAAGCATATTTCACCCACCTATTAGAGGAGTCATAGCTGAAGTAAAGACAGAGCTACTCTGGACCACGAATGTTACCCCTGCACCCACAAACATGGCCATGTACCCTGACAGCCACCCACACGGATACGGCAGGTCTGTTGAGATAAAGAGAGGAGAGATTGATATTACCCACATCATTGCACAAAAAAACACACATCAATACGTGTATCTTCACAGCCTGTTTGGTGTCATTTGCATCCAAAGCAGCTTATAAAGGTTTTCTTGGCTTGTTTGCTCATTTGAAAACTGCATCTGCATATTCAGCTGCTACATTGATACACTGTGTAAAATCTCAAGCAGTTCAAAAGCACGCCCACCTGTGTTGATGACTTTATGGATAACCTTTGCAACTTGGCCTTTAAGGAGAGAGTTGAGCAGCTTGACCAGAAGCATCAGACAGGTACAGAGGACAGCCAGAGAGCCCGCCAGTAGAATCAGGCCCACTGTGAGGTCTGACAGCCCGGAAGACACAAACAAATGCTTACCTGCAGAGTGACAGGACCAACAATCATCAGGTAATTATCCCACAAACACACAGTTTCATTACATTTTAAGAGCTTACAAGATTGCATTGTTCAATTCACAACAGACGGGGTGTTAGAGGCAATATTGAGTTTGAACTCACACTTCAGTGATGACTGGGTCAAGTCATGACTGGGGCCACAGTTTGCAGTGCTCACATTATCAGTGGACTGCAGAGAGGAAGACAGAAAGATAGAAGCATCTGTGACGAAAACACAAATTAGCAACACAGTTTTCACTGGCAACAGCGTCAGGCTCTATTTGGCGCCAACGTGTGACACAATGTGTCTGCGTGTGCAGGAGACAGCAGTGGAGACGGGGCCATTACCATAACAAGGTCAGTCTGGCACCATTTTTTCACCAGGCTCCTGTTCCTCATGTCCTCATTTCCCATGGCGATCCCTGTGATCACACACTTGTCCAGCTGAAGGTGAAAGGAGAAATATTTTTCATCTTTAAAGTTCAGTGAGTCAAAGGAGAGCAGGGTGAAAGTATTAAACCTTCAGTCCTTCAACCAGAAAGCCTGAGTTCAGTTTCCATCACAGCTGTGCTAGACACTAATGCTGTGTTCACACTATGAGCAAACAGCTACAGCATGGCCAGATCCTCTGTGCATGACAATGCACATAAAGTTAGAATAGCTTCAGCTAACTTAGTTACATAACACAGCAGCACAGCTAGAAACAAAAAATATGATTGGTTGATGCTACACTGATTCACTAGAGTGCAAAAGAAAAGTTGAGGCCAGCTCATCTTTGACTTGTACCTTGTCACTGTGTGAGCTCAGCATTAGGCAGTGTTGGGGAGTAACTAGTTACATATAATTAAGTTACAAAATAAATGTTATTGTAATCAGTTAGTTACTGAGAAAATATGTCATTGAATTTGTTGGTGATAACAAAGTGGTTGCATCTGACTGTATTCTTTTTGGTCAATTGTATGTTCCCAGCTGGCTGACTTTAAAATGAGAATCTTGATGATGATATCATGCTTAAAGACTGAAGCTAAAGCTACATGTCCTGGGCAAAAAGTTAGCATCTTCACCATTTGATGACCCGTGTAGAAGATTTAGAAACAGCAGTAAAGTTAATAAATGTACAGTTTGAATACAGTCTCTTTCAAAATAAGCGCACTACATCGGTACAACACAGTGAACTGGTGCTTTGTTTCCTTCAACAACAAATGTGCGTGGTTACATTCTGCCAACATGAACACATGGTTGGATTTAGGCAACAAAAGCACGTGGTAGAATTTAGGAAACAAGAACAGGGTTTGGCTTTACAATCTCCCGGATGAAAGTCTGTGTTTGCTGGACCCGTCCACTTCCCCCTCACGCCCACCCTACTTGGACTTCCACCACTTTAACTTTCCATGGTGTCCCACTGCATTTCCCCCCGATGCTGCCAGGCACCGTTGAACATTAATGGCGACGTGAAAGGACAGCTTTTTTCGTCTGAGTCTGATGCCAGAGGTCACTTCCCAAGCGGCAGGATTTCTATTGTGTTATTTCTATTATTGTGCTGCGCAAGATGGCAGCGGCTGTACTCGGGATATTTTGACTTTATTTTGTACAGTCCGAGTACTGGAGTCACCTTGTCCATCTTTATATACAGTCTGTGGTTAGAGCAGATGAAGTCAGTGTGCAAAGTCAGTTCCTTAAACTTGGGCTTTCATGGTTTTTGTTTTGGAAATTAAAAAAAAAAAAACACCCTCCACAAACTGAGTATCACTCTTACTACAGAAGTCCAGAGATTGACAGACCTGCCATAAACCAGTTTCAGTTGCTAAGCTGTGATTGGACAATCAGGCTGCTGTTTGAAGGAGGGTTTAACAAATCGTTAGTCACACAACTGGTCAATGGGCGGATAGTTTTACCTGTATGATGAGCTTGGTGACTGGCTCAGTGATGACCTTGAGCAGCTCAGGTGCTTCCTCCCCAGGCTGAAGCTTGAAGCTGGTGACCAGCAGGTGTGACAGCCGAGCCATGAGGCCACTCACCACCTCCAGCGGCAGCAGAACCAGCACCGACAGCCAGTTGAAGCAGTCGTGGATCGTTGCCCCAGCGAAGGCACTGCAGTGGATCACAATCAAGGTCGGCCATCAGCGTGATCAACTACTCCAAATGATTGCTTGTTAATCTGCTTTACATAGCTCAACTTTTTTCAAAGTGTGTGATGTAATGAGCATTTTATTTCGACTCAGTGTGTGAGTATATTATGAAAGTTTAATAAATCATGTTTATTTTACCAGGCACAGATTAAGCAACATGCCATCTGTTCAGTGCCTTATATTTTCATGCCAAAGGGTTACTGGTGTGGGATCAATGTGGATTGGTGCCATTATTGTCACTGTTCTAGAAATTACACTCAAATGGAGGCTGAAGCAAAGAGGCAGCGAGCAGCTGCTAATGCTTTCTCTTCACCCTCCTCTGCTTTCTCTTCTGCACTTTCAACACTTTTATCCTCCTTTCCTCCATCTAGACCACTTATCCACTTCACTTTTCTTTTTCAATTTCTTCTTCCCTGCTCTTCCTCTCCACTCATCCTCTGCCTCGCCACCTTTCTTCACTCACCGCTGAAACTCGCTCCTCTCTGCTGCTTGCATCATTGCCACTATGGTGTTCGTGACTGAAGTCCCAATATTGGACCCCATTATGATCGGAACAGCTGACCGCACTTCAAGCACTGTGAAGTGAGACCACACATACATTTTGCTTAGAAGTTATCATTCTTTAAAGGATATGCATATACAGTTCAAACATTTCAAACAGGTAAATGTCTGCCTTCATTGTGAATGGCGATGCATCACGCACATATTAATAAGACATGACCCTCCGCAATTCAGAGTGGAACATGAGTTTTAATAGGGATGAAAGGTGATTGTAATTTGCAGGCAAGTGGAGGCAGCTTAGCCTTCACACTCTGCAGGGATGCTCATTGTTGAGAATGCCTTTAATGATGATGACCTACAGGACACACTCACTCATGCACGCACCCATGCCTTTGCATCTCTTTTTCTCTTTGATAATTGCATATAATCTCTCTCCTAAGGTCTCTTACAGAAAGGATTTAGAAGCAGAGAGGCAGCTTCTGCATACTGATATCATTCACCTTAGCCACGCAGACGAAGGAGGGGAGACCTCAGAGCCTGCGCTCGTTAGAAATAGACAGGTCATAACCTCGCCGTGTTATGGTCTTATGAGGCATGATAAATTAGACTGACCGAGATGGTGGGAGATTACAGGGTGTGAAAGTGTTTGATTTCATTATTTCTCTGACCCTGGTCCAACCTGCTAGATTATGATAATTCTCAGTTGGTTTTTACAAATGGCCAGTCAGTCAGTGTGTGGTAAGAATCTCATGAAAGAAAGATTAAAGTCTCAGTGAAACGTAAGTTAGAGTGTCTTTAGTTTCTATACTGTGAGGTATTTCCCTATGACACAGAATAAATCAAGCTTTGTAATTACAAGGTGGATTTAAATTAATCCTGCCCATTTGATTGGACCGCTAAATGTGGGCAGGCTTAGAGTACAGCAGAGCTTTAGAGGACAGCTGGCTATACACCAAGCAGCAGACTTTGGGGCTAAAACATGAAGCCAACATGGAAGTGTAAAAACTGCTGTTCTTTGAATGGCCACTAGAGGCTGGCTCTAGAAGTGAGTCAACCCCTACGATAACATGCCCAACTTAACAGCAGAAATAAAACATCTGCCTGGGACAAAGATGATTTTGGCCACTATAGCTAATTTCAAAATTGAACATTTAACTTCAACTTAATAACTCACTCGTTTACATTTTATGAAGGCTTCAGGTTACACATAATCAAGGGCAGGCCACTTTGCGTGACAGGCTGTCTGGCGATAGTGTGCTTGACTTCTCAGTCAGATCCACCCCTCACTCCTCTACAGTGCCAGCCTCTCACCTATATATGGTCACTTCTGGCTCCAAAAAACCAAGATGGCGACAGCCGAAATGCCAAACTCAAGGGTTCAAAACAGGAGTCCATCAACAAGTAAGTGATGTCACGATAGATGTGTCGATTATATTTACAGTCTATGCTCCATGTATAGCTCCCTCAGTGTCACATCAGTAGGTGAATGAGCGAGAGAGATGAATAAATAAATAAATTAGATTAATGCCTTGCGCATAATCTGAAGCTGTCTCAGATTGCACTTTCCTCAGGCGAATACATTCTAGATGTCATGATGTTATTGGTTGAAACTGGTGGGTACTAGCTCACATAAGCAAGTCTTTTTTTTATGTATTGATGTTGTTTTTATGGGAAGAAAACATGATTAGATTTTGATAAAAGAACGTGAAGAAATGGATTTTATATACATATATATATTTTTTTTAGCACATATTGTTAAATAGGTACATAGCTGTCTGGTGATGAGATCTGAAAGAGTTAAAAAGGCATTTCTTTATTTCATCTCAACTTTAGTCTTTTTTTTATGTATTGATGTTGTTTTTATGGGAAGAAAACATGATTAGATTTTGATAAAAGAACGTGAAGAAATGGATTTTATATACATATATATATTTTTTTTAGCACATATTGTTAAATAGGTACATAGCTGTCTGGTGATGAGATCTGAAAGAGTTAAAAAGGCATTTCTTTATTTCATCTCAACTTTAGATTATGTGAAATTAGTAATTTAGCCATTTTCATTAAATGTAACGGATGATAATATTTTTTATTTTTCTTATTGTCAAAAAGATCCCATAGAGAGACAAAAAGAAAAACAATAATAAATGTTTTCCACCGTCACACATTTTCTGCATAGCTAAAACCTGATATAGTTTATCATGTGTGGTTGGCCCCGATTGTTTTCCAAAAGCTATTAAAAACACATCAACGAGCCATGAACAGTTAATGATATGTCCCGTTTTATTTGAATGAACATGGGCACTGTAGTTTATTTTGAGTCATAACACCTTTTGGCTACTAGAAATGCAAGAGCACTCAATGTGTATTAATCCGCATCTGAAAATAGTCCCTGACAAATGCTGTATTTACACCTGTTTGACTAAAGTTTGATGAAAACTACAGTGCCCAGCTGTTTTTAGGAAATCATTTTTTTGCCCTTTTAAAAAAGAAAATTTGGATTTGAAACACAAGATTTTGCTGTTAGTAAGAGCAAATGGGCTTTGGGTTGAGAACCACAGACAGGAAGTTGCAAAGTATTGAAAAATGGACTAACAGATTTTTTTGGACTTTTCATTGGTTTGGTTAACGATATGATAAATCTAAAATAATCATTTAAATTGTCATTTAAATGATGTTACAAGGAGAATGTACGTCTGCTAGTTTACACTTGACTGCTGGAGAACACTAATTTAGGCTATGTGTATATTTATGGAGCTAAATCTTCCTCTGTCTTAATAAACATTCATCTGCCCACATTTATGCATTTAAGCAAAACCATACTCGCTAATTTGGTCCGAACTGCTAAGCAGCAAATCATGTAGCATAATTGACTGTATCCTCCATAGGCACAGCTCAGCATGAGATGGGGCAGAGAGCCAGAAAACTGAGATTACAACCATAAACCGGAAATTAATTAGATCTATCTGTTATTGCCACATATGCACCACGGGGGTTTTCTGTATTTATTGCTGCGTTACTGTTTTTCTGTTTACTACATGTTTTCATGCAAAATAATAGCCCGGAGAGACACAGGCATACAGTGTATACAGTACACACACACATACACAACATATATTTTAGACTAAATGAGGCCAGCCATGTCAGAGTCTTATTTAAAACCTAACATAACTTGTGTTATGCTACATGGTGCTTGCACATTTACACACACACTTTTATGTGCCTACTCACGTCCGGAGGCCACAAGGCTGACGACAATGGAGGTGGAGGTGGATGAGCTCTGGACTAGCACAGTAACCAAGATTCCCACCACCAGCCCTGCCACAGGGTTAGACAGCACCGCATTGTCCTGGAAAATGTCCCCAGCCACTTTACCTGGTTAAATATGCCGCCCACATACACACAGAGACACATAAAAAAAAAAACGCTGGTCTCAGACATGACAAGGTTGCCAAGAGCAATGTTAAACAAGATTCAAACTGCTTGTTTCCCCAAATCCAAAAAGGTCACCGATGAAGCTTTGCGGTAAATTACAGAGCACGGCCCCGGTAGGACAGTGTGAACTGTTCTGCAGTGACTCACTTATTTGTCAAACATCAACTGGCTGAGTCACTATCAGCCCGCTGAGGGGGCAGTGAGGGTTATGGGACTTACCCCCTGCTAACTGGAAGGCAGAGCTCAGAGTGTCCAAGGAGCATACAAAGAGAAAAAGGAGGATGAGGAGGAGAGGGATCTTGGATAGATTGATAAGGAGCTGCTTGATCTTGTGCGGACTCCCTCCTGTGGTCTGTGGAGAGCTGTCTGTTCAAAACAACAACAACAAACAGGAAGATGCTTCACTCTCACAAAGTGTCCTACAGTGGAGTGGAAAGTTATCAAAAACTATCACAAATAAGACAAAAATGTTTATGTTTCTGGTCACTACTTTGCCGTATTTTTCTCATTCTTGTGATTTATGCGTTGCAGATGAGAGATAGCTCCAGTAAGCTCTCTCACATATAGAGAGCAGAGCCATCTGACATACTACATTACCCATATGCAGCCAAATACTGCGGAGTGACAGCAGGACTTTGCCTTTGTTGCCCAGACTGCGTGATCCCACTGGCCCTGTGTGTCTTTTGAGCATGTCCTTATCTAATGAGCATGTGGTTCAGCTTCTGCTGTTGTTATTTGCCTTTCCAGAGAGATCAGACCTGCTGCCAACCCAGGACATGAACGCATGATTCTCCTCTTCATGCCACTCTTGTACCTTTCTTTTTAGGGAGCATGTCTGCCTCCCTGAGCGAAGGTGCGCTGGAGCCATGATTGGTATGTTGGTTGGAACACTCAAAGCTGCTGCTGAGGTCAAGGGTGGAGCCGATGCCAGACTCCCTGTCCTCCTCCTGCAGGAGTTTGGGCTGTGAGGAGAGCTGAGTGCTGTGCATCTTCACCCCTGATAACAGATAACAAGTTTACACTCAACTGGGAGAAGATCAGCTTTGAAGTATTTCAAAGACATAAAAAACAGAGTGATGGGAATTGAGAGTTACCATTGCAGTTGAGCCCTGTGCTCCGTCCAGAGGACACTATAGTTATAGATCGAGAGGACATGGTGCCTTGGATGCTGTGCAGAAACATGGAGGCAATTAAAATCACAGGATGACACTGTTGCAGAGGGAACACATGAGAGTGATTGTGTTTATCAGCCACCTGCAGCAGGAAAAAGAAACCAAAGGAGACCAATATATCTGCATACAAGACAAGCCCACCTCTCACCACGCCACTCAGATCAGGCAGACAAGAAATCAGAGGGCAACAAAGGCGGCCTATGTTGTTTGTAATTGGCTTCTGTCCTTGATTTGAGGTCAAATCACACACTCAAACTAAATACACCGTGAGGCCTCGTCTCGCCTCTCAACAAATGAACGCCTTGTCAGAATTAATAGGGAAACATCAGCATCCATGTAACTTGTCTTGTCCCCCGTTTCCTGCAGCTGCAAGTCGGCTCTTAAAGGGACTCTCCACTGTCTATAGAGCAGCAACTCCCTTCAAAGAATTTCACGCTCTCGGTTTAAAGAGAGCCGTTTTTCCCCCTTTTCATGTCAGCCACTTTGCCATATTTTGGGGACTCCAGTGGAGGAGGGAGTACTAATGCATCTCTGTAAAGCAAAGAGGATGGAAGTGAGTTCAGTAATTACAGCAGTCCAAATTATAGTGATTACAGTCGCTACATCATTCCCATTCTGTGTGGCATCCTCCTGCAGGTTCTGATGCGCATGAGAGGCCCCTGTTAGCGTTTGTACGTCTGTCCGTATGTGGGAGTGTGTGAGACAAGTTCCATAGATTGCAGCTGAATATACTCTGAATGTACTTGTGTGTGTGTGTGTGTGTGTGTGTGTGTGTGTGTGTGTGTGTGTGTGTGTGTGTGTGTGTGTGTGTGTGTGCTGAATGTTATCATCTAATTTACCTTCCCCCTCTTAACTGTTTGTCTCTGTACTATTTGTGAGTTTGCCTTAAAGTCACTGTGACTCACACGTATGTATCTCCATGCTGTTTACGCTTCGTCCACAATCTTTCTACTTGAGTTTTACTTTAAGTAGAAAAATAAAAGGATTAATGAAACATTTAGTAACAGTTGTCCGTGAGTGATGGCTGACTTGCCAACATTTTAAAGGATGTATGAGCTGTTGGTCCCTCAGCTTTAGATAAAAGGCCAGATTTCCATTTAAAATAAATTATTCATTTCAAATAATAACAGAAAGCTTCAGTATTGACTGATTCTTCTTTTACTTTTCATAAATATTTGATATTGGCATATGCAGTAAAGTATCTTACCTTGCCTGAAACAGTCTCAGGTGTTGTGTACGACCCCCCTAGATAGAAAAGCATCAAACCGAAGTGTAAATCATCTTTAAATAAGCTCCCAGGTAACACCTCATCTTGTGTCGATTAACTCGCTCCATCATCAGAGACCTCATTGTTAATCAATAACACAAAGCCTCAAGCTAATGATGCATGACTTGGGAAAGCACGTCGTGCATTAGGTGATGAATTATGTTGTTCAACCAGTTATTTTTCACCTGATTAGATGCTAGATAAAGAATCCAAGATGAATAGGACTGTTTGATGGGATTAATGATCCCTGTTGTCTGAGGCTCTTCAAGTTCCTCGTGCAAGAGCAGGAGACATCTGACACCTAGTGGTAACTGTTGGAAGAAAAACATTCCTGCAGTGGCTCTTCAAGTCCACTCATATTCTCACGTAGCTGTTTTCATCACGTACTTGTAGTTTGGCACAGATTAAAGCCAGGGTATTAAATGATCATTTCTCGCATGAGATCAGTCAGTGGAAGTATTTCAAACACGTACAGTGTAATCTTCTTGACTTGTGCAGAACATTCAGGTGCTTAAGTACTTTGCCAGCACTCAAGATCAAGCATGTTGTGATTGGAAATGAGCTATCAGGGAGATTTTCTGAGATCTTGTCAACACACACGTACGCACATTTACTTCCACACCCCACTACCCACAGGCAATGTCCTCCTCGCCATGGGAGAACATTGTGATGGCCTGAGTAACAGGGTAATTGTTAACAATTAGTCCAGCTACGGTTTTGTCATATCAGCAGTGCTCTCAAGCAAATCTGCCAAACCTGCTGACCTCAGACTTGCATCCATGAACTCGGACGAGCAGAACTTAATAACCCACTAGACCAGAGCTGTTACTTTCTAAACTGTTATGAGAGCTGGGAGTCAGAGAGATAACAGCTCTGTTGTTGTGCAGGCAGCTGGACTGGCTGCTGCTGTCAACGGCTGTGAGGGGGTAAATCCTTTAGATTTTGTGCAGCATTAAGCAGTGGAAAAGAGACACAGGGACGTACACACACATATGGACACACACATGTAATCACTTATACAAACATGGCTAAATCTCTGGCATGGTTCCAGAGCTTTTTGGTAAACCCCCTCCCTCCCATGATGCTGTTAATCCCCTCTCCAGATGTGCAAGTCACAGGGAGGTTGCTGCTCAGCCTGGGGATGAAGCAAACAGAGGCCACTGGGTCGTCGTACACCACCCTGCCACTCAAAACACCTGCCAATCAAAGAACAGTAGGTGCACACTGTTGGTCCTCCTCTGCTCCTCAGTAGGCTGTGTTATCCTGTGTTAATCTCACACTGAGACATACCATATGATGCTCTTTCAGTAAGCTCTCAGTCTGTTGTTTGATTGATGGGAATCAAAGATTCATGTCAGTTAATTCTCTCTGGACATATGGCAGGTCATACACGGACGTCAACACGTTGCACTTATTTATTTTTTATTGTTTGGCCTCCACCAAAAGCTCTCTTTCACTGCGGTCACTGCTGTTACCTTGACAACATGTGTAATGAAGTTTTTAGCACATGCAAGACAATAATTCTCTCTTTTTTTTGTAGTTTTGTTTGTTTAAGTGTGCTGTTGACATGAAACTGAAGCTTCATTGAGGCTGCAGATTTTGCCCAATCACAAGCTCTCCAGACTTGGTGCAAAAATCTGCAGTTTGAAATACAGCTAAAACATTTAGCTAATTAATCCATTAGTAAATCCATAGAGAACTTAGTGGCATTTGTTTTGCTATTTAAGGAATAATCGTTTAAGCACTCACTTTGGACTCTGGAAAAATTGTGATGGGGATGTTTTGCTATTTTCTGACATTTTATAGACCAAAAACATAATCCATAAAAGCTCCAGCGTGTAGGATTCACTGGCATCTACTGGCAGAAATGGTATATCATATTTCTAATTGTATAGTTGTGTTTTCGTGACCTTAGAATGAGCAGTTTGTCACAGCTCAAGTGTCTGTGGTTATGCTTTTTTATTTCATTCATTCATGTTGTTTCCTGTTTAACTTTGAAACTCACATCTCCTCTCTTTTCAGATCACTTCCTGCTCCTGTGTGTTTTCCCTCCCTTTGATGACTTCACCTGTGTCTGATTGTGTGTCCCGCCCTGATTAGCCTCACCTGTGTCTCGTTACGCTTCCCCTCACCTTTAGTGTGTGTCCTGTTACCCTCAGTGCCACTGAACTGTCTCGTGAGTCGTGCATTTGATTCCACTCTCACCTGGTTCACCAGTTGTTACACCGTTTGTATCTTTATATGGAGCAAGTCCTCTTCTATGGAGTCTGCCATGTCGTTCTACAGTAGCCCAGAAGGGACAAATCAAACACTGGCTCCAAAAAGGGCCATTTGCATTTTCTTCTCAGCCACCATAAATCCTCTACAGGCTTCGCACACAAAAGAAGTTTCTCTTTTGAAACCTTACTGCTTGGTACCACTAAATCCTGCACACTGGATCTTAGAAATAATTGGCATATTATTTTGTACTAAATTAGTAGTAGTGGTAGTACTAGTCTCCACATTTAAGAGTACATTTGAGAATTTCCTCTTTGATAAAGCTTACAGTTAGGACTGTTTCAGGCTTGCCTTGAACAGCCCCTAGTTAGGCTGACAGGCCTAGTCTCCACACTGAGCTCCTCTTTCCTTCTCTCTCTCTATTTGCAATCATTTATGTTCCATTAATGCACGTTATCACCTCCTATGGATTGTGCCTGGATTGTGGGTCGGGTTTGCACTGCTGTCGCAGTCCTGCCTGATGTCTACTACTTCTACAAATATTATTAGTCATACTTCTATTATTATACACAGATATCATTGTCACATGCTATCATATATCAAAATAAACATATAATATATACACTATCATATACTACAACTATTATTATTCATATTTCTATCATTATTGTTATAGTTATTGTTGTTGTTGCTGTGCTTCTCTCTCTCCACTCATCCATCATTTTGTCATATGTACTTTTATTATGTTGATCTGCTCTGTATACATGACATCTATTGTGCATCTGTCCATCCTAAAAGAGGGATTCCTCATCAGTTGCTCTTCCTGAGGTTTATGCCATTTCTTCCCTTTTAAAGGGCTTTTTTCCTTTACTTCCTTAGTTTGAGTGTGTGACCTCTGGGGGGCGCTATAAGAAGCCTTTGGCAACTAAAAATATTTTTCAGAAGGCTTTTACTCTAACTGCAAATAGCAGTTTAAATAGAAAAAGTGATCAGCAATTCTCACTCCACTGAATTTTATTTTATATTTTAAGCTTTGGTAAAATATTTTATTACATTTTTTTTACCAGTGTTCTGTGTTTTATACCTGTTCTGTCACTGCCACTATATTTGTTTTATATTTTACATGTCTTTGTGCTGCTTTTTCTGATTTGGTGACCTAAAGACAATCATTTCATCATTAATAGAGCTATCTATGTAATGACAGCCTCTCAGTTGTTATCTAATGGTTCAACTGGGATTTGTTTGTGGAATTTCCTGTCAACCAATGATCATCTCGGCTGAAGGATGTTTAAACTATGTACCTGCTTCTCTGCTGTTGTTGCTGTGTATGCCTCTGCATCAGTCTCATGGCCCAGTCTGTGGTTCTAAAGGGGGACATCTCCATCTCCAAAGGGCCCCTCTCCCCACAAAGTGATATAAAACAGACTTTTCAAAACTGTAACAGGATCTGCATTAACTGTCCTCATGTCTGTCCTAATCACACAAACAGCTTCCTGTCATTACATCAAGACATTCAATAGTCACATCATTCAGTTTTTCAGTCCAGCATCGACATCAGGTGTTTGATGTGAAAGAGTAAAGACATATTCTCTCAACAGCATCACTTTATTGTCAATACATGTTCAGTGTGGTATGTATACAACACTTACAGTACAATGAAACAGCATCATCACGGGTGTCCTTTTGTTTACATGCGATTGTTTCAATATGCATGAGTTTGTGTTTCAATTTACCATTCCTTTATACCGTTTCCTTCAACCAATCATAAACTCATTGCTTGTGTGTGTGTTTTTTTTTTATAATCTAGTTCACAACTACCTTTCCTAATGATTTGTGTGTTTCCCTGTGTACATATGTACATTTTTTTGTATGTAGTGTTTATGATGATCTTGTAACTTGATGGCAGCTCTAATGTCCTTCCAGTTATCACTTCAGTTCCTCCGTGGAGGACGACGGCGTGTCAGAGCCATCAGGACACTCCTGAAACACAGAGAGATACAATAGAGCACCAATTCAACTTGCATTTGCATGTTTGAAATATATGAAAACAACCAGAAAAAAGCCAAACAATCATGTGCAGAGCTCACCTTCACTCTCTCCAGCTCTGGTCTGCCTGGTAGGGATTTTTGTGAGGAAAAGGACTGTAACGTGAGACAGGACGGTTACATTAGATGTGCTGAATATAACAGTATGCAACTATGAAAAATGAGTCTGAAACATAAGGAGCTATGAATGTCAGGCTGCAGCTCACCTTCTTCGTCTGTTGCATCTCCTCTGTGGATTTGGACCTGTTCTTCATGTGCTTCTGAGGAGAGGTGGTGGAGGGACACTAGACGGAAACAAAGGCACAGGGAGGATCAAATTAGACAGCGCCAGAATGTCTCAAAGATGTTGTCTTTTAAGCTTCCACGCACCTCACTCGCCTTCTGTTCCATGGCTGGTTTGAAGATTTTTCCCAGGAGAGGGGGAGTGTAGATGCAGGTACAGGATTAGATGATATCTTTTGGAATACTGTGGCCGTGCAACTGTGAAGACAAGAGAGGGAAGCTTTGCAGTCAGTGCAGTTGTGTGCAACAACAATAATTAATGCAAGATATTTACAGTAGTTCTTTAGTTTACTGATATTAACTGACCACATTCATTTTTATCACTGTTTCAATGTGGACAAAAAGCTTAACTGATCCTTTATCTTGCTATCACGAGCACCAGTCACTATGAGATCACATGCAAGCTGAGAAATCTGCAGTTATGGCCTCTGCTCACTAGATGGCGACGCAGACTCAGGGACCAACCACTGCAGCCTCTTCACTGATGTGAATATTTTGCAGAGTGATTTTCCTCAGGGGTTTTACCTCAATGTTTTTGGTGCTAATTGTCACACTGACAAGAACACAGTGCTGCCTCTGTGATTGCCTCTCATTTGGATTCATAAAGACAGAAAGAAAAACACACCTGTCTCAACTGAAGTTGATTAGACTTAGTCTTTTGTTTTCAACCTACTGGCAGAGATCAGAGAAACAGAGCTGCTATTAAAATGTCTTCACTTGATGATAATGCTGCTCATTTTGTTTCCTTATAAACATTAGGGTACTGAAGTCCAGTTCAATTTAAAAGAATTACCCATGTAGCCAAAGATACCTGGCCCAGCGTCGGCCCAAACTTGGAACACCAGAAGTACAACTCAGCTGAGACTAGGGATGAAAGACACCCCAGATTTGGGCTAAATAAACTGGCTTAATTCTGGCTGCCAACAATGCCATTACAGGCCCATTATATAAAAAACAAACAAACAAAAAAGACCTGGCCCGACATTGGCCCATAGGCGGCACACTGGAAGAAATATGTTAGGCCACGCCCAGTTGCATGGTTTGGCTGAGTCTCTGGATGAATGACACCCCAGAATCTTATTCTCAGCTACCGACACTGCCATCACTGGGTCACAGATTATATGAAACTGAGACTGACAAATAGCTCCTCTAATAACAAGACGAGAATCTTTTCAGAAACGTCATGTGTATAAATAAAGGGAGGAAATAGATTCCTCTTTAATAGAAGAAATATGGAAGAAATATATCAGCACCCTCACACACAGTGGGAGTCAGGCAGGACACAAAAAACAATGTCTGCACAACTGAAAGGCCACGATGAATACCAGCCAACAGTCACAGCCAGATCCACAGCTGGTGTCAGGAGCCCTGGTGGCTGGGAACAAAACACCTCTGGGTCTGGGTCCATTTGCGTGAGACAGATTTTTATACCCCAATGATCTCAGTGCTGCCCGTCAAAGTCTGCTTCTGTCTGACATCTGACCAGTTAGATCAGATCAATCAAAATACTTCCTGGCATTTCAGACTCAGTGGATGGTTTACTGGTTTCCTGCTCTGGAGGGCCTTTAAATGGTGGGGAGACAAATGAGATCCTAATGGAGGGGTAAGATGTCAGAGAGTTCAGAAGACGTGGTTCACTGATCAAACAGTGATACCTTATGTGATAGGTGAATGTGAAGGCTCTTCTTGATCTTTGAAAAAGCAGTTTGGCAAAAAAAAAAAACAAAACAAAAAAACTCTCCACACAAGGTCAACTTACTTGGTGTTTCCAAATCTTCAGGCTATATCTTGTGGTCTTCTTCAACAGAAATAGATGCCTTCTGAGCTCTAGCTGCTCGTGCCAAGCTCCTTTAATCTGTTGAGGAAGGCCACACAGTGTTGCTGAAACACTAAGTAAACTGACCTTGTGCTGACCTTGCTTTATTTGACAGAGCCACCTGAAGATTATTATTACATTAGGTTTCCTGAATTTTGAATATTACCTTTTGTAATATTTTTTAAGAGGTTCTTTGCATATTTTTGAGCAATAACATCTTCTATGGCAAGGTCAACTGACAGCAAGTTAAAGCCCCTAAAAATCTGGTTTAATATCTAAGTATTCTCTCTAACATAAAATATTCACGACTAAATAAGCTTCATAAATCTGTAGGTATTATTCAGGCAGAGTTTGACTAAAAACTCAGCAAATCTGCTTCATCAGGACCGTGGGCACATGGTTTGATCAGTTATGATGGGCAGTGACCAAACAAACATTTAAATTTAAATTTAAATGTTCCCGAATCCTGATTGGTGCACAGAAATGTGTGACCTCATAATCCCGCTTGGTAAATTTCATAAACACAAATTTAAATTTGCCAAATCCTCCCCGGTTAAAAGGGTTTTTTGATGGATTTTTTTATTCTAATGCACTCTCTGAAACATGTAAATAATAATGTAATTTTATCTACCATACATCACTATAACCAATTATTTAGTCATCTGTCTGCTACATAATTTTAATTCATAATTGCTGTCTCTTTGTGATTCATATTTCCTTGATGTTTCATTTTAGTCTATCGTTTGTCTTTTTTTTTTGACAATTTGTGGAATCTCTGGTGTCTATTTTTGTACAATTTACTTTTTTCAGACAAAGTTGACTGGGGAAAAAGAAGAGTACAGAGACAAAAGAGAATTGTGGAAATTGTTCAGGTTGAATAATCAAAACAGTTTTAACTTTGGCAAAAAACAAACAAAAAATTGTTTCATTTAGGACGACTACATCAAGTCGTTTGAGAAAATACATTTTCAGGGTCCTTAGAGCAAATTAAGTGACCATATTTGGGCAAGAGGCTGGCGGTGTGAAGAACGAGGGGGTGGAGCTGACTGAGAAGCTGAGGACTCTGTTAGGTTGCTGCTTGGTATTAACTCATCCCTCTCAACTAGAGACCACCTTAGGATGGGATCGCTCCACTTACAATACAGCAATCTGCGACTTAAAACCAATGTGGGCCAAGGGCAAAAAGTTGGGGAGCCCCCCCTGCTCTGACCACACCCATCTTCAAACTCAACCTTCATTTCGTTCTCAACTACACACCTGTAAAGTCTCGTGACTGCATCTTGCACAGTTGTAAGGCTATCCAGTTGATTAACTCTGTTCACACACACACTATTAGACAAAATAACACCTCAAAACAATTTCTGTGGTAGTTCCCTCTGCATTGGGTGTTGCCTGGACCACATTTTGCATGATGACACACACACACGCACACACTCACAAGCTGAAAACAATACAAGCTGTCGCAATGTTGCATGGCGGGTAGTCATCACTTATGACCCAGAAGAAGTGTGTGGTGGTGTATTTTCCTACAGAGACTCTGCTCTCTGCCTGTTATTTTTTATTTTCTTACCATTTTCTGTGCTTGGGATGGTGAGGTCGGAGCTTTACAAAAAGGTAGCGACCAGGTGTCAGACCATAAGCAACAGTCATCCAAGAGACACAGTGCCGAAAAACACAAATTTGGCGAGGCCAAATGCACAACAAGAGTGAATCTGGGGTTGGCTTTTACTTTAACTTTTGCTGGCGAACAATCCTGCATCATAAACCTTTAAATATTTAAGTGCATTATATTACTGATAAAATGATTTCTTCCTGTAAAATGTGTTTAATTTTGAAGTCTCTGAGGTCTGGCTTGGTGAGGCAAGAGTGTCCACAGAGCCAAGATAAAATAAAAGTTGCTTTCTAAACTGACTGAATTGTCAAAGACTAATCTACCACCCTGATCTCTTGCTGCTCTACAGGAAGAACTGAGTCCAGGGCTCATGAAGAATAAATGGGAGCTGATCGACAGGAGCTCACTCACCCACTGTGACAGCTGACGTCAGTGCCAAATCTGATGCTGCGGGGGCACCCCATCAGAAAGTCCCACTTGGACTGGAATATGTGATACTCAGCGAGGCCTACCTGCTGGAACTGAATGCTTTGTACCAGAGGGACTGACCCAGTGGAGTGTTCCCAGCTTCTCTTATACAGGCCTATTATGCACATACATGTCGGTTCAGTTGGCACACCCAGGGGTATACAAGACTGTTGTACTCATGCACTTACTCTAAAATGTGCATTAGAGCCCTTTGAGGGATGGAGGAGGATAATCCCAGCCTTGATGGCAGGGCACGCATTCTGAGTGCTCTCTATGACCAGCTCGCTGAGGGAAATGACCTAAATGAGAATGATTTGCCTACTTGCCTAACCTCGTCAGTCCCCATGCTTTCCTCTGTCACTGTCTGTCCATCTTTGGTTAAATGAGGAACCTCTCCTTCGTAGACGAGGCAAAGAGGTGATAGGCCGCATAGGTTAGACTGAAGCGGGTGAAGTGCGTCCCCTTTGTAGCTGAGGAAGAAAAGCTTCGAGAAACACTTCTCCATCGATTAATCCACATGAGCAAGCTAACAACAGCCAAGGTGACACATCCGAAAACACTACTCCGCTTTGTGGTATGCACACAAAAGCCCAAAATGCTCATACATTATTACATGGACACGGGCGTATAGCCGAGACTTTGGCCTTAAAAGCTACTCAAGAACTCTTTCTGCAAGGATGGGCTAATTGAATATTTTGCCTCGCAGTCTTTTTTCACTTTTTTCCTCCTTCTACAATCACTTCTGACTGAGACACTGCAAGACGAGGATGATAAAACTGAGGCAGAAAAGTTTAATAGGAGTAATTAGCCTTTACAGTCTGAAATAAAATGCTGATGTGAGCATCTGCATTGCATAAGAGGAAAATCTGCTCTGAAGATTTGAATCCATAAACACCAGCAGAGACCAAGATCGGCCCAGCTCGAATCTTTGAATGTTGGGTCAACACTAATTAACTCCCCAACTGAGAAGCATCACATGGAGTTCTTAAGCTTCATTTCAGTGAGTGTGTGTGTGTGTGTGAGAGAGAAAGAGTTTCCCAAGGACAGAAGAGAAATCAAAGTGAACAGTACGATCAGGTTGCATCAACATCATCGCTCCTGTTGTCTTCGTGAAAGGTCGTAACATGCAGGGTGGAGGGTACGCACATCCAGAGAACTTTTACAGGTGCTGGATCAAAATATCAAACTGAATCAAACAGATCCACACACTTTGTCAGGCACTGTCAATTAGATGAAAACATTAATTGCTAGGAGCTTTTAATACAGTGAGCAGATCTCGGCCTATCTGACAAGTGAGTATTGAAGACAATTGGTGCTCATCAGTGTTCATTCACTCATCTAGAAACGATGACAGGAAATGTCCTTTCAGCCGTGAGATGAGTGATAAACACCTTAGCGATAGTTTCCACTTCTTTGTGTCAACTAATCTTTTCCGTTTCAGGAGGTGAAATTGAAGCCTGGCCTGACATTCCCGCCTCGCCACATCCCTGCTGTTGCTAATCACAGAAGATCACATGCACAGGATGTGTATAATTATATAGCAACATGCATGCACACAGAGGTGGTTAGAGCACCAAGGTGAGCATGTGGACAGTAGCTGCACCGGCAGTAGAGAGCACAATAAGACGGCTCACAATGGCAAGGACATTATGTCCTGTAATTGATGATGATGGGCTGTCTGTTCAGCCACACTCAGGTGTGACACACACACAAACACACACATACACCCCAACTCCCCGCAGCTGGATGAATTTAGTCAGCAGTCGACCTACACAGCTGCTCCCAGCCTGAGACACATCTCGACCATGTGTATCTCACCTGATAACTGAGTCAGAGCTAATGAATCCACTATCTTTTTCATTTTTTAACACACTGAGCACAGAGTCTGTCCTTCACCGGCAGAGCACAATCTTTCAGCGCACAGTAAATGTGCAAGCATTGATCTGATGGATGGGTTTTGTTTTACACCACTTATGTATTCCTCTGCAGGACTCTCAAAGGCACAGTGAGCACCATTCAGAGCTCCCATTAGCAGAGGATTGAGTTCAGAAAATAAACACTTCCCAGATATTCAAAAGCTGTTTGTTATCCATCCCAATGTCGATTACTGAGAGCAGCAAACAGAGATAGGAGAAA
Organism: Cephalopholis sonnerati; assembly: GCA_019142605.1. Lineage (NCBI taxonomy): Eukaryota > Metazoa > Chordata > Actinopteri > Perciformes > Serranidae > Cephalopholis > Cephalopholis sonnerati. The sequence continues at coordinate 71,625 of JAGQAX010000138.1, forward strand.
AGCACTGGCATTAAATGTGAAATTTTCTATGAATTAAGAGGCGAAGGGGTTTATCTCAAGACAGCACAAGACGTTTAATCAAGCACAGAAATGCACTGAGTGACAGACAGGAGGAGAGAATGAATGATGGGAGTGACAGAGAGAGAAAGGGCAGGCAGACACATCTACTGACTGAACAAGCACAGCGATCACCCCCAAAAAAGAGATTAGTCAAACGCCTGGGGGAAATTCAGACACTCACCTCCTTTTCTCCCTCCTTCCTTCTCTCAGTACAGACGTGCAGTGGAGTAAATGGCACTCCTCATCCCACTGCTGCTATGGTGTCTGTGAGAGCACACCCCTCTCTGCCCATTCATAGCTCCGCCAACGCACCACTCATGCATGGACACACACACACACACACGCATATAACGCCAGGTGTGCCAATCACAGCTCTGTATGCTAATGTTTTCAGCCTGGCAGACGGAAACTGTGGGTGTGACAAACAGGTATCATATTGTGTGCAATATTGTTTTCCTCCGCAGGTCTGCTAACTGTCTAATTGTTAATTACCTCAGAGACAATCCAATCTACAGAGTGGGTGAGTGAGACGACTCACAAACGCCATACGGTCACGTACTGTGAAATATGCATGCTGCTGACATCATCCATGTGGATGAGTCCATCGATGACTCATCTAATTTGTTTTGTAACCCATACAATAGCCAAATGCACCCCATAATAGTTCTCCAAGGCTCCTGAAAAACACCTTCCAGCAACAAGTCGGTGTACAGATGAGGCAACCCATTGGCTACAAAGCCTTAGCAAAGAGCCAATCGCAGCACTGCAATGATCAGCCGTCACTGTGCAAAAATGACATCATTACATGATGGCATTTTAGGTTTCTCACCCAGGATAATGTAATCAAAGCTAGTTACAATTGACACCTACACTGCAAGATTCACACCGGGCTTGTTTTACACTGCATGAGTCATGCAGCCTTTCCACAGGGGCAGAGGGGTCTGGCTGCCCCACATATAAAATCAAATCACGTAGCATTTGTCAAGCCAGAAACTGACCTCAGTGATTCACCCCCAAAAAAATTCCACACAGAGAGCTAAAAGCTGAAACCTGACGTCTTCCCCCAACAACAAATACAGATGGAAAGGATCACATTTCATCATGAAACACTTTAATTCTTTGGACACGCCCTGTGGGATAGTTTCTGATGATCACATCATCTGATTCATTCCCTGTAATATCAGATTGCTAATTCATGATCTGGACCCTGAGATGTAGTCTGAGGTGAAAAGGGAAAACAGGACTTGACCAGGGCTTCTCAAAGTGCCATCACAGCAAACAAGATGCAGAAGTACCGCAAAACCCCATATGAAAATATCAAGTAAGCACACAAATGAACACTGCTAATTTAAAATATTTAAAACTCATCTCAGTAAAATATTCAATAATCTTAATTCAAATAAAGGAAAAAAAAAGTGCAATACACTTCAATACGCCCTTCTGGACAGTCCTGTGCAGAAACATGTCTTTGCTTAGAGTTTAAAGAAAAGCATGACTGAAATGTGAGACTGTGAGAAATTAAAGCAAAGTAATTTACAAACTGTACAACATTAAACCGTCAGGAAACACTCGAGCAAACACATTGGCTTCAGGCTGAAATGTTGAACTGAAACTTCTTTTCAAACATTTTTGATATATTAAACAATGCATGGCAAACTTTCTTCCAATTAACCTGTAGTGTTTTGAAATGACACTATAAATGTTTGCCATGATCTTACTTCTTCTTCTTTCATATTGCCTCAAGAGGAAATTATCAGGAGAGATGATAGCACACTGTTGTCTCAGAGCTTATTTGTAAACAGTTATAAAAAGTGCTTGACCATTTTTCCTGTCTTTTGACATGATGGTCACATGACGTTGCAAGATGTTTGCCGTAGTTTCTGATTATGTCCATTTCACACGCACACACACACACACACACACACACACACAAAACACACGCACAAGTCTTTCAAACTGCTGTTTCCCTTAAGTTTTTGGCCTCAGGTTCAGCAGAGTTTGAGGTTTCCTCCGTTGCAACAGCTGAACCCGGCGTGTCTTCCTCTTTGATGTTGTCCTCTTTGGAGTCTGCAGAGGAGGAGCTAGTTGTACCAGGTTCATCTGGCTCTGTGTCCTGTCCCCGGCTTGAGGGCAGCTGCAGGAACAGAGGCAGCTCCAGCTGCTCTTTGGTTAAAAGGCCTCGCTGGTCATCAACCCTGCAGCCCTGAGCCCTCGTCAGCATGTCCAGGAACACTGACACACAAAAAACATCATGCTAATTCTGACATTTGTTTCAAATAAAGAAATAACACTGTGCTATTTTTAATCTGCCTCCTGCATTTACATTTAATAGTTGGAAGTAGAGTTAGGCAACACGATGTATTCTCAATGAGTTTTAGAAACATAGAATGACAACAAATATGTTATTATTAATCAATAAATATATATAAACAGTGATTCTTCTAAAAGCTTGTAAGCCTCTAAATGCACTCTGTGGTGAGACTCTTTTGTTGACAACTGAAAAACCTGACGAATAAAAAGGTCCCTTTGCTTGACCTTGTCTTGAGAAATTCTTTTTTCCATAAAGCTGTCGTTGTTGTTGGTCAAGAAAGAATCCTCAAGCTTAAATTGAGAAACCATTCACAGATAAAAGTCAAGGCATTTCCCCACATTGATTAAAACATCCTGTCAATTCAATACTGCCATAGATTTCTTGTTGTAAATGTAATGGAAAATCTCTGACAGTTTTCAAACCGTGTATTTTGCCATGTTGCCTAACCCTACTAGATGCTGCTGAGATGTCCTACCCTCCATGTCGCGGTTCTTACTGGGCTTGTGCTGAGTCTTGGCTTTGTCTGTCTGAAGCACGGATCGGGCCTCCACTCCACCTGCACTCGCTGCTCCTGCCTGCGACTGAAAGATTCCAGAGTTATTCATGTTTGAAATTAAGCTTCCCAAGTTTTAAATCCTAGTGACATTCTTGACTGCAAATTCTAGAAATCAAAACTCTGTCGGAGAAGTGTTGATGCTTTTTAACAATGATGTTACCCAAACCACGCCTTAGTTACTCTGAAGTAATGCTGTATTACTCAAGATTGGTCCTGGTCTCAAGAGCAGATTTAAGACCACATTTTGTAGGTCTTGACTGAGTCCGCATTTTTACTCAGTCTTGTCTGTTTCAGACAAATAGGACTATGGATTTTATTTCAAGACCAGTCAAGACCACGGCTGTGGGGATATCACTAAACTGCCTGTGCAAAAGAGGAGTGTTCAATACAGATGGTTAAACTGATTTGTGCTGAACTGAGTGTTTGAATTCTCTTGAAAAAGAGAATTCCCACACATAAAATTAACCCATGAAAGGGAAACTGGGAACGTGGATCCATCAGATCAGTTTGAGAAGTGACTATGATTTGCATGTTCCACATTTCATCAAAAGTGTGTCATGCAGCGTGGGACTCTCACTGTTCTGGTCTTGGTCATGACTTGGTCTCGGATTGGGTGGTCATGACTACAACGCTGCTCTACAGTGCCAGCCATTGTATTTAAATTTTCCACAGTGGGTGAAAAAGTGTCCGTGCTATGTACATGACTCTGCTATCATCCCACAATGCATCACATTTCATAGATGCAAAAATATTTCCTACTCTCTTCTTTACATAACCAACAAAAAGTTATCTATGCCATCTATTCAATATATTAAAAAAGAGGCAAGACACTAAAACGTTCTTGGTATTTTTATCTAAATAAGAATATAATAAAAGGCTGTCACTGATGTTGTCGACAAAATCACTCACTTGTTCATGCAAGGCTGTTGCTTTCAAATGAAAACCTTTGTTCTATTCTCATTCAGATTATAACCAAGAGCATTTCAGCTGGGGCTGAAAATAATGATTATTTCCATTACTGATTAATCTGCCAATTGCTAAACATCAGAAAATAGTGAAAAGTGCCGTGTCATTTCCCAGAGCACAAGGTAACGTCTTCAGATGGTATACTTTATCCAACCAACAGTCCAAAAATCCCAAACTATGCTGTTCATTATCATGTATGATGAAGAGAATCATCAAATTTGCACATTTAAGAAGCAAGAAAACAGCAAATGTTTGGCTTTTCTGCTTCAAAAACATACTAAAATGATTATTCAATGATTTATCAAATAATTGTTGAAGCTCTAATCTCAGCAGGGATCCATTAACATTGGCTCACCGGTGTGGCTGCAGCAGGACCGCTGCCTTTGGGAGTGTTGGTCTGGTCTTTTCCTGTTAAAACCACACAAAAAAAAATACAACTCAGTTTCTAACAGAACTTTCCCTTCCAGTGGAAAAAATAATCAGTGGACTGCTGATGATGCAACAGAACCTAACTTCCCCACCGTGTTAAACACTGACATTAGCCAGATAAAATATTCTTGACAACAATTAAACTGGTCCTCCTGGGCTGCAACCACTCTAATCTAATCCATTCCCGTCTTGCTTAATGCAGTGACTGGGGCTGAGGTGAGGAGCACTGATCCAAAGTGAAGTTGGTTCTGGTCTCTCAGCAGTTGTGAAAAGAGGTGAGTGAACTCAAATTGACACAGCGCTCAACAAACCAAATGGACTCAGACATTTCAAACCCACAGAAAAGAATGAAGACGCAGAGAGAGACGCACAAAGAAATCAGAGTGGGCAAAAAGGAACACGCAGACAGTGACGCAGAAAAACCAGGGCACGAAAGTGGACACTGAAAAGACTTTCTCCTTGCCGCCAGCTAAGAGCAAGTGAGACCAAGAAATGTAGAAACACTTCAAGGACCCATTAAGTAATAATTACGTGAATAAGAAGGCACAGCCAGGGCTCAGGCAGCAGAAGAGAACACACAAAACTGTATCACCCACATCATCGACAACTAACAGTGGCTGGAGGGCTCGAATGTGCCTTTCTCTGTTTGATTGAACTCATTCAATTTACTCGTTGGCCAAGTGGGTTTCTTTTCATCCTGTGGCTACTTGTGCTTTTGGAGGAGCAGTGTAGTTATTATTAAAGTTATGTAAACATGATTCTCTCTGGGTCCCATTAAAGTGAAACACTGCGTTTTAAAAAGGTCAAGTGTATTAACCTTTGGTTTTGTCAAGCCGTAGCGTCTTATTGGCCAGTCTGAACACAGGGCCGGTCATGTTCACGGGCTCATTGCTTCCAACCTAAAACAAACAAGGACATAAGACATTTCAGACAGATGCTGACTCACAATCAGATGCACAGTTTTGTGGGGATGAAGAAGAAACCCCACAGAAAATGGGTCTTGATGCCTGACACGGAGAAAACACAAGTCACTGCATAACAAAGATGGTGTCACCCTCGTCACTTATTCCACTAGCATAACAGTGCGACATTACATTTTCACATTAAAATTACAGATTTGATATAAATATTAACATGCACAGTGACGCGTAAACGGTTGCCTAGCAACGGCTGCAGTAAGCAGGAGAGAGAGGCAGACGACTGCTGACAGGACAGACGGACAGAATGTTTAAAAAGTGGTACATTTAAAAATGTCAGACAAGTCTGCTGCTTTGAAAAACAGAGGTGAGTCATCAATGAGTGCGTTTACGTGGACATGAATCACCCGTTTGTGATCGGGTTTTGGAGTATTCCACTTATGCGTGTAAGCATGTAAACACCATATCCTGTTTTCTGACACCGGGACAAGACCCTATCATGTTTTTGAGAAACCAAAATATGCTACCTGAAGTACTCCAAAAGAAACTGGGATACTGTCGCATGTATACACCTTATCCGGGTTACTGAAAGCAGCCGACTACCTGCGCAGGCATGGCTTCAGCCAAGCACGTAACAGAAATACAAAACATGACGACAGCGACAGGGTCCCACTTTGAAAGCGATGAGGAAATTGAGTTTTGTCTTTTAGTAACATAAGAGGCTGCATATCTTCATCCACTGCTCGCCTGTCCTATACGCAGTGACAGTGACAGGCTGGCACCAGTGTGGAGGACAGTGTTATTAGAGTAGCGTGACTGCTTTTCGGCGAGCTACTACGCAGTGCTTATTTGATGTGTGCGGTTAAGAGAGAGTGAGAAAGAGAGAGAAGTTAGATGCGTGCAGAGCTGATGGCTATCAGAGCTGAGAGGAAATTAGCAGTTAAGTTGTAAAGCAGTAGTAAATGTACAGTGTACTGTTTAATATTTCCTGTCCTAATTGCCGGTTTGTTTTTGTAAACACTACATCGCCTGTGCAAATAGGCTGCAATAATCAGTAACCTGGTTACTAGTATTCATGTTTACAGGGAATATTAATAACCTGATTTCTCTGCGCTCATGTAAACACCATGTACTGAGTATGATCATAACAAGGATAACCCAAATAAACAGGTTATTCATGTCCCTGTAAATGTGTACTCACTAGATATATAAGATTATTACTTGTTTGATTAAACTAGAATAATTATTCCTGTACCACAGACAAATAATAGTTTTAATTATTATAATGAATTACAATTATTCGAAGGAACTACTTAAGCGCTGACGACATGTTATGGTCCCATTCATACATACAGACACTCACCATGGTGACCACAGCCTCTTGTGGCTTGAGGTGGTGTTTCTGCAGCACCGCAGAGAGGGTGTCCTGCAGCGTCTTACTGGACTTCACCATGATCCCCACCGTCTTACCAGTGAAGGCAATCTCCAGCCTGAAACAAACATGAATTTCAATAACCTCCCTCACACAATAAACACGAACAGTAAATGCAGTGCAGTACAGTATCACTGAAATCTAATCATTTGAAGCCTGTCTCTGCCACCCAATGACACCTTAGCAGGAAATCCACATCTGATGTTATGTGGCAATTTGATAACGTATGTAATTCAAATGATGACTAAAAATGATTACAGCGCAGAGAGCCAGGCTCTGTGCCTGGTGTTAACACAAGGACTTCCCTCTAATATGGTGAGAAGTGGCATGCTGAAGTGGGGACGGGGGTGGGAGAGCCTGCTATGGTGACAAAGACAGAAAAAAAAAAAAAAAAGGAAATGAAGGAAGTAACACAGTCGACTCACGTAAACATCACCCTGAGCTCCAAAGAGACCTGCTGATCTCTCAGTACGGAGCAGTCCTGTTCCAGCGATAAGGGCTGCTGGGAGAGAGCAAACGGCGTATCAGACAGAGAGAAGTAACTTTCAGAGACGTCAGCATCAACTGGAGATACTTTCAAATAAGTTAGAGAAATGAAAAGAGGGAGTGAGAGGTTGAGAGGATGTTAGAACAGGAAGAGGGTAGTCATCTTTCTCATACCGCCTGTTGCAAAACTTTGCAGTCTGGTACAGTAGATATTTTTTAACAGCTTCTCGATCTAAAGCTGTGGCTGCTGTGGCAGAAAGAGCAGCTAAGTGCCCACCTTGTCCTTGCCGTGAAGGTAGATGATGACATCTTTCAGCGGGAAGCCTCTCTTCTCACACAGGCTAGCCAGCATGTCTCTGATGGGTTGGCCATTACGTGTTGGGGCCAGGGAGGCAGTGCCATCGGGTAGGAAGACACAGCAGTAGCCCCCTTCCACCCCTATTCGACTCCCACCTCCACCACCACCCTGCTCTGGAGACCGGGGACTTGATCTGCCATTCTATATCACAGATGGAGGAAAGAAGTTTAAGAGTGAAAAATATGCTTCAAAATAATAAGCACATTAGGGATGAATTTCTTTTTCTAAGCTGTAAGATTTGTCACTGTGAACAGTATATTTCATTCCTGTGTGTCCTGATATCACAAATGCACTGACCTCCATCTGCCTGTGGAGGGAGCCGAGCTCCACGCTGCTGCATGACTTGACCGACATATGGGATTCTTTCCGGGAGGCTGAACTATTGATGTCTGATGCATCTATTATTATCAATGGGACAAAAAGAGAGCCAGGGAGAAATTGTGAGATAAAGTGACAGGACGTATAACAAGGCATAACTTAGAAGAACAAGATCTATCTCTTGACAGGCACTACCTCCCCAGGATCCTCTTTTCTGTCGCTGTTTCTCCGAGGCACTCTTGCCACCTGGCAAGCTGTTGGTGTCTGACTTCTTGTTCTGTTTGACACAGTTAAGAAAGAAATGTCATAACAGCATAATTAAAACAAGAAAACCCCATATTCTTTCTCCTTCTCCATTTTGTCCCTGTCACTCTACCTTTTTGTCACTTAAGGGGCTTCTGGTAGCCATGTCCTCCCAGGATCCCATGCGGACCGGCCTTGTAGAGGCCTGAGGTAGAGGTTTACCTTCTACGCTTGCCAAGGTGCAGCTCTGGTAGAGAGGAGAGCGCACAAAGCGCCTGTAGCTGTCCATCTTCATCAGTTTAAATATCTGACACAAAGCAGGGACGGTTGCACACACAGTCAGCAGAAGCACCAACAACGTATCACTGTATTACGGAGCTAATATGGGAGTGTGGACTGCACACCAACCTGTGCTTGAGCCTTGTTAAACATGTCAGGTGTGGGCTGTTGCAGGTCCTTCTCCTCTGTCTTGGCTGTGTCATCGATGTTGACTGAATAGGGAGCGCTGTCAGACAGGTAGGTGTTGTAGATGGAGCGAGCTGACACTTTCAGCTGGGAACAGAACAGCTTGTTTCTTAGCTAATGAGACATCTTTTTAACCAGAGTAGATAAAAAACCCCCATGACACATTGAACCAATTTCCCTTTGGATTTTATTTGAGCATTCAGCTGAGTATGTAGCTTTCATTAACCAATCTACAAAGCCACCCAGTGTGTATATATATCTGTACGCCGACTTGGTGTCTTTCCTTGTTAAGTGTACCAAGAATCAAATCGACCCTTTCCAAGGAACCACACTAGAAGTCATTCAATCAATAAGTCACTAAAAGGCAATTCATTTCACAGAGAGCTGAGCAGCCACAGAAACTCGACTGATGCATGGACAGTCAACAACTCTGTCAATTTCTGCACTTCCTGTTTCTATAATAGAATTTAATTGACCGAACAGCGAGTCTGCCACGAGGCACAAAATAAATTAAAAGTTGCATATGGCTTTTAAAGCTTCCTAGCAGGCTACATTTATTTAAAGAAATGGTATAAAAGACAGAAAACATCAAAAAAAGGATGGTTGAAAAACAGCTTCATCTGTTATTGAGGTCAACAGGAAATGTATACAATTTTTACTGAGCTGTATATTAATGCTACTTAAAAGGGGAAGTGTGTAGCATTCATAGGATTTAATGGCATCTAGCAGTGAGAGCTGCAGATTGCAACCAGCTGAAACTTCTCCCATGTGCCAAGCGTGAACTCCTAACGTGAGCCGAATTATCCACAGAGGTCTATTCCTCACCAAAACAACAGACGTGGTGATTCAAACGAGTAAAAACACTGAATAAAGCAGTTTCATGTTAAAAGAAGTCAGTGTTTTTCCGACACAGTTTGTTGCGGGGGGGCTGCTAACTATGGTGGCTGACGTGAAAACGCAAATGGCCCTGCCTAGAGTCAGTGTTTGGTCTGTCCATTCTGGGCTACTGTAGAAACATGACTGTACAACATGGCGGACTCTATGGATGAGGACCTGCTCCCTATGTAGATATTAAGAGCTCATTCTAAGGAAACAAAAACACAATGTTTCATGTTTTCAGGTGATTATACACTGGAGAGATCATACTAATTATGTTATATTCCATTTCTGCCAATATGTTCCCCTAAGTCCTACACACTGGACCTTTAAGGCTGATTACCTACATATCAAAATACTGTAACATAGTAAGAGTAATATCAAGCACCTCCTAATTGCTACACAGACACGATTACAGCAGCATAGCAACCAAGCTGCCCTCACTGTAAACATTCAACATGTTGTCTACACCTACAAATTTAAGTTTCAGGAAAATTCCAAAGAGGAGTATTTATAAAGGGAGGTTGTGCTGAGTAAACATACATCATAATGAATCACAAATGACAGGTAAGATGATTAATCATGTAAGGAGAAAAAAACTGCCATCGTACCTCGTCCAAGGAGCTGGCTGGGATCTTCCTGAATTTTTCACAAGCCTGCCAGAATAAAATGTTCTCCGCACTCACCTCAGACATCAAGAAGGTCTGTGAAGAAAGACACATAACTGTGTATGAACACATATGAAACACTTTCTGAGAATTTGTTTGAACACACCAACACTTATTGACACCTACTCCTGAGCTTTTTGAAAGTTACAACATAACACGGCATGTGCTGCTGAGTGTGTCTCACCGTAAAGTGGCGCACTCCACAGGGGTCCTCCAGCAGCTTCTCAAATGAGACGGCCCAGCTCAGCACACTGTTGGCTGGGGTGACGTCTCCGCCCGGAGTCCCTGGAAGACTGGAGCTGCTGCCTCCACAGCCGCGAGCAGACATGTTCAACTCTACAAATACATCCAGACACAAACACACCCATTTATCAGCACAGAAAAGCATGACCAAGAACGAGGCTGAATCAGATATTTTCTCCTGTCATGCACAGACATGTTTCAGTTTGGAGGATTGCGAGATGTAGGACTGTCAGAGCACATGCTGGTTGTTCATGCTTACCTCCGTCTGACACTGCCTGGCTCTGTGAATAGAGAGACAGAGACGTAAGGTAGGGAACGACAATAAAATAAAACATCTGATAAAATGAAAAACACCTCACTGAGGCTGTCGTGGACTAGTATGGAACACTTGGATAACCCCTATGGTAGTAGCTGAGAAATTAAATGTTTACTTGATGGATAATATACTCAAAGAGGAACTGTATTTATGTTAATTCCCTACAAAACTGCAATCACAAGTAAAGCACAACAAAAAAATCCTTTATATATTACAGCAACAGCTCTTTAATGCACGTTGTACAGTGTACTCTAAATAACACTTGAAGATCGACGCATATACTCAAGCACAGAGGCATACATTTAGGAAGTGAAATGTGAACACCAGCTGCATGTTTTTTGCTTTTTTCCTCTATGTAACAATGTAGTGCAATCAGTCAAGGCTGTTTCACAGGAAGTGGTTGTGACACTGATGACAATGGCTCTCATTCAGCTTTAGATCTTACAGAAATCCACTTCTTGTAAAAGTTCTGTTTCAGTTCACAGTTAAATACTGCCGATGCATTCTGCAAAGTGTTTGTACACAAACCAGTGCTGACAACCACACCAATCAGGTACCATGGTAACTACATATTACGCATGCCAACTAATGATTATTTTAGTTATCTGTTGATAATTTTCTTGAATAATCGAGTAGCTCTTTGGTCTTTAAAATGTCAGAAAATGGTGAAAATGTCAGTCAGTGTTTTCCAAACCCTAACATGAAGTCCTTAAATGTCTTGTTTTGTCCACAATTCCAAGATATTCAGTTTACCACCACTTAAACCAGAAAAATATTCACATATTCACAATATTCAAAGATTATAAATGATTATCAAATTTGTTGACAGTTAATTTAATAGTTGACAACAAATAAATCGTTGCAGCGCTGGTAGACACTGATCAATGCCCCCCACCCCCCAGGAGTTATTTCAGAAAACAGGATCAGCAGGTTAACTGGATCTGTTTTAACTAGTGTTAAGTTCCAAGAATGGCACATACAAGATCCCGCTCAAGAATCCAGTTACACAGAAATATTATTTAAAAGGTGGCTCAGTGGCTCACAGAACAACGGTTTGGTTTTATTCCAAAGGCCTCTCTGTGTAGAGTTCACATGATCTTTTGTCTGTCTGTGTTTCCTCCCACAGTCTACAAATCTAAAATTGCCCAGAGGTGTGAAAGCGAGTGTTTCTGTCAGTCTATGGGCAGGTTGCAACTCACACGACTAGCCTACAGAGTTTACACTGGGTGTAAAAATAAACTTGAAAGAAACATTGTCACACACACTCTGAATGCTGTTTGGGTGAAAATAAAATTAAGAAAGATTAAGAAAACTGCCACCTATCAAGCGTGCTTACACATAAATATTATTTTATCTATATCTTCTTTATTGTTAATTGATAAGATCTGTCTTTAATGCACATGGAGCTTTCTTAGTTGTAGAAACCAGACTTCAATTTGCCCAATCATTGTAGCTCTAGGTTAGTTTTGTAAAATTATTTTTTCAAATAATGTTCTCTTTAGATTAACGCAAGTCAAGGTTTTCATAGAAAGTCCATCTTCTTTTAACCTAATTTCTGGAATAACCCATTAAGCATTTATATCTAATGCAATGGAGACAATTGCTGAGTCATAGAGAAAACTACATGTCATAATGAGATTGAGAGAAAACTCTCAGCATCCACTGATGTGACTGATGTGGGCTGAGTCCAGTCAGCTAAATTAGTATTAATCATGAGACCAAGACCTATCTCCTGTGTAGAAATAGGTGGTCAAAAAGTCTTTAACACAAGAGGACTGCATCCACAATATAAAACAAAATGCCAGTGAGAAGAAACAGTAGCCTGTATGTGTTGGATTTTTAGTGCACGCAAACAGAAAGTGTCTTTTTCTGTTAGTGCTTGACAACAGCTCAAAGGCAACCGCTGTTCACAACTGATAAACTTTGTCCATATAAGGTCGATATGGGCTGGCAGTTTCTGCAGGTGCGAGCTTCACTGTGACTCCACCTCTTCACGTTCTTTGCTCCGTTGCTCAAACTCTGGCTCCAAAAACACAACATGTCGGTGCCTACAGACACACTTCAGAGGGGAAGCCAACATACACATTCATCCACAAACTGTAATGACAGCAAATGATTCATCACAGTGTTGCTTGCACACCTTTCGTTCTCACACGCGGCAACACAGAACAATGTCTGAGGATTAGGATTCTCAGCAAATCCTTTGAAGGAGAGACAAGATATGCTAACACACTATGTGAGGGCAGAGTTTGATGCAGCAATACTTACAGGAACATTTCTAAATCACACAAAATGCAAAACACAGACAGACCCTTTTTTTTAAACTACAGAAACATCCAGGGCTTCTTTGCCCCTGTGAAATACATCTTCACATCTATATACATTTTCACACCTTTTGCAGAGCTGAACCAATTCAAGAAACGTAACAGTTTCACACAGACGTGACCGAAGCCAAGTCAGCCTACACATGACAGATTGGCACACAGGCATGGCTTGGTTTCCGCTTCTGACTCAAGCAGGCCTGGTCTGTTTTCAAGAGCAGCCAACTGTTAGCCACACAGCCTGATTGACTCGGGCACTTCTGAGGAGTTGAGACAGACAATACAAGCTCACACAAGAAACTATCATACGTTCAGCACTCTGACCCCGATGTCAACTCAACAGCATGAGTACGGTTAAAAAAGCAGACTGAAAAAGCAGTCAGAACTTCTGTTCTGACATTTCTGTAAACCAAATCATTTCAAGGCTACAACTGACAGGTATTCAACACACTTAACTAAAACTTATTCCTCACAGTATGCTTTCAGTCTTGAAGACCTCTGTCTAAGAGCTGATAAGTCCTCTTTATACAACAAAAATGCATAAACAAACCACTAGACCCAAAGAACAGCTGCAGAACAAAACCAAAACTATCAAGACGCTTGCCAACTCACCAAATGGCCAACAGGAATCCCTAGAGCATTGCAGTTCTTCGCCATGGTGGCTCAGACACCAGACTACAGGCTGAAGTTTTTATGCGATGTGCACACTGTCAGGGGACACAGTAAAGTGCTCCACCCAACATGATGCACACTCTTCATACACACACACACACACACACACACATAGAAGAACTCATCACTTGGGTCTTCCTGTCACTTCCTGCCTGGAAGGGAAGTCTTGCCATAGCAACAAGCCACAAAAGAGGAAGTATGGTTACTATGATCAAACTGTTCTCAGCCTACGTCTTGAGAAACACTATGATGTGGGAACACAGACAAGACAAACGCACTCATTCTGCTTTTGATGTACAGTCACTGTGCGAGTTACTTGACGCAGCTTACAGCCATTATACAATCTAGACAGCAATTTTGCACAAACAGTGCTGCATCTGAGAATGTTTTTAAGCATGTGTCACTTCTCTTCTCCTTTTTAGTCACACTGAAGTTTCCTTTTACTTGGAAGTCATTGAGGTTTAGACATTAAAAGTAGAAAACAATGCCTCCTCACTTATTTTAAGAGGGCTTTCCTGCAGTACAATATTAAAAGTCAAACTCATGGCATTCTCCAAACGTCAATAAACTTTCAGATGAAGCAGTGACTTCAACTTTACATCTCTCTAACAGTCATTGGCTCTTTTTTTAAAAACCAATTCAAGCAGATTTTCAAGAGGTTTGGCACACAGAGCATCAGAAGTTCATCATAAATGTTATGAGTATTATTCTGCAGCAACAGCAATTAAATAAATAAAGATATATTTAAAGTAGCATGTCCAAGTAGTGCAAATTGTACATATGGATGAATTTACTGAATGGGCCTGCAGGCACAGGCTCAAGGGCTTAAATTGTCAGGTGCTCCCTTTTCCTTTACCTGTAAATTGTCACTTAAATTAACACATACAGACCAGGAAGAGGCACAAAAAGACCCTAAAGCGATGCCAAGCAACTGCAAGGAGACACAAAATGACCATGAAGAGGGTAAAACAACCAAAAGAGACACAAAAAAAACCTACAAAAAGACACAAAATAACCAAAAGATACAAAAATATCTTAATAATTACCTCATAACTGCCTCAAAGAGACACAAAATTACCAAAAACGACACCCCGCCCCAAATAAACCACCCACAAAATTACAAAGGCACACACAACGACTACAGTGATACCAAATGACTACAAAAAGACACAAAGTGACCAAAAAGACACAAAAGCTCACCCTGCCCCCAAAAAACAGCATAACATTACCTCACAGACACACAAAACTAAAAAAAGAGAAATAAAATGACTATGAAGAGACACAAAACTACTACTACAATAGTTTGACTGAAATCATATATTTTGTGATTTTATGTAACAAATAAAGTGATTGATTGATTGATAAAATTCACCAAAATCACCACAGAGTCTGTGTGTGTTTCTAGTCCTATGCAGGGGGAGCGGTGGGGCCTTTTGCATGTCTGTGCCCAGGGGCTCGTTGTCTCATAATCCGCCCATGGTTGTACACCACACTTTATGTTTTTGCCGAACAGACAGGCACTCTGTGACAAGCTTGTGTGTGAAATGACTGTCATACCTTCCTGTCCGCCACGCCGCCAGTGACTATGGTGCACCATTTGTCATGTCTCCTGAGTTGCTTCTTTGCAGCAACTTTTGCCAGGCGGGAGAAACTGTGATAAAGTCCCCTCAGAGCGACCATCTTCAGGGAAACAAACACACTGCGAGTCAGGATGAGAGAGATGAAGATGTTTACAGGTGAGAGTCAATCAACAGCTTCGACTTTACCTGTTAGCTGACATGCGCAGAAGCTGAACACACAGGTGACGTGGCACAGTTAATTAATGGTGCACAGATGAGTCCTCTGACATGTTGTCTGTTAGCTTGGCTCTGGCTTACATGTATTTACTTGCAATGCAGTTTAGCCTTCAAATAATAAAGGGAAGCAGCTGGACTAAATGAGTAAACACAACCAGCATAGATGTCATATAGCTATATAAACATCCCAATAGCAACACTTTGTTCTGCAGCAGTTTTAGCATTGTAGCTAACGTTGTGAAAACTGGCCTTACCTGGTCCAGCCCAGTTGTAAAATTAAGAGGAAATTTTCTGAATGTAACCCACTCCAAAAGTGTCCTTTGAATTCAGTCTTTAGTTTATTTTTTATAATTCTGGCACAGGTGTAATCACCTTAGCTGTAACGTTACTCCATCTTAAACTGTTTACTATCATTAGCTTGCTAACGTGCAAACGGTTTGCTAATTTGCTAACATAAGCTGTCAGATCAACATGCTAACGTTAAGTACCATGTGGATTTTAGCATTCTAACTAGCATCTTATTTTGGGTTAGCATGATAACTATTAGCTTGTGAACGTGTTGTGTACAGTAGCTAATTGTTAAAGTTAATAGTTGTTAGCGAAAGTTATAATTTTATCATGCTAACACTGATGTTAGCATGTTAAATTAGCATGTTAGTGTAAATTAACAGTTAGCATTCTAGCATACTAACGTTAGCATCAGAGTACAGCAAAGGATGCAGTATTTTACTGCAGAAAATTGAACCCATGGCTCACCACAGAAATCCTAAACTGAAAAGATATGGTTGCTAGTATGCTTGGGCTGAATATCTTCATACCTTGGTGACATTTCACAGGGGTCACTGTAGCACAGGGGTGTCCCAACATTTTTGAATGGGGGCCAGAAAAGATCATGTGGAAATACCTGGGGGCCAGCTGCTTCTTGCATTATTTGTATCATTAAAAACATGTACAGACACACACATTAAAAATGAGACAAATGCAACTGTGAAACAGTTGGTGAAAAAGTACCTTTCCACCAAAAATGGCGGCCCTCGCTGTCGACTTTATGTTTCTTTGCTGTGGCTATGTCTGGCTACCAAGCAGTTCGTTTAGCTATTTACGGTCTGTTTATAAAAACTCAGTAGTTTCACCTGTGGAGTTTTTACTTGGTGCATGTCTACAAGTTGTATGATAATCCCACCATGAGGTGAACAGAAAAGTATATTTTGAATGACAAGCTGAAGGCCAGACAGACTTTGATGTACCTGCTGTAGCATGTATGTCATTGTCTAGCCTACAATGCTGTGTTTCTACTATGCAGTTAGCTGCTTTAGACAACTTTTCTTGGATTTAGATACTTATGGCTGATAATAATAATGAACAGATAGGAAATATACCCTTCCTAAAGGATGTAATGACACTTGTTGCCGTGTCGGATACCAATACACCTGTGTGCTGAACGGAGATGTATGATGTGATGTATTTAATAAAATTATGTTGCTAATAAACTGTTTTTGTGGTTGGAAGAAGTAATCTCAAATAAAGTTATACATGGCAATACTGCCAAACAGGTGCAGAGCCATTTTTCTTTTTTTACTACTACTGTAACGTCATTCCTACCACCTGCAGTTGCCATCTTTCACAGCTCAGCTGCCTGTTCCTGTAGAGACTGACCTCTGGTGGTGTGTGTTGTGCGCTACAATACATTACAGCATCTCTGTATCAGGTAAATAGAAAGAGTCTGTTTTCTGATAGTATTGAAAATGTTTGGGATTTCTCAATACCCTGGTATTCCATTTTAGCCTTGATACAGCCCAAGCCTAGCTGCTAGAGATGCCCCACAATGAAACAAACAGTATATCATGGTTAAGTGGTAAAAGCAAGTACACACACTCATATACTTTGTGGGATTATTGGAATATTAATTAGAGCTGCCTCGATGCTGTGATGAGCATAAGATACAGATTGATAGTTCTCTCATAAACAGAGCCACTTAAATACTTATATTATTGTAATAAATAATGTGTACAGGCAGACAGAACAGCTCAGACCTTGGTTCTGTGTGAAAGGAATACCTCACCCACATAATGACGATTTGTATATCTGTGAGTCATGTTGTGTTACCTTGACTTTGTGAAGAAAACATTGTGTCGCTTGTATGCCTCCAGAAAACGCATGTCTTTGGGAACTACTGCGCACATTAATGGATAAATGAGACTTAGATTATACTGCCTGAGTCGTGAGAGAGTTTGTAAACAGATGTTTTGGCATTGTTTTGCCGTTGTTAAACATGGTCCCAAATCAATCAATAAATCTACACGTTCACTGTTTTCCTTGGAGGCATGCGAGAAAAATGAAGTTTTCTTCTCAAATTCAAGGTAACACAACTAATTGAAATACAAATGGTCATTTTGTGGATGAAGCATTCCTTGAGTAAAAGGGGGCCTGACATGTCCCGTGTCAGGCTATTTAAAGCGTTGACGAGAACTGTCTCAGTGCTGTGATGAGCACTAAATCCAGATTGATATTTCTCTACAACATCTTTATGCTATAATAAACAATAAATACTTTACAGGTAGAGAGAATATCTGAGACCGTGATCTTGTTTATGTTTATGTTTATGTTTATTTTATTTAAGAAGGGACAATGCACATTAATTAACATGATCACTTAAGTCACGTAAATGTGCCAGATTTAGCCATACAGGCTAATTTTCATCAGCAGTCCCTGGCAGGTTGATGGTATATACATATATATATGAACAGGCATTAAATTTAAATTGTGTTAAAGTCTGTTTCCCCTTTCGATAATGTTTCCCCGAACTATTGCCCTTCATCGTTGGGGTACAGTCGTAGGTTAGAGTTGGGGTCAGGGTAAGGTTTGTTTGATGCTGAGATAACAGAAAACAGAAATCGCTGGGGAAACAACACCGACCTGCTTTACATATTTGACCTGATCTTTATTACAGTAAACTATCATTGACGTGGGAAAGTGATTCAGAGATGATTTGAATCCACACACCAGTTTGGTTATTTCCATGTGGAGTTTGCATGTTCATGTTCACCTTGTGTGTGTTTGTTCTCTTTTGTTTTTGTGTTGATGCTCTGTTTTCCTGTCACATGCAGGTTTGATTAAATAAAACTCTGAATTGCCTTTTGCCTGTTAGGTTTAGGATTGTGATAGTGTTTGTATTTGGCAGTCTGTCCAATGTGCACTCTGTCTCTTTCCTATTGTATGCTGGGATGGGCTCCAGCTCCCCATGACCCTGAAGGGATGAGTGTTAAGAAAAATAGATGGATGATCAGCAGCACTCTCTGCTGGCCACTGCACGAATAAATACCGTGCATGAGGGCCATGGATGACTTCAGTGAAAGCTAATATTGTATTTTCAAGCTTCAGTTCTTTGAATTCAGTCAATCTGGCCATAAGCCATACAAATTCTGAGCAAAATTATTCCTGGTATGTCACAATGTACAGTGTGTGGAGCAGCGGGGGATAGTTTGCATAGGTAAACCAGTGTTTTGCTTATAACAGGTTACACTTCAGTATACCTCTGTCTCTCACTCTTGTCTTTATTTTTTCTGTCTCTATATTTCTCGATCTATCTTTGTTAAAGTGTAAAAATTCCATAACTTTAAAACTCAGTGTTACTCAACAACATAAAAAGCAGCAGCAGCCGCAGCAGCCCAACAGTCATCTTTGCCATTGCTCCCATCTATAAAACACACAAACAGTGGTGTTGTTTGTGCCATTAAGTTCCAGGGAAGAATTTATTTGCATTGGTATCAGTGTTTATAATCAGCCCTACAGTGCCTTTTCTGACGCACAGACCATTGGGTTAGGCAAAACAGAGCAGGTCATCATTCAGCTTCTCTGTGTGTGAGGAGACAGCAACACCACAGGTAATAAGACAAACACTGAGCGTTATTTTCTACCTTTTATAATGATATTTAACACCTCATGTGCAAGATGTTACATGTGTGAGTGCCATGACCTGTTCTGCATCTGATTTGTTTAAATGTCGTTAGCTTTTATTCTCAGAAACTCTGATATGTGTAGACGAGGAGTCTCATTCTACTGTTGAACTTATTCGTGGCTAAAACAATTTAATGATACAAGTCTTTTCCAACAGAGAATAGTTATGAGGGAGATATCCCTTTATCTCTTGCTCGGTCATCTCCTCATTGGTAAGGAGCCACTTTTGAAAATTATTGTTTTGTATTTTCTTTTTTTCCATGAATATATATGTCTGTTTAGCTCTACACATTTACATTTTGTTTTATTTGTTCTTTATTTTAGCTGGTGTTGGCTCTACCTGTGTACCTGTGGAGTGTCTGAAATGTAACACCACAGGAGCAGGTAAATAAAAGAATGAGCAGAAACATGTAGACTGCATGTACCGTTCTGGAAATGTCATGTAGCAGCTAATGTACTTGAACATTGTTTGCCATTAAATAATTGCGAGGTGCGATGCAAAGGAAAAATGTTCTTGATGCTGTTTTTTCCGCCTCTGTTTTCCCTATAGATTCTTGTGACCTCTGCCCGACAGCTTCAGCACAGTGCATCAACAGTAAATGCCTGTCTTTCCATTTGTTTACTTTAAGATAAATGCTCTGAATTTTACATATGGTACATTAGATACAGTAATTGACGTTGGCGTGTTATAGTGCAATGAGGTTAATCGAACATGGCAAACATGCAAATGCTTATAAATGTGATTGTTCTTTTTACTGCTGAGTAGAATAAGTTAGAGTGGGCGAATAAATATTCTCAAAAAGAACAGTATGTTTTATCTTAAAAAAAAAGGGATGTGTCATATAGGCTCTGTTGTAAAGTAAATGCTGACTGTGACTGAATTCATTTCAATGTTTACTGTTCTCTCTTGCATCCTCAGATGCTCCACAAAACTGCAAAAAAGGTACAACGCCCCCATCTGTGGTAGTGCACACATAGAGTGGTGACCATCTGATTACCTGACGCTGATACATTTGCTTCCCTCCCCTCAAATATTTACCCTGCCCATCAGACTTTCAGGTTTCCGTCAAAAGCAATAAATCCAAGCTCGAGGAGGGCGATGACATCGACCTCTGGTGCGAACATAACCTTCCCAATTTGACTCTGACGTTCGGGTGGAAGTTGAATCAGAAGGAAATCAAGGAAGGAAAAAATAAAACTGTGCTGTCTCTCAAAAAGGTGTTTTCAAACAAAGAAGGAAAGTACACCTGCTTTGTGGACAGCCCGTGTGGCAAATACGAGTCTCCGCCACATGATGTCACTGTAAACAGTAAGTAGACGTCTCCCTGCTTATTTCACACAGCCACAGATTCCATGTGCCTATGTAATGTGGATTTTAGCTCCTTAACCAGCCTGAAAATAGTGCATTGTACAATCTCTGAATCAAATACAAAAGAGCCGAATCATTTTATAAAGATATGAATAATAAAATGCACTCCTCAGAGACCCTTGAGAGAATGTGTTTTTAATGTCTGTCTGTGTTTCTGCATTTGTCATTGTGTCCTCATCCAGACAACATTGTGGTGGTCCTGGTGATCTGTGGTGTTTCCGCTTTGGCCCTGGTCGTGATTATGGGGCTGGCCATGAAGTTCAAGCTGAAAAGAGACAGCGGTAAGAGCTCACTTCAGGTTATGTGTAATATTAGACAACACAGGGGTCCATGGCACTTCCTCTGCCTTAAATACATCACCTTGAATGCAAATGATGATGATGGGCCTCGTAACCCTGTGATGTACAATTTAGCGATGAAACAGTTACCCGTTTCACAAAATACCTGAATGAAATCAAATTTGAATTATCATTAAAACTTACATAAAACTGTCCAGCATTAACCCAATTTAGCTCACCTGTGTCTGGGAGACACAGGTGAGCAGGTGCATCATGCAACATGGGCTTGTTTTGTGTCAATGAAAACATAGCGGAAGGCAGTGACAGCGCTCCAGAGATTTTTTCAGCCTTATTGTTTACAGAGTGGGGGTTCAGGAAACCCAGTAATGCCATTGCTTCCTTGTCCTTGTCTGCAGTGACACACACCTGAGCAAGTATTTCAAAGACAGGCTGCTTATGCATCTGTATGAAATAACACTTGATTTCAGTGTGTGTGATTTTTGAACATTTTCAGGACATTTTAATAATTCACAATTAGGGCTGAGTATTGTTTTAAAAAACCCAGTACCACCAGTGCTCTTAAAGTGATACTGGTACCAATAGCGCATTTCATTTCATCACATTTCTTTCTACTTTTCCATTCCATTGTGTAAATTGTCACCAGATGTTACAGGCATGTAGTGTAGCCATACTTTTGAACGTTTTGTTGCCATGAAGGCCAGCCTGTAGTCCGTGGTAGGCCAGTCACACATCACATTAAATTGAAGAACGCTTGTTGTGATTGGCTGCAAGCAAAACCATACAAAGGTGTTAGTAGTTAGCCTGGCTCTTTCCGAAGCTAACAAAACCCACTCACCAGAACCTCTGAAGCTCATTCATTACTAACATCGTATATCTAGTTTGTTGATCTGACAAAAACTGAGGAATAAAAATAGCGAATTTTACAGGTGGTTTTATATCCAACTATCTCTCAGGCAGGAGCAGTTGTCATGCAACCAACAGAGACTCCTGGATGTTACTACCACTCGCCAAGAATTAGGCTGCGTCCATTATTACTCCATACCTACTTTATAGTGTACCATATTTACTGTCCACCATTTGATTTGAGTGTCTGAGTTGTGAGTGTGATAATGTATCCATTAGTCATGCATCACACTCTGTAAGCTGAACGCAAATGTCCTCGCTCTGGTATCCTGGACGGAGCCCTCATGGACTTAAGTCATACATACTGTGACGTGTTCACTGTTGACACGATTCAAGTCTCTGAGGGCCTGAGATTGCAAGTTTATATGATAGACGGGCCCCAGGTCTCTTTCACTTGTTGCGGTGGAGCTTATACTTCTACATATTTCTGTATCATGATGTGGTTGAATCTTATTTTTGACCTACATGATTCAAGTAATACTTTAATACAGCGAGTGTTTTACACATTGATAATAAGGTCGTTTAGTATTTTTAGTCTGCAGTTGAAAAACTACGTCACGTCTGTGTTGTATTAGAGTTGGACCATCCTCGGGACTCTCAGACTTCCTGGGAACACACCCGCAAAGTCTGTGAGTCTGCAAGTGTCTTGAGGTCCAGAAATGTTCCATTTGTGCGACTCTACAGTTGTCAGTGATGCCAACAAGAAATGACTATGATTGATAAGTGTCCAAAATCTCAATTCACTCCTCACCACTGAGTAAACTATTGAGTGGTTTTGAGTTTTTGCACTCTGCAAGGGTAAACAAATAAGTTATAACTTGAGATTTTGAGATGCTGGAAGGTGGAATTTGTTGCATTTGTAAAGAGCCACACTCACTGTTTCCCCTGTTTCAAGACTTTATGCTAAGCTAAGCTAACTGGCAGCTGACACCAGCTACATTTTCAGCATACAGGCGTGACAGTGCATGTGATGCTCTTATCTCTACAGGAAAGCAAACCAACATATTTGCAAGTTTATCAAACTGCTACCTTAATTTTTGCGTATGGCTAATTTTAGAATCATAGATTTGACTTGTCTCTATGTGCATTATGAAGTATGACACCTCCTCCCTCTTTCACTCTGCAGCTAAACACAGAGACAGGATGAGGCAGAAGGCAAAGGACGAGCGGAATAGCACTCCAGCTCCGTTCACACCAAGAGAGTCCTAAAGAGAGTCCTAAATAAGAACCAGCCTATCACCTTCAAAACTAATTAGTAGTGATTCTGGACCTTTGCTCTTATTTTCTTAGTAACCACTGATTTCTGAGATTCACCAATGTTTTATTATTTTTGCTCTTCTCTCAGGTAAGAGACAATTTTACAAGTGGCACTTTTATCAAGATAAGAAAAAGAAAAATCTTATCACAGTCCATAAACCGTTTGTCCAAATCAAGGAAAATTTACATTTAAAGAAAAAAAGAGTGCAATAATTTCATATAATCAAATTAAGACTATTATGTCCTACAATAATCATAATTATTGGATTATTAAATTTGTGGGCTAAAGAAATACTACTATACTTTGTCCACTGATCACCATTACTGTAATTTCAGTTACTGTGCGTCCCTCTGTTGACCAGTGCTGAATTGTAACATACATTTACTTAAGCATTTACTCAATTTCTGTACTTAAGTACAAATTAGAGGTAGCTTTACATCACATGAGTATTTTAATCTCATGCCACTTTCTACTTGAACTCCACCACACTTCAGAGGGAAATATTGTACTTTTTACTCTACTACAATTATTTAATAACTTCAGTTACTAGTTACTTTACAAGATGTTTGCACACAAACAATATAAAAACTATAAGTGCAGCTGGAACGATTATTTGATCTATTAGAAAATTTATTGGCATCTATTTTGATCTTTCAAGACCAGTTTCATGCACAAACATTTCATGGTTCCTGCTTTTTCATTTAATTTTTCTAATTATTTTTGATTTATTAAATGTATTTAAAATGCTCTGCATTGAGCACTTTTACTTTTAATATATAAATACATTGTCAATGCTTTTACTAGTAGCAAGTTAATTTTACAGTGTGGTATAGTCCTTTAAGTTAAGTTAAGTAAAGAATCTGAATACTTCCTCCAGTGCTGCTGCTGACACAGCATCACAAATGTTTTGACTTTGTTTGGAAAATCACAAGTTTACTTTGTTAAGTTTAGTTAACAGTACGTTAATTTTACTACTCCAGAAGTTCTTCTTCCTCTTACAGCCTTTTTTTGGTGGCATCTCTCCAGTTCTTGGGCATGTGGCGGTGTCTTTGCACACAGCACGACACCTACCCTTATGTAGGGTTTAAGGGGCGTTACCTATGCTACTAAGTTACTTATGATCATTTGGGATTCATCAGTCACCACCTGGGTAAGAGTATATTTGGATGGCTAAAAACTTTTGGTGCATCTAGAATGACATCTCATATTTTATCTCTTGACTGGAAATTAAGAGGAAAACTTAGGAAAAAATTAAGAGAATTCTGCTGTATTGTTTCATAATTTGCTGTTGTTTTATTTGATATAGAAATAAAATGTCTTTAATCTCTGTCTTTAGGCTACGTGTGTGTGATCAACTGAGGTTACAAGCTTATGTATAGCCATTTCCAGATCAGGGTAGATCCTTCGTTTAACGCAGCATTAATGTTAACCACGCCCACCAGAAAGCCTGCTCAGTTGAGGAAAAGAGTCTAGAAACGTTATAATCCAGACACAGGACAGGCGCGCTCAAACTAATCCCACTGAATGCTCTACTCACAGGAACGCACACTACAGACGACCCACACAGAGCAGCTTTACAGCAGCAGGCATGTAATGGATATATGGGATGATAATGCTATCTACTCCTCTCCAAGAGAGGGATGGATGTGGGATTTGAGAGTTGACTTATGAACACAGAAATAATAAGTTTGGTGGTTCAACAACATGATATAATCCTTTGAAGTTCGTGTGTTAAGCTCTGCGCATACTGTCACTCCTCATGCTGCTCACAGTGCCTTTGTCTTTCTGCATTAACAGCAGGTTTTCCCCCGTCAGCCATATGGCAAAATGTCAGAACTTTTATCTGTTTTTTCTCCTCATAATATCCGTGCTTGATAGTGTGTCAGGAAGGACTGTTTATTCAGTTTCCTCCTATAGCAGGTGGCTAAGGGATAATCCAGGTAAAGCCACTGCAAAGTGGAGATGGAGGGATGGACAGAGGAGGAGGGGGAGGGGGGGATGGGGTGGCCTTTGCATGGATGACTAGGGCTAATTCGGGCCTCCTAATCCCAGTCCCATCCACCCTCCCCCTCTTCCTGCTTGCTAACTCCACGGCGACAGTGAGGAGCAATTGACGCCCAGGTAGACATTACTATCACATACACACATAGCACTTAACCCACTCAAGTTTACAGAGGAGGAAGAAGGAAAAGACGGAGGCTGCTGGAAGCTTTTCTGGATAGCTAACCTGGGTGACCTGGATAGCTAACACACCTGTGAGAGCTTCACTGGAGAATGTAGCTGCAGCCCTCCAGCCAAGCCACAGGAAATACGCCACCATGGGAGAAGCTCAAAAGGTAAGTGACCTGATCTGGAGGAACAGGACTTATAAACCCAAATGTGAACCTTCAGCATTTGTTTGATGCAAGGAACTATTTACAGGTAGTTATGGCTCCAAAAGTGTGTACAAATAGCTGTGTTACATTATTTAGTAGCTGTTGAGATGCAGCTCTGCTGAGACGGTTGGATTCTCTAAATTGCTCAGCTTGTCAAACAGTGCTGATATAATGACTATACATCTAAATTGAACCTCTAATGCTCTTTGATGTACACTTAATCACACATACACTGTAGTACCTGTCACCTTGAATGAAATATTTAAAGCTACAGCGCCTCTTTTGTCTGCAGTGTGTCAGTCTGCGATTGCGCAACCTCGCTTCAGACTAATCACATTAAACAGTGCACCATTATATGAATGGAGCTCTAATCAAGACCAATGCTTTTCTAAATGAAGGAACAGATTAATTCTTACAGAAGGGGGGTGGGAGCTATACAGTAGGAAGAGAAGGAGGGCTGGAGATTGGTGGGTGGGTGGAGCAAAATGGGCACGCATGTGTGGTCAGCAGTGTTGTATGTAACTGGAGGTTTGACCTCAAATCTGAAAGAGGTCAGTGAGATCAGTGTTCAAGTGTGAAGTATGCCTGAAAACTATGAGTGCATTTTTATTTATCTCCCAATATTATATTGGATGTTCCAGCGTGTGTCAAAGAAACACTGAATCCCTTCTCATAATAATAGTCTGGTTATCTAAGAACATAATGTTAAAAATAGGCTGTCACATACTTATGTATTCTAAACCAAAACTTTGACCTGTTGTGATGTAAGTTGACTTCCTCAGAAGATTCTCTACAAACACTACAGGATGCTGTGTTAATGCAGCAATATGTTTATGTTCTGTCCTCTCCCTCCACATCCCACCCTCCTCCCTACATCCAGGGCTTACTCTCTGTCATTGAGAAACTGAAGGGATCCACAGAGCAGGAGGTCAGGATAGTGCTTCTGGGGCTGGACAACGCTGGCAAGACCACCCTGTTGAAGAGCCTCGCTTCTGAAGATGTGAACACCATCACACCAACACAGGTGAGAGGAAGTTAAATGTTCAAACTCACACAAACACAGTGTGACCTTAAGGAACGTCACTTACTGTATGGCATAATAACACAAGAAGGGCTGCTTGCAAATAACGTTTTTGCGTCCTTTATTATCACAAACAGCTGAGCCATTTTATACTGTTATTACCTGATGTTCATATTAAGTGTATTTTACATAAACAGGGTGCATCTGCCAGAAATGTACCATTAATATTATGATAACCCCCCAGTTGCCACTCTAAAAAGATAATCTGTTCGCTGTGATTGATTCCTTTTGCAAAAACAGTCATACAGTGATGGATTTATCTTGTTTAATTGACACTTTTCAAAAGATCTTTTGTATTTTCATGGTGCTGTAACCCAGCGTTGTAAGAGGCAGGGGGATTGTATCTAATCTTGTGAGACCAGCTGGACCAGTGCACGCTGTCGCTCAAAGTAATGTGATTTAGATGACCTTTGCTTTTCTGACACGCTGTGAAATGAAATGATTGGCCTTACAGTACACATGCTTTTACCGTCAATCAGTAAAATAATGATTTGAGGATGTCCAATCATCCTGTTAAATCGTATGTTAAATAACCTTTCAGCAGGAAACGACCTTCCTGATTTGTTCTCAACATATTCTCTGAGAGGATCTTAACACTGTAGTGAGGCCTTTCTTTTTTATCACCCTCTTGTGATGTGATTTTCTAACCTCTAATATTATTATCTAATACCCTTGCATTATTCTCACAAGACAAGACATAGAGCAGATGTAGTGCCAGGTCCTGGACAAGTGTGACAGCTCATCAGACATCAGGCGGAGAGGATGCAGTCCAGCATGACAAGTCAACACAAAGCTAAACCAGACTTGACACATAAACACATACACTGCACTTGATCCTTCCAGTCTTATCCTCAGATTTGCTCCTCAGCTGGCCCTCAGGATAAAGTTGTTATACAACCTCGCTGACTGCAGCAGAAAGGAGCCGCGTTGTGAAAAAACGGCCGCGGATTAACACAATGACCACTTCCTTAGGAACGCTCAGAGCACATGTTGCTCTCTCCTGCTGATATGTAACAAGGTTACATTACAGAGTAACCAAACAGTGATTCATTTAACACACACACCTGTGCTCTAGTACCTCGCAGCTAAATGAATTGCTTCATAACCATTTGCGAGGCTTTCCAGGTGCTGCGTACTGGAACTGTGTTAAATGGAAGGCAGTGATGTGCAGTGCAGTGACTCCAGCTTTGTGCTTCACTCCAGGGCTTCAACATAAAGAGTGTTGCCTCTCATGGCATGAAACTCAACGTCTGGGACATTGGAGGACAGAGGAAGATCAGGCCCTTCTGGAAAAAGTACCTGGAAAACACAGACCTGTTGGTGAGTCACTAAACTTAATACAAATCAATTAAAATTTTCCCTTGGGAGACATTTACTTTATCCTCTTTTTGGATCCAAATTAGTGTTTAGAAAGTGGTTGTTTGTCATCCTGGAGTTCAAACTGATCACTGGGAATGCACCACAAAAAGTATATGAAGCAATAAAGATCCACGACATTTAAGTATCACATATACGCACAAATGAAGCTCTATAATTGTATCTTGATGAAGGAGCTTGTTGGCAAAACTCTAATGTTGTGGAACATTTTGAAAGGTTGACAAGTGTGACTTGTTCTCAATTAACATTGACTTTTTGGCTGCCGTACAAGAGCAGCAGCTGTGTACTGAAAGAGTCACTGACACCTTCAGGAGTTTAAAGCGTTGAGGCCAAAAAGAAAACTTTTGTCCCTGAATCTTCTGTTAACTTGTCAGCAAATTCTCCATATTTGCATGTATTTATCACTATATTTACATTTTGTCATTTCAGATTTATGTTATTGACAGCGCAGACAAGAAGCGGTTTGAGGAGACGGGGCTGGTGAGCATGATGTCATTTCTGCCTGCAAATACATTCTGACAGGAATCATATTAAAACTACCTGAAGTTAATATATGATAGTCGTTGTCTTATTGTTTTGAGCATTAACATGCCTGTGTGACTGTATGTGCAGGAGCTGTCTGAGCTGATTGATGAGGAAAATCTAAAAGGCGTTCCAGTGCTCATCTTTGCCAATAAGCAGGATCTGGCCACAGCGTCACCGGCCAGTGAGATCGCCGAGGGACTCAACCTTCATACGTACAGGGACCGTGAGTGGCAGATTCAGGCCTGCTCAGCCGTGTCTGGGGAGGGAGTTCAGGTCAGACCTAGTTCCAACCTTGATTTATTGATCTTTCCTCAGATGGAACCTAATTAACCATATAAAAGTGCTCCTTCCTGCTGTACAATAGTGGACTTAAAATCAGTCTGAACGGCTTTTATGGAGACCATATTTCTACCAGCAACCTCTCTGACTTTATTAGTTTGATGGTTTATTTTTTATCTTTGAATATGAAACTGATTTAGACTGTTTTATTTCCCTGGCAGGATGGCATGAACTGGATTTGCAACAACATTGTGAATAAGAAGAAGTGACAGAGCGACACAAACAACACTGACCAGAGTCAAACAGAGAACCAGCATCACATAAGGGATTAAAAAATATGTCATTTCATTTAATGTCAACACACGTCACCTGTGACAGATCCTGCCCCCCTCACAGATTCTAACGATAATTTTGTTTTTACAATTTTTGTCATTTTTATGAATATTTTGCAAACGTAGCTAATGTAAAGAAAGGTTTTAGCTACGATAAGTGAATTAGGCACTTATTAATCATTGTTCTGTCCTAAATAATGTATGTTGTTGTCCTCCTTATCCCATGGGTCCTTGTCTGGTGAATCTGTGTGCTTTGAGAAAACCAAGCTGAGTGTGTAGCCATGTAGAAGTGTTGGGGTTTGTCAGTTACATAGGCACCAGTTCAGTGTGAGTGTAAAGTGTGTGTTTTGAGGTTTTTGACAATAAAATAATTAGTCATTTCTGCTATTTTGCTTTCTTGTTTTCAGCTCTTATGTAGCCATCGGTAACCAAATTCTCTGTCTGCATACACACACAAACAATAAGATATTAATGGTCAAATAATAGTTTTTAAAGCTGCCAGTGAAATGCAGGAAACACGTGAATGTGACTGTAAATGTCAACGCTTCCATGAGTGACAAGAGGAACAATAACGAGCCGATCCACTCCTGCTCAGCTGTCAACTTAGTTTATTTCCACACCACGATGACAAGCACTTACATCGTACAGTGAGGGAGAGACTAATTGAAACGCGAGAGTGAGAGAGAAGAGAGTTCACAATTAAACACTTGCATGGCAGAACAAGATATCAAATCTTCAAGGCACAGCAGAGCAAACAGTGCAGCAAATTACACGCAGAGAGGCTGACTAATTTGCATCAGAGAGACTTTTTCTCAAAATGTTTGTTTTATATGTAAATTCTGGGACTATTACATAGCGTGCAGTCTCTCTCGCAGCGACGTTAGAGCTGTCTGGATCCCTCCTCACAGAGGTAGTTGGCCATATGACACGTCTAATGTCCAGCTGTGAGCACTGGCTTGTTCTCCCAGCAGAGATACAAATAGCCTACTTTGTGTGAGCAACTTTGAGGTAAAATCCCTCTTCACCTTCTGTTCTGAGATCTGCAGCAGAGATTGTGCAGATCATTGATTTCAGTCTTTACCCCCATACGGTTCGTCTCCACTGGGACGACAGCAGACAGACAGAAACCCCCCAGACTTAAAGGCCCGCACAGCCCTGAGGTCTTCCCTCACATATTTGTCCTTTACACTGACCTTGGTGTGTAGGCTAAGTCCTCTATTCAGCCATTTTGGCTCTACTCAGCTGCAGTTGGATTTAATGGATCTTTTTGTTTCTATTGTCTGGAGCTGTAATTAACCATCTGAAAGCACTCTAAAATCACATCAGCTGGCGGGCTTTGTTCCGTGTCCTCCTCTACATGAAATTATGCTAATGAATAGTTTTTTCTTTTCTTTTGTCTGGTATTTATGAGTGGTTTCAAAAAAAAAATAAAGGAAAAACAGCTCTCTGGTTTACTTGCTAAAAATGAGTGAATATTGAGTCATCTCCATGGCAACTAAAATTTGGTGCAAGTCCTAAAACATTTTTTAGGCATCAGCTCCTGTTGAGCGAGCACAGCAGGGGGTGCAGGACCAATTACAACTTGTACTAAAGGATCATTATGGCTGTTTGAAAGAGACCAGACGGCACAGGAGCTGGGCTGGTGGGGAGGTGAGGTTGCAGTCTGCAGTGTGTTGTTCACTGCTGCCTCTTTCACCAACAGGTGGCAGTATTAGAGAGCCTGATTCATCTCAGGGCTGATGAGGAGGCTTTTGCTCTCTACAAATAAGTGATGTGACACACTCTAATTTCACTTATTTTGTTCCAGAAATCAGGATTTAATAGGGCAGCCATTTGCTCCATGAATTCAGTTTTCTAAATATAAGCTATACAAACAATGGGTGATGTAGATGTTTGTATTGTACTTTTAATTCTGTACATTTTTCAAAGTAATTTCACTGTCATCTGCTAATACCTCCTAATATCTCCTCTTTGTACACTTTAAAACACACTATTAATCCTAAGGTGATATGATGTCACTTCCATTCTAGTGGCCCCTCAGCTAGTGTTGCCATGGAAACCTTGCCTGTTATTCCTGGTCCACCAGCCACCTCACTTCTTCAGTCCAGCCCTCTCTCTCTCTTGTCCTCCATTTCTTTCATTTTCCCAAGCTCTGCTCATCAAAAGAAAGCCTGCTCAAGACGACAACACATTCCAGGTAGGAACAAAAGACACGTCTGTGTTTGCTTGTCTGTGAGAGAGATGATTAACCCGCTTAAAAGCAGCAGGTTAATTGAACATATTTGGAAGTTAATTAATAATATTCTTTTTTTTTTTTTTTTTTGTAACATGGTTTAACATTGTGCTGGCTTGGTTTAAGAATGTGAAAATCAACCAAAGTCCTTATTTTTATGCCATTGTTCTCATCTGTAGTTTTCAGCAGGCTGATTCATCATTTGATATAATTAACTCCACTTGAATTAAAATAACTTCTGTATCTCATTAATGTCTCTGTTTATCTGTGCATGCAAATCCAACTGTCTCCTTGAAGCTGCAACAAAATATCCCACAAGCCACTCAGGCTTCCCATCATGCCGGAAGTCACCCACCTGCCCTCCATGAAGCCTCCTCCACCCAGTTTCAATGCAACCCCGACGACCTCCAGCCTCCTGACCACCACCACACCGCTCCCATGGGAGGAGATGCACATGCAAGTGCACACCATCCTGATTGTCGTCATTTTTTGCGTTGTCTGCTTCCTGCTCCTGCTTGCCTTCTTCTACGCCTTCTGTTTCCATTGCTCCATCGGTTCTTTGCCTAAAGACTCGCACACAGCCAACGGATGCAGCCTCGACCGCGAGGACGCCACCTATAAGTGCAGTTCTTCTGATAACCAGTCAGTGGGGAACATTGTCTGACTGTGGACACTCGGCCAGGATAACAGATATTTGACTATCAATGTATTTGATGTATTGTAGCACTGTACAGCAGAGAGTAATTACACCTTTCTTAAACCAAAGCATTCAATTTGAGCTGTTGCTTTGTCTTGATATGTGATTTGTTCCTGTGTTTGATTGATGACAGTAGCAGGGTTGTTCAAACACAATAACCACCAAAAACACAGCTGTGATGCATTGTGACGCTAAAATACAAGGGCATAAAAACATCGTGTACTTAGTTTCCTGCAGGTACACATGCATGCATGTCGCATGAGCACACACAGACACAATAAAAACATATCCACGAAGAAATGTGCTCAATAAAAAAATGTGCAAAATAAATGTAAATGTGAGTCTGAATGCCAATGCCTTTGAGTGATGAGACAAACAATAACAAACGGATCCACGCACGGCTCAGCAGTCATCTCGCTTTATTTTCACTGAGCTGACAAGCGTTTACATTGTGCCGTGGCTGTGTATTTGACGAGACTGATATAGAACAATGAATCCAGACATGCAGGATGAGGGAGGGAGGAGGGAGAGGGACAGAAGAGAGATACAGAGGGATTTATCCAAAGGATAAAATAAGATGTCAAATCTACAAATGTGCAGCAGAACAAACAGGAAATTACTGAGCTGGTGTGCAGCTGAACCGCGTGGCAGTGACCACTTTTTGGTATTAAAACACGTTATACAATGGGTACAAAGTTTTGGCCTTGAATCGACTGATGTGAGGTATTAATTAAAGAGGCATCTGCTCTGCTAACTGATCTGAGTGTGATTTTCATACTGATAGCTGCGATTTATTTTTGTATTCTCTGAAGTAAATAAGAACTGATGTTTTTTGCTGAGTAACATAACACCACACAAGGCCACTAGAAATATCAAGCATTACAGACTAGGCCATGTACAAACAATACGTCATTAGAGACTCATGGCATCACCACAAGAATGCCAAATAACAGCAAAATTGACATCCCTATCTGGCGTTTGGCCTAACATTTACTGCGCTGTACAAACAGCGCTTAAGAAATAGTAACACAAATAAATTCCCTGCCTATAGCATCAGCTAGAGTCTGTTTGGTTCATGACACGGAGCACGTGGCACTCTTGGAGCAGCGGGAGTCGCAGGAGCTGGCACGGGAGTCCATGATGGAGTCCCTGCCGTCAGACACAGGTGAGTCCAGTTCCAGGTGAGGGTCCTGAAGGCCGTCCTGCAAAGCATCCTTTAAGTGGGACTGGGGAAGGAACAGTTCATTTTTGTGCATGATTAACAAAACAGCACGCGTATAACAGCTCTAACAGCTAACAGGAAGGGATAGAAACAGGTGTTGATGACAGGAAGAATTAGAAGTTGTAGTTAAAAGTATACAATGTTGGAATTCTAAACTCATACAGAAGTAATCCCTCTTAATCATCACTTACACTAGAAGTGTGCACCCTTTGCCTATATTTTTTTCATACTGTATGTGTTTGGGATATTTCTGGGTGTGCACCCTCACAGCTCTCAGGTGAGGTCGGGACTTTGTCACAAAACTAGTGAACCAGTGCCAAACTGTAAGCAGCAGGCATGCAAAGGACTGAAAAATGCAAATATATCGAGAAACCCCAAACAAGACTGAATCTGAGGTTGGCCTTTACTTTCACTTCCACTGGTGAGCATGTTTGCAAACTCTAACCGACAATCCCGCATAGTATACCTCAATCAGAGTCATTAAAAGTCTAACAATCTATATATCAGGTATTCCCTCTCACCTTATGAACAGACATCTCCTCCACCCTGCACTCCTCCATCGACTCCTCCAGAGAATGACCTGAAATCTCCATCTTGATACGATGAGAGCGAATAGATTTGACATCATCCTCGTCCTCCCCCGCCACCAGTGGGAACACCTGGGGGCAGAGACAGATGGAGACTCAGGGAATCAGAGATCATGATAATGGTGATGATGGTGGCAATGAAGCAAATGAGCGTGTAAACCATTCAAGTATGTCTTGGTTGAATTTTTACCAGGCCCTCCTCATCTCCTGGGGCCTCAGGGCCTGAGATATTGGCCTTGCTGATGGCCTTGCTGATGGTCTGGGTCTCAAACTGAGGGCACGCCGCCTGAGCGTTCCCGTCTTTGTCCCTCTTTCCTTTCAGCCAGTAGGTCTCAATTTCAACATTCCCCTAAAAATGGACAAAGAGATGAATAAAGTAAGATGTAGGTTCAAGGACACAAAGGTGCCTGACTTATGCACAAATATTCAAAGACATGCTCACGGGCACAATTTCTGTTACGGAGGGGAGGAAAATGGCAGGTGGCAGATTTTCAATAATCAGAATTCCCTGATGAAAAATGAGTCGCTCTCGCTTCCTTGAGATTGCCGCCTGTAATCAGCTGCCTTAGAAACCTTTGGGAGTCACTTTGCCGGCATTATCACTGAATGTACAGCCTCAAAGTCAGACCCAGTGATAAATAGACTGGCAAATCAACAAGCAAGCTGCGATTACCAGCTCTGAATGCTAAGTGTGCTGACTCCCCAGAGCCAAAACATTGTGAGTTATTATTATTTCATGTATTTTTTAGATTCAGAACTGTTTATAATGTGTGACTGCTGATACACAAATCTGCCGTTAACACAGACTTAACAGCTTCGATGTTTAGCTTCAGGTTGATTGTGTATAATGTGCAGATAACATGCAGAGGAAACAGTGTCTGTTGCTCATATATATTGACAGCAAATCATATTAAATACATGTTGTTACAGTGGCTGAGTGAATGCAACTAATCAGGTGAGTGTAGTTGCTGTGGTAACAGCTTTGGCCCCTAACCTTGATGGTAATGGTGCCCCTTCTTTCAAAAATGAAATGACTCCCTTTCAGGTGCTCGTAGGTGGCGCTGCTTAGCTGAATGTGCATCTCCTGAGTGAAATAAAGAGTATCAAGGCAGTTACACAGAATTACTTCAGTCATCATATACATAGTTGACATACAGACTTTGCTTTCCTACCTTCCCATTGCTCTCCATGGCAGATGCAGTGTGGACCGTGTCACCGTGCAGACCGTAACGTGGCATCTTGTGTCCCACCACACCTGCCACCACCATACCAGAGTGGATCCCTGCAACCAGAACAACACATTAGCTCACCGTCATAAACACACAAATATGCCTGCACACATTCTACCCACCAACACGAATCTGTATGTTGTTGCCATTCGAGGGGTCTTTAAGATGATCAATGGAGCGCACCATGTCCAGGGCCATGTCACAGATGTTGTGAGCATGATACTTTGTCTTCTCCGGAGCCCCAGCTACCACCATGTAGGCGTCTCCAATCGTCTCGACCTGGAAAAGACAGGAAGAGCAGCTCTCACGCAGCAGCACTTAAGAGATAACAGTGGGAAAAACACACACAAACCTTGAAGACGCGGTGCTTCTCGCTGAGCGTGTCAAACAGCGTGTACATAGTGTTGAGCATGGAGACCACCTGCATTGGAGTGATGTGGCTGCAAATGCGAGTAAATCCCACGACATCACTGAAGAGAATGGTCACATCTGGGAACACCTGAGAGAGAAGAGATAAGAGAGTTGACGAGCAGGCAGGTTGATATACTGCATACACACGCACACAGGTGGGGGAGGCAGGCATTCATGGGCCGCGTTTTGTGCCCAGGCTGTTATGCACCATCAGGAAGCAACACTCCATCAACCTGAATTTCACTATGGCAAAAAGTCTCCAATGGTTAGAATTCAGAGGATTTATACGGTGTGGGTGTTTGTGTGTTTGGGTACCCAGTCAGCCACTATCTACATTGGGAAAGTAAAAACCTTCGTTTGTACCCTGTGATAGACGCAAGGTTCAACCTTTAATCAGAAAATTAGTGCATGAATGTGACTTAATGGGAGTTGTTTGAGAAGGCTGACATGTCTGTGTATGTCTCTCATGTCTGAATGATAAAACTGAAGCTACAGCCAGCAGGTGATGAACTTAGTTTAGCCAGAAGACTGAAAACTGGGGGGAACAGCTAACCCATGCAAAGAGCTAGCCTGGCTCACTGACTGTATGAACCCACTGGTTTATGGACTCCTGTTTTGAAGCCTTGAGTTTGGCATTTTGGTTGTGCCATCTTGGATTTTTGGAGCCAGAAGTGACCTTATTTGGACAAGAGGGTAGAACTCTGGAGAGCCACGCCCTTAATTTTGCATAACTTGAAGTCTTAAAAAGATTTAAATGGGTGAGATATATAAAAATTCATCCCCTGTACAGTTGTCATGAGTGGGGAAATTGAACGGGGCTGTAAACATGTTCATCTCTGCTGTAAGATTTGGCATTTTAACATGGGCGTCTATAGGGATTTGTTCACTTTTAGGGCCAGCCACAAGTGGCCATTAGAGGAACTGCAGTTTTTTGGCATTTCATATTGGTTGCTACTTGGCCTGGTTCTGTCCAAAGCCAGCAGAAACCACTTGTCAGTCTTTCTACAGCTCTTCCCTTTGTACAGAGCTGTTCCCCTGTGTTCCCAGTCTTTGTGTTAAGCTAACCTGACCAGCTGCTGTAGTCTCATGTTTACCATATAACCACAAAAGTGATATCAATCTTCTCATCTAACTCACTACAATAAAGGGAATGACTGTATATCCCACAATGTTAGACTCATGTTTCAAAGAGCAGCAAATGTTGAATGACTGAAATGCTTGCTTCTGTTGTTTAAAGGTGGAGTCAGCTGTTCAGGAGAAAGATTGTTGATATTTGCTCTGGAGTTCAGCACGTTAGCATGTGCCAGATTTACCCTCCATCTCGCTCCCACTGCTTTTCTCTTTATACATCCATGTCCTGTGCATTAGCATGAAGGCCCCCTGTTGCTGATTAGATTGTATAGTTTGTGAGACTCGGTCTGAGCTACTTTGTTTCTTTCCCACTGTGTATGAACACAGGATTTATTTTAGTGCACACACAGCTGTATTGGATCAGAATAGCTGACTGCACCTTTACTAAATCCTGGTGAAAAGAGTATATACTGTATAAGGCACTATCTACAACCCTGACCTCACAAGTGTTCACAGCTGGCTCTCCTTTGCGCAGCCTTTTAGCCACCGGCTTGGGAATCATCCTGTACAGGAGGTCATCGGTCTTCTTCATCTCATAGTCCAACATCTTCATGCTCTCCTCCAGCTTACTGGACTTCTTCTGCTCCTGCGCTCACAACGGGGCAACAAGAGAGAATAATAACACTGTGAGTTTGTTTCATCTCAGGTCTGCAGGCGGTAGGTGATCTGGGGCTGCCAGGCTGAAAGAAGGGCTTCAGAGCAACTTTGCATAATGCAGAGTGACAAGTGAGCTGATGACACATATAAAATGCAGCTGCACGTTGGCAGAGTGAACCTGTATGAGAGCTCTCTTCAGCTCCTCTGACTGCTGCGTGCCCGCCAGCACCAGGTCTCTGCTGGAGTCGTGCATGCTCAGGTCGTTGATGTATAGGCCTGTCTTAAACATGGCACTGAGACTCTCCATCCTACACACACATACAGACAGTTAAAGAGAAAAATAATAGACAAATTACAGCGACGATAATGATAATAATATGCACTAAAACAATTACAGAATCCATTTAGAAATAACAATGGCAGTAAAAAATCTGGGAATCAAAAGACAGTAATTCTAAGAGGTATTATTTTTAGTTTCCGACAGTATAAATGCTGTAAGCAGTGTGATGTGGCATTTAACATTTCAGTAGTTTTGTCAATACAGGCATAAGGGCATTTACTTGCAAAACAAAATGTTTGAGAAGAGGAGGGAGATGTTTTGGTAATGTACTCTGTGGAAAACACTCTCAGTTGCAAATGGGTTCCCATTAGGCTCACAAGAGCTGCACTGTCTGATTACAAGCTAATTAGCAGCTCATTTCATGCATGGTAAGTGCTGTTAGAATGGGCCCCTGATTTGATTCACTGCCCAGGCTTTTATTTCCAGCCTCGTAATTCAGTTTAGCTCTTGCTGCTTTTTAGAATGTTTTACTTTTCAACTGCAGCGTTTTAATAAAGATCTGTGTCTATCTGTGTGTCTGTGTGTGTGTGTGTATGAGTGTGTGTATGTGGGCCTTACACAGGGGTTCCCAGAAAGATGATAGACTCCCACTCCGGCATGTATCTCATTTGTCCTTTTAGTTTTAGGCAGCGGCTCCCATCGCCCCAGCTCTCCATCGCATTAGCACTGTTACCGTCTAAAAGAGGAGCATGATGAAATGCCAACAGCAAACATTTACAGAGGTGTTTTAGGTTCAATTTCAGCAGTAGATAATAACTGCACTGTGTTAACTATGTCTAATGGATTTGGCAGTGTAGCATTTTTAAAGGGACGGTTCAACATTTTGGGAAAGGCGCTTATTTGCTTTCTTTGCTGACAGTAAGGTGAGCAGATTGATAGCACGCTCATATTTGTGTGTTTAATATGAAGCTTGAGCCAGTGGTCGAGCGTAGCGTAGCATAGTGTAGCTTAGCATAAGTAAGTAGAGGGGAATAGGGGGAAAGAGCTAGCAGACTACTACGGGGTTATTTCTTCTCATGCTGGCACAGAACATATGTGATAGTTGGCCATTGGCTGTGGTCTTTGCGGTGTGTTCAAGTGCAAATTTTTGGCGACATAAGGTGACGCAACAGTCGCCCTTCATCACCACTTGTACTTTGATGTCGGTGTAGTGCGTCTGGGACCTAAAGGTAAGGACATGTAATGGCTTTCAGCAGGTTTTGTGCTGGTCTATTTCCTGCATGGGAACTTCCTGGGATGTCCACTGGTTGCCAGGCAGCCAAACAGTGTGTAAACATACAAGATATAATGTGTTAATAATGGAGCTTTGGGCAGATTTTTACCTTTGGACTTTTGTTACATTTGAATTTTTTGTTACCTTTGGCCAGGCTAGCTGTTTCCCATCCTTAAACTTGAACGTGCAGCCATGACAGTGGTATGAAAATAAAGTAATGTAATAAATCACACTCATCAACTCAACAGCTGTCAGAAAGAAAGGGAAAAAGTGTGTTTCCCAGAAGGTCACTCTCTTTCTTTGAAGTCAGACTGTGTCTGTCTTTACAAGGTCATTTTAATGTTGTTATTATCATTGTATTAATGATGTCAGACAACCTATAGTTTAGTGTCTGCTCAGGTCTCACTGTGTGTTGTTTTTTAGATAACAGAAAGGTTATGACCTTTGTAATCATCTCCAATGATGGACTGGAAAGCCATGAGCTCCACGTCTACGTCAGCAGAGCGATTGGCATTTTCATAGTCCGAATCTGTGGGAAACAGGGTAAAACTATCAGAGCCGTAAACATTCACATTTCCACCCTCCACCCATGACAGCCAGCACTGGGATCAGTTCCACTGAACTCAATCAATTTAAGTTGAATCAAGACATCAAACAATTCAATTTCTGCAACTGCAAGACCTCCTAAACTCTCAACTCTAATTCAGAAATGTTTGCAAGGTGAAATGTTCATGTTCGAGCTGTCGTACAAGAACAGACATCCATTTTACTGAACACCTGCTCTATTTTGTTACTTAATGAAACTGAAATCGAGCGTGTCTTTTGAGACTGACTGTGGTGAAATTGATCTGACCAAGAGCCAGAGAGTCCTCGCCCACCAGACACACACCCCTGCGAGTGTTTGCATGGCTCCCCCTCTTACTCTGGACTCGGTTGTGAAGGTTCCTCTCTCTCTTCACGGGCTCCTTGGACATGATCTCAAACAGGTTGTTGGGATGGGAGATGATCTGCGTACAGATTACTACATCAGTATTCTGAGCACTTGTCAGCACACAGTACAGAGCTAATGTGTTAACATACAGCTGGCTGGAAACATTAAAATTGTCCCTGTCTGAAACAGGAACATGTAAAGTAATGTCTCACCATGTTCCAGGTGAACTCCACTAGGGGGCGAGCCAGCAAAAAGGCATCGTTGATCTTCTTCCCATCCAGATCAGGGAAGACAGTAGCTAGGCCTGAGCCAACATTATGCACCACCATGTCCTGAAGAATCAAAGAATTGCAGTGAATGTTCATTCATTTAATGCTTCATTTCATTTATTAGTTTGGAAAGATAACTAAATAGGATCACCTGTCTGAAGACGATGTTAAAGGGGAAGACCTCAAAGAAGAAGTCTGAGGTGATGGGCAAAATCTCCTGCTCCTCCTCATCCTCCTTCATGATGTAGCGGTAGGCTGAGTTGTCAAAATTCAGCCTGCACAGACATACAGATCACTATGTTTTTTAAAGATTGATGTTAACTATGTGGTGGTAACAAGTATTTAGACCCAGATCCAGATTGATCCAAATAGATACAGACTTACCTTTGTTCCACCTGCTGTCATTGCATCTTCTTTCCTCATAATTCATGGTGACAGTGTAGGAGATGTGGATTTTGTGCTGTGTTGTGTATGATGTATTGTATTTGTGTCAGACTACTGTCTGTGAAGCAAATTTCCCCTCTGGGACATGAAAGTTTTTTTAATCCTGAAAGACTATTGAATCTAGACCCTTTACTTAGAGTGAAAATACTATATTACAAGTAACAGTAGTGCTTTCAAAATTTTACTTGAGTAAAAGTACAGAAATATTGTCAAGGAATTGTGCTTAGAGTATCAGAAGTTGACTCAAGATGATGTCGTAAAATGTCATAACTTCCTGTTTAAATTGGCGGTATGCGTCCCCATTTGCATTTGTACCATTTACGACCTAAACGTAAACAAAGATGGACGCCTCCATTGTTGCTACTGCAGTAGCTACTCAAATGTTGACGGGCAGTTTGCTTTCATCTCAAACGTAGCAAGCCTTTATGATTAGCAACACTGCTAGCTACTTTCACCAACACCAATAGATAAACAACACATACACAACATTCCACACACAACCACACATCATAAAGCATTCCCATAAGACATTATAATGTGTATGTGTAATTAAAATGCTAAACAGTAAAAATAATAGTAAAGAGCACAGCCACTAGGACGCAGCCATCTTTGCTTTCGTCAGTCTTTCGAAACTCGTGGTCTTCTGAGTTCGTACGAGACCGCTACTGGTAGAACCGCCTCAAAGAGGTGTGTCATGATGTGTCGCTGCGTAATTTTGCGCAGCTTCCTGTCTTCCTGTCTTACTAGCAGTAAGATCTATATAGAACGGCCCATTAGACTTCACACTTAGCCTCACGAGGGATTAAACATTCTCACTGACATAATCAGGGGCCAGTCCCATCTCTGCCTTAACAGATCAAATTAGAATCTTGAAGTTGATTTTAAAATGCACAGATAGCCAGCGTGATAAAGTTAAATTTGGGGTAATGTGTACTCCTTTGTGTAGCTACTTTTATCTACTATGTGTGAACAGTTTGGTAGCTAGGTCCAGTAGTTCTCAAATTGTAGGTCAGGTGCCTCCAGCCGTCACAGGATAACTTGTTAACTTGTTAACTGTTAAATCGTTTTGCCTCTTTAGGACTTTAACTGTTTTTAAATGAGGCCATCTCAGAAGTTTAGAGTGAAATATGCATTTGGTGGAGCTGCTAACAACGGAAACATGGCAAAGGACCCCAGCTACACACTGCTTTTTTATAAGGGGTCACAAGCCTGGTAAGCCCTGGTTTAATGGGGTGTTTTATTTGTTTGTTTTATGTAAAATCTCCATCTGAAAAGTAAAAGTTCCCACTGAAAATAGATAGTGGAGTAGAAATTGCAAAATTTTCTATGTAAATGTAGTGGTGTATGAAGTAGTATTAAATGGAAATGCTCAAAAATACCTCAAAATTGTGCTATAAACAGGAGTTGAGTAAAGTTGCTTTCCACCATCCAGTGCAAAAAGCTTTTCATGTGTGTGTGTGTGAGACAGTGTGTGTGTGTACCTCATGGTGACATGGGAGTAGTCTCCGACCATCTGCTCAGACAGCACCTCCACATGGATGTCGGTGTCGTAGAACTGTTTCCCCATCTGCCTGAGCTGACCCATGGCGTAGTGCAAATAGCCTTTGCGCTTACTCCTGCCGGTCACAGAGGAAGAAAATTCAATATCACTGGAAAGAAATTAATCACAGCTTTCTCTCTGTTTGCCCTGTTCTTATGTCTGATGCCTGATATTCCATCAATCTCTCTGCCGTCTTCCTCGTCCTTCCTTGTCTCAGACCTGTAGTGGAGGGTGACTCCAGTGGCCGACTCCTCCTGGCAGAAGAAGGTTGGAGGCTGCACCTTGGGGTAGCTGAAGCGCAGGTACTCGTGGAGGTTATCAAGGCCGTTGACAAAGTCACGTACATGACGGCCCAGCACCTGAAGGCAGAGACAGGGGGTGGTGTAGTGGAGGGTATACGCACATACACAGGGTTTACCCACATCTTTTTTTAGTCAAAAATTCAGGCAAAAAGCCATTATATATGGGAGAGTAAACCCACTTCCTCCTCAGTAACGTACCCATCTACCTATCAGTACACCCACCTCAGAAGCTTCAACTACACCACTGGTGACGGATCATAGTTGCTCTACCTTTTTGTGATAGTACTTTTAAGGTAAACACTCAGTTTCCTTGTCACAAGCTGAACAACTCAGCCTGTAAAAGCAGTTGCATAATGTCCTCTGTGGTCCTGGAGGAATATCAGAGAAAAAAAAAACTCTATAGATGTCATCAGAGTTATCTTAGCTTACGCTCAGGGACAAACCATTAAAACAAAATTAGGATGAGTATTTTTGGAGCTTGACTCATACAAGCCAGGGCAATTATAATATATACTAGGGGGGACAAATCCCCTCCAATATTCAAATAAGCTCCCCCACTATACTGCTAAAAATATGAGGAAAAATAATTCTATGCTACAAAAGGCAACCAGGCTCCACCGTCCAAAATAATCATTAGCAAATGTAATCATTATCATAAATTAACTTAACAAATTGCCATTATTATTACTACTGATTCTGGTATAATGGTGTTCTGCAGCTCCGTGTGTGGTTTGTGAAAGTGGCATTGCTGTAATTCAGCAGAAGCTCTTGCTCAACTGCTGTGGGAAAGTAGGTATTATCACTGGCTCTATTGAATCACTTTAAAATGTATTAAAAAGTGGAAAACTAGCATGTAATATGCAACACATTCTCATCCCAAGTTGTCACACATTGCTGCTTTGTTAGAGGACATATTACACGCTAGGTATCCTCCCGCATCTGCTGTTGACTTTCCAGGACCTGCTTCAGTTCCCACTGCCTCAGAGAAGCCCAAA
Organism: Cephalopholis sonnerati; assembly: GCA_019142605.1. Lineage (NCBI taxonomy): Eukaryota > Metazoa > Chordata > Actinopteri > Perciformes > Serranidae > Cephalopholis > Cephalopholis sonnerati. The sequence continues at coordinate 114,954 of JAGQAX010000138.1, forward strand.
ACATTCTCAAGGACCCATCCCACCCAGGACACCATCTGTTTGAACTGCTGCCCTCGGGCAGGAGATACAGGACGGTACAAACAAGGACAAACAGGTTAAAAAACATCTTTTATCCAAAAGCAGTAACTGCACTTGAATAAATGTGTAAGGCTTGACTGTGACAATATGTATGAGTGCAACATAAGGGATTTGTGCCAATAGGTGGAATGTCTTGCATGTGTGTTTTGTCAGTGTTTTTTTAAGTGTCATATTTTTTACTGTTTTACCTTTTACTATATAGTTTGTTATTGTTTTTATAAGCTCTTGCATTAAGAAGTTGCATTCAATTTCGTTGTGCATGTACAATAAAAATAAAGAGATTCTATTCTATTCTATACCAACACAAGGACGTCAATGAAAGCACATGGTTGTGTTTAGGCAAGAAAAGCATGTGGGTAGGTTTGGAAAAAAATATCTTGGTTTGGCATTTGGGATCCCTGCTGAAAGTTCAGGATTTGTTGGACCCATCCACCACCCCTCACACCCACCCTATGGGGACTTTAAAATACCTTATATTACGTCATTACCGGCAGTGTTTCAACCTGACACCATCCAGCGGCATATCATACCGCCACGACAGGTGCCATCTGACCGACTGGTGGTATATCATAACAACACGAAAGGCTATGTCCAGGCATGTATCATTCCGCTGTGATAGGTTCCTTACTGACAAAGCTGCGGTATTTAACAACTTCAGAATATGAACAGGCTTTAATATGAGTGTTATGTTGGCTTTGTCACTGTCACTTGTTATAATTGTTTTTTTTAAGTGTTACTATTCCATAAAAATGTTATTTAAAAAAGTCATAGTATAATATGTCATTAAAAAGTCTGTGTGCACTTTTCCTTTGTGGTCCTCAATCATATGCTGGTTCCCAAAATGGCAAAATGTTGAGAACCCCGATCTTAAATTTTTGTTTCAAAATGCTCCGAATTGGTCAGTTTATTGTTAAGTTTTTAAAATTTCTCGTTGGGGGAATTCCCCCGGCCACCCTGTAGAGCTGAATCACAGAAGGTGTGGATAGGAAAATGTTAAATAGGTGATTACGACCCTGCATACAAGTGACGACAAATCAGTTAATCTTGCACTTTGCTGCTGAGATTTTGACCATTCTTGACTGATTTGTGCATGAGTTACACATTCCTTCCTCATTATTACAATATATGTGAGACAATAAGAAATGCAACGATTTACAAATCATAACATTTTCACTAGCATAAAAGCAGTTTTAAGGAAACATAGCTCCCTGGGTGTTTAAGAATTTTCTCACACATCCAAAGACAAAACAGCTCTGACAGGTTTGAGCGAGAGATCTTTTTTCACCTTGAGGATCCTGTCATAGCCGTACTTTCCAACAAAGCCCAGGAAGTAGACACCCCAGGAGTTCATCAGCTCATTGTAGGGCGTCCCTGTCACTCCACTGGCTGCCTTTGCAATACGAGGAATCACACTCTCACTATACACCTGCAGACACACAGACCTTATCGTATAAAAAAATATATTTCTTTCGACATCAGGACTATAAAGCTTCAAACAAAAGCAGACAGAGTGACAAAAACTGCAGACAGGTTGACGTGGATGCGCACAGCACTCACATATTACTATTCAGTGTACACAGACAGGATTATATCACTCATGTCAGACGCTGTACCTGGTGGGTGACAAAAGAGTGTAACCTGACATCGGCTCTTTCTCTGACCAGCTTCCACACATCGTCTCCGTACGACTCCTTGATGAAGTCGTGAAGACTCTCACACAGCAGCCCGTACATTATGTCTCTCTGGATTGGAGCTCAAACTGAGCACCGTCAAGACTTCTCCCCAACTGATTGACTTCCAACAGTCCTCCCAAAGGCACCTGCAAGCGAATAACAAAAGTTCCGAATGATGACTTTTCCAGTGCTGCGAGCTGAATTTTAATGCATTTAGCTCTCAGCTGTGAAGCTATAAAAAGCCGTACACTGAATATTGCTGTTTTTGTTTTCCCCTGCTCTCAACATTACCTGTGGAGTTTGGAACTTCCTCAGACTAGTCAGCCAGATAAGGTTTCATCTGAAGGCCAACAGGGCAAAACATTTTAAGGGTGGCTTAATGGCACAAGCCCTTGAGTCTGAATGGGCCTCTATTGTTCTTGTGTCAGCTGTCAGCACCTGGTGGCTGTGAACCTCTCTTTATGTGACAGGAACACACTGCGGAAGCCACCTCTCAAACACAGATGACACCAGTCACAAGTCTTGTTTTCATAATCTTGTTATTGTCCTTTTCAGAGAAATTACATTGTAAATTATTGAATTATCGCAGACAGTTTGTCATAATAACCTCATTTGTGATGAAATTTAAGAAGAAAAAGGTTTAAATACAATGAAAGTGAAAAGTGATTAGAGTATCTAAGGCTCAGTGTGATTCAGTGCCACACAAAAGCTAAAATTGTATTTGTTAAAAGGAGGCAACTAACCTGCTGTGGTTTCTTTTTCTAAAGCAAACTCGCTTTTTCTCTTAAACAAACACTCTTAAATAAACCCTTAATGGGCGGCAACTATTCAACTTCTATTGTGTGTCTGCAGATGATTTTTATGTGACTCGGGATGACTCCACATTTTCTTTCAGACGCCGGGAGGCTTCCCACTGGGGGGATATAGCGGTGTTGTGGAGCAGGGCAGGTGCGAAATCGATATCCAATCTCAACAGGGATAAGGAAAATGTTTTTTCCCTCCAAGCTCCTGCTGAGCTCAATGAATCAATTTGTGGGGGGAAAAAGCTGCTCGATAAAGACTAACTTGAGTTCAAAAAGGCCAAGCAAATACAAAGTTAAAAAGGCATCCCTTCTCATGTAACACAAAATGCGAGTTTATGCAGAATTCACAACCGCAGTTTCGCAGCAGTTGGTAAGCCAGCGATGACAAAAAGAAAAAAGCAAAAACACTGTGTTATTTATGACAATCTTTTACAGTGCTGAATAACTGAGTGGTATGAAGAACGCCCAGCACTCACAGCAGGGTGAAAGAAAACGATGTCAACAGACTGACGCCATCAAAAATGGAGGAGCAAACTGCCACAGAGTTAAACCTTTGACCCCAAACTGCGAAACTGAATCACAACCTTTGATCGTGGTGACCTCATTAATTTTACAGCGGCTTCTGTAAAACTGTGTGTATGTGGGAAACATATGGCGAGCGTGCTTTTAAGCAGCTATGTGGCAGAGTTGTAACAAAGAGCTTTACAGGAGGGAGAAATAGAAATTGTGTTTGTGTGTGTTTCTGTTTGCAGTGGAGGGGCTGGATGTTTGACCTCTCTGAGAGCTCAGTGTTACTGTCTGGACAGCAGCTGTTATCACACACACACACACACCCACACACACATAGAGGGGATCAGATTTTTATTACAAAGAGACTTGAGGTCAGGATGTAAATCTTTATACTTGCCCCTTCGCCTTAATTACCCTTTTATACCCTCCCCCTAAACGCTCCCTCCATCCACCCTCTTATCCCTCTGCTAAAATAACCCAGTGAGGTAAGTACCCGAGGCATCCCGCAATGAGTTTTATACAGAGTGTTCCTTCTTTGCTGAGGAGAGTCCAAGTGGAGCGTGAAAGCATCCCAGCTCCAGTCCGGGACAAACCACACGACCATCCAGACCAGCTCCAGCACCCGACATACAGGCAGGCAGGAGACACAGGTAAGGACTGAGGTGAGGGATGTTTGGGCCTTTAATATGGTCAAAATAACCTGTGACAGAGGGCATTACTTTCAGTCTAACTGAAACTGTGGAAGCCACCAGATCCTCAGATGAACTGTAAACAGGAGAACTTGTTAAATTTAATTTCTGTGACACTGGAGAGACAACTTTAAGATGTAGAAGATGCACTGTGTTTTTTCTGCAATGTGACACCTTTAATTTTTCTAGTTATAAATTAAATAAATGCAAAAAAAGGCAGTTCAAATAAGAAAGAAAATAAATCTTTTAATTTTAGAAACTTAAAGGGACAGTTCAACCTTTAAAAAACATATTCTTCCTCTTACCTGTAGTGCTGTTTATTAGTCTACACTGTTTTAGTGTGAGTTGCTGAGTGTTGGAGATATCGGCCATAGAGATGTCTGCCTTCTCTCCAATATAATGGAACTAGATGGCACTCAGCTTGTGGTGCTCAAAGTGCCAAAAAATACATTTGAAAAACTTAACAGCAATGTCTTTCAGAAATCATGACCCGAAGATTAATGAAGATACACAGACCTTGTTGTGAGCAGTTTCATGAAGGGACTATTTTCTTTCTCCCAAACTACATCCGCCAACCCGATCATCGCGCAGAAGGAGATGTGCATCTACTCATGCACAAGAGGCTTGTGACAATGTGAGATGTAAACAATGATGGCGTCGACCTTGGCTAAGCGTCAACATTGGCTAGCTCATTTGCGCTAGGTGAACTAACGGCAGATGCAGCTTCCTTCTGCGTGGTGATACAGTTGGCAGGTGTAGTTAGGTAGAAAGAAAGCAGTTCCTACATGAAACTGCTCACAACAAGGTCTGTGTATTATCTTGAGTAACTGGGTCATGATTTCTGTAAAGAGACATTGCTGTTGAGTTTTACAAATGTATTTGTTCGGCGCATTGAGCACCACAAGCTGAGTGCCATCTAGTTCCATTATATTTGAGAGAAGGCAGACATCAGTACGGTCAATATCTCCAACACTCATTGAGTCACACTAAAACAGTCTAGACTAATGAATAGCACTACAGGTAAGAGGAAAAATATGTGTTTCAAATTTTGAGCAGAACTGTCCCTTTCAGTTTGGAAAATTGAGAGTGCAATCTAGTTTCAGAATACTGGAGAGAAGGCAGACATCTCTACGGCCAACTCACACCAAAACAATTTTGACTGATAAACAGCACTACAGAAAAACATGTATTTTTGATTTTGGACTGAAGTGTCCCTTTAAGCAAAATAGTCAAAGCCCATGACTGGAATAATTTACTCACAACAAAATGGAGGTGCCCTCATGACTTGTGATATATCTGAGTTTAAGATAAAGAAGGCTTTTTATTGCTTGTCACCAAATTAGAAGTCATACTGAAAGGGATTTGCAGTGGTAAATGGTATATTAAAGTAGCAGATGTATCATAAAACTATTTAGAAAAATCGTTATAATAATAATTTCATAAAAACAATTCATTATCTGTGCCCATCAGAGGAAGATAATGATGATGCAGTCAGGCCTGGCTGACATGACGAAGCAGAGGATGTTGCAGGCTAAGGCTCTGTCTAAGGAGGCCAGGGGAGGTAAGTGTGGATGGGGTGTGATGAGTTAATTTGAGACAGAACTGACAAACACATCTGTAATATTTGGCAGTAAGCTAATGCACTCATTAGTTTACATATTGTGTCAAGAAATTGTTATGCCCCTGCATGTATTTAAACCCATATTCAAACAGTCATACTGTGTTATCACAAGCCAGGGCTGTCAGATGTAATTAAGCCAAACATCAAAGTGTGTAACCCCAGTGTGGGGACACATGCAATATGGCACTACACCCAAATCCCAGGAGTGCCGGTGTGTTGTTGAAATTCTCCAAACATTCCAGCAGGGACTATCCCAGTTGTTTGTTTTCTAGCACTGCCCGCCAGCTTTGAAACCAAGTCTCCTAAACTCAGCAAAATTTGACTCCCACCACTGAATTTTGCTCAGGACGATCAAAGGCAGCGCCTCAAGGGCGGCACATGCACAGACTTCTCCTAACATTTTTGTATGTGCGAGAAAGAGGGCCATCCGCTCTTACATGAGTCTTTCATCCAAAGATCCTATTTATATGCCCAGTTACCCATGCAACCCTGGACCACAACAAACATTACACACCCCTTGACATCATCTCGAGGCTATTTCAGACCCTCCACTGTGCCATGATATAACACGAGAAGAGACCTTGAGCAAAAGCAGTGTGGATACCAACTTAGTGATGCTGCACACAGTTTGGCTTTTTTTATATCAGTGCCCCTCAGCTGTTTAAAGTCGACAGAAACAAGAAGATCAGAGGAGACATTATGCCAAAGGTCCTTATTAGTCTGTGTTACTTCCCTTCTCTTTCCAAATGTCTGGAAGTTGCTGTTATCATTGCCTTTGCACTAACAACTAAATGTCATAATGTATTTATGCAAGGTTAGAGTCACCTCTTCACCCCATGCGACACTACACAGCATAAAGACCTGCGGCAAACAGACTTCTCTGCTCTGATGCTTCCATTTTGAAAATGCATAGGGAGATTAAATGTAATGACTTATTAAAGCACCTTCATTTGTCTGCCGTGTTGTGCCAGCGGGTCTGAACCTTGGGAAGAAGATCAGCGTACCAAAGGACGTGATGATGGAGGAGCTCAACCTTCCATCTAATCGGGGCTCTCGCATGTTTCAGGAGAGACAGAGGAGGGTGGAGAAGTTCACATTGGAGAATGCTGCAAATGGTCCTGTTTACAACACCAACACTGTAAGGAACTGAGAGAAGGCACACAACACACAATGACTCCTATCCAGTGACCTCACTGCAAACTACACACCCAGAACAATGCACCTGTATCTCTGAGATGTGGCTAAAGGAATACTTCACCCGCAAAATGATCATTTGCACATTAATGACTCACCCCGTGTTACACTGACTTTGTGAAGACAACGTTCTTTTTCTTGCATGCCTCCACAGTGAATGAAGAATCCAAACACTAAGAAAATTCTTGGATGAAGTAGAGTAAAAGGAGGCCAAGTTTAACAACTGCAGAAAGCATCTATATACAAACTCTCACACAACTCATGCAGCATAATCCAAGTCTTATTTATCCAGTCATATGCTCAGTGCTTCCCAAACACATGCATGTTTGCAAAAACGTACTATTTAAAACACCTCCGTATACAAGTAGCACGCTTACCCAGGGGCTCTACTTGTCTGTGCCCAAGACTGTTTATGCAGAAGTGTTTCAAATAGTAGGGTTTTAGGAAAAATGCATGTTTTTGAGAAGTAGTGAATACACAACTGGATAAATGAGACTTGGATTATACTGCATGAGTTACGTGAGAGCTTGTAAATGGATGTTTTGATATAGTTATCCATCCATTTTCGTGACCGCTTATCCTCTTGAGGGTCGCGAAGGGGCTGGAGCCTATCCCCGCTGACACTGGGCGAGAGGCAGGGTACACCCTGGATGGGTGTCACATAGAGACAGACCATTCACACTCACATTCACTTACGGACAATTTAGAGTCACCAATTAATCTATCCCCAACCTGGACATCTTTGGACTGTGGCCAGAGTACCTGGAGAAAACCCGGCTACAGTGCTAACCACTACACCACCGTGCCACCCTTGATATAGTTTTGCACCCTCTTTTAATCCCAATCATAATGAATTTCCTCAGTTTTTGGATTCTTTGTTCACTGCGGAGGCATGTTATAGTTTTCTCCATGAATTCAAGTGGAGCTGTTGAGTAATTGATATACGAATGATCATTTTATGGGTGAAGTATTCCTTTAATTCTTAATAACATCTTGTTGCAGTATTGATCAAAGAGCTGCAATTAATAGCCAGTGAAGTCTGACTCTTATCTGACCTTTCTCAGTGTCTGCTGTCTTCTTTCTTTGGAGTACAGTAACAGACATTTATTATCTCATCACAATAACTGCATTTGCAAAATGGGCTGATTGCACCTGGATGAATGAATATACATGAGTAATGGGAAATTATTGTTAATCAGACAGGAATATCCTTAATAACCAATTACCCTTTTTAAGAAGAAATATTACAGGGGTACTCCTGCAATTTAGTAATGCACTTGTTAGCGAGACAAATGGACAATATGGGAGCAGCAGAGGCTGATGAATAACTCTTTGTCTTTAGTTTGGGACAAAATCCAAAAATGCTTTAACTTCCCGTAACACAATTCAGTGGTGTCCTTAACTGCCTCTTAAATGCTCACTTCTCTTATAACCCACACCTCCAGTTTTTAATGCAGGCTTTCTGTTGAAACAACTTCCTCTCTCAGACCATCAGGATGATGAACTCTGTACAGAGCATCTGTCTCTGAGCACAATTAGAATCAGACAAATGTGACATCTTACACTTTATATTTTTCTTTTACCAAAAATATGCACTTTAACATTTCAGTACCTTTATAATAATATTACATATATTGTTATCATTTCAATTTCTTTCTTTTTATAATCCTTATTATGGCATTATTATTTAGGCTTTTAGCTCATCCTCTTGAGTATGCCATCCCTACATTTCACTGCACATGTTGAAAATATGACCATGTGACAAATAAACCTTTGAATCTTGATATATAGTCACAGAAATCCAACACTGTCCATTTCCCAGGTCCATGCAGGAGCCATTCCTCCCCCACAGATCATCCCAGAGCTGCAGGGAGGAAAAGAGAACCAGACTTTCTCCATCCCTGGTAAGCATAGCCTGGTCATGAACCTTCAGAAGACTGTAGCAAAGAAGGGCAGTCCTGATGTCCTCGCTCCAGGTAAATGGTAACGTAAAGCCACAGACTGCTACAAGCCACAGAACTAACTCACCACAATGCCAAATGCTTTGGCAATGCATGGACACTGCATCTCACTTTGCTAGTGTTCACTTTTCATATGGAAATTTATTGAGCAAATAAATTAGTTTTCTTATTATCAGTGCCAGGAGAGCTGGCAGTTTGCAGAAAGCAGTTATGTGAGCATCTTTGCTGAGTGCTGTTGTGTATTAGTCCTGACAGAAGGCACTGCTTACAATCTGACTGACAGCGAGCTGAGCTCTGTTTATTATCCGGGATTCACACTGAGATCTAATTACTGTAGTTGCTATTGTTGACAGGAGTGACATCAAAGAGATTTATATGAATATTAGATCTGTTGGTGCTTTGTTGGGGCTTGCTTTTTCTGAAGTTACCTAATGGGTTTTGTAATTAGTTTTAAAACCAAAGGAATCTTTTTTTTCTGAACAAAGGGAAGCTTTATTTAGCTTATACTTTATTTAAAAATTATCCCAAATTAAAGTAACAAAGCTTTTATTTTACCCATAGTTGTATGTCATTTTTATTCACTGACATTAGACTTGTTTTTATCAGGATATTCTGGTCCTCTGAAAGATGTTCCTCACGAGAAGTTCAACACAACAGTAATCCCCAAATCCTACAGTTCCCCATGGAGAGAAGCTTTGGGTGACAACACGGAGCTCCTGAACACCCTCAACGCCCAGCTGCCCCAGCTCCCACAAAGACTACAGCCAACCAACTACAGGTGCTTCAACAGGTAAATCTGCCTTTCCTCATCCCGTATAAATCATGAATTGCTGAATCCTATTCAGTCGGAGGAACAGGCGATCAGACCCACCCATCCTCAAATAGACCCGCAGATGACCTAACCGTATCATCCATCACAATCATCTCCTCCCTCGGCTCCACTCCATGTTTCCACAGTTTGAAAATGAATCTCTGGCCTGCACCTCCTTGGGAGTGTGGCTGCGTGATGGCTATTTTGAACCTTGGCTCTTGAAAGATGATCCACTGAGGGGGCTGCCAGCTTTTAATGCCCCTCACAAGACAGATTACGCACGAAAGGGAATCACCTTTCTCCTGGCACACAAGGAATAGCATTGCACCAGTGAGGCAGCACAAAGGTTAAGCTTGGGCAGATGGAGAAATGGAGAATGTATGAAAGACAAACTCTGACTTTACTCAATTAAGGCTGTCAATCACTCGGTTTCTGCCAGGCAGTCTGGAACTGTACCCCCTGTGGACGGATCTGTTTACGCCCTTAAGATTATTGTGAAGCCTTAATTAAATCTGAACTCTAATGGTCAGAGCAGCTACACAAGGAGTAAAAGTTCACCCCACACCCAGTTTGAGTCATCCTGAATCCCAGCTGACTTTCTCCGGTGAATAGGACTGGTTCAAATCAGAGATGACCACACTGGATATCATGTATCATTTATAAGTTTTCCCCCTTTACGGGAAGGAGGCTGAGCCATGTGATACCTCGGGTCATGTTCTGTCAGGCCCTTGAAACACAACACGTTCAGCCTGCTTAGTAACAACTCTCTTTTGTCTCTTAGATCTGCCATGCCGTTTGGGGGAGCTATGGCCAGCAGAAGGGTGATCCCAGTGATTGGCTTTGAGGCAGTGGAATCCCAAAACCTGCCCGGCATCGCTTTGGACCGCATGTGTCGACGGCCCAATTTCAACAGGGCACCAAGGGGATGGGGAATTGATCACTGCCCCGAATCTAATGAACTATGAAAAGGGGCTGATCAGCTAAAGACTGAAGTACTGATCTATGCTTGCTGTTCCCTTCCTGCAAAGATGATACCTCTGTTAATCAGTGAGCACTGCAGGAGAGAGAAAAAACACTCCCGCATGATACATTAAGTGGTTTGCTACTGCTTGACCAGATGAGGTAAACCCTGACTGCTGGAATCTGTTCATCACCACAGTCAAGTCCCTGACAATGCTGCCACAAGCTCAACAGCTTTCCTTTTGTTATCCTTAGCGGTATCTGATCCCATCAATGTCAATACCTGACAGCCTTCTTTCCCCACTCACAGTCTGCATCGGATCATTTATATGCTGTAACTGTACATCTTTATCTCCCCCTTTGTCCACTAATACTGTGTAAGAGCAATTCAGGGTTCCCACACCTTCATTAACATCAGATTCAAGGACTTTCCAGGCCCAATTTCCCCAAATTGAAGGACCCAACGCAGCAAAGCTTGAAACATAGATCAAGGTTAATTACTGTTATAACACTGAGAATTTATATAATGAGAAGTAGCAGGCTTTACAGAAGCTCTCAGACAATTAAAAACAAAGAGGCTTAAATGTGTGAAAACCTCTCAAACGTGCTCTGATACAGTGATGACTGAACTACAATTTTTACTCTTGCACAGGATAAATAAATTCAAGCACTTTCAATGACCCATGTTTGTTTACGGCTATTTAAAAAACATTCAAGGCCCGTGGGAACCCTGGCAACTGCGGGAGATAACTCAGCAGGAGTATTAATGAATAACATGAACTCGCACATGATCAATGACAAAATTAGGTCATTTTAATGACAAGTGAAACAAAGTAAGCCTTACAATAAACAAAGTCAATATGCTGTGGAATATTAAGTTTGTGTCAAATGAAAAAGTAACTGAAAATTAAAAGCTTTTAAAAAATTTTGCTCCTCACATTTCTACTCCATGTTGCACGATGTGACAAATACAAGCTTAAACTGACAGTTGACATTTTTATATGTACAACGGCTCCCGCCACAGGAGCCTGTAAAAACCACATGGTCCTGATCACATTGGCCACTACTCTCACTCAGAAAGTCTGCTGATGCTGATCTAGTACTTTGTAACTGCGAGTAGTGACAGAGTCATCTTGTAAGATCCTGGTTGTCTTTCCAAAAACGCAGATGGTCCTTGTTCAGTTCATTCACTGCGCTGCAGGTGGCATGAGAAATCAGATGTTATCCTGTAAGACGTAACTGTGTTTTCTGCAGGTTTCAGGCCCACTGACAGCATCTGAAGTGAAAGCACCTGACCAGGTTTGACGTTAGAAAAAGAATGACACCTAACGGCTGTATGACTTCACCCTAGCAGTTAATCACCATGACGTGAGCCATGTGCAGCATGCGCACCCATGCGCTGAGGATCCTGGGAGGGGTAGTGGATTTGACCAGGAGGTCTCATGCTCATTGGAGGGGGGATAGGTGGAGCCATGGGACCCATGGGGTGAAACATTGGAGGACCAAAACCTGGTTGAGCAAAGAAAAGAAAAAGAATACACCATCAGTCATCTGCCTTTTCTCACTGTATTTAAATAATTTACACCATGCTGTCTGACTAATAAATTCTTCTTAGCTGCTTTGCCAAAACGTGCTGTGTAAGCCTATGATACCAGATCGGAATTACCATAGTTAATAGTAGTATAAAGTTAATGTTATGTGATATAAACTGATCTATGGTTATGATTTTACCAGGAGGAGGTGGGTTGATGCCTGGAGGTGGGGGCAGAGCAATATTCATAATGGCAGGAGAGGTGCTGGGGTCCAGGTTGAAGTAGTTTGCAGGAGTTTCTTCATCCAAAGCTGGTGGTGGAGGAAGAGCTACAGCACAGAGAGAAAAAAAACAGAATTGAAGAAACAACGCATACATTTCAACTATTTTAAATTCCACTATAAAGCCCAATAATTGTTAAGTATTTATGCCCAAAAAGAGAAAGAGTCAACAAATATTGACACAATGTAGACACAACAGACAACTTAAATTGCACTCGCATAACAATGTTACAACGCATACACAAGCACACACAAAAATCCCAACCCTCCCTGTGTTTACAGACTCACCTCCAGGCAGTCCAGGTACAGGATCAAGTCTGGTGCCCATCTCACTGACACCATCTTTGATGCCCTCCTTCCCTCTTGCTGCCTGAGACCTAAAAAGACAAATATACGTTATACTGCTCATATCAATCACATCACTTTGTTTAATTTTGCTTAATTGTGTGCAGCAGCAGAATTCTGTCAAGAGTAATAAAGTTCAAGTGACCTGTCCTGCACCAATTCTTTGCCATTGTAAAGCTTTTATTGTGTGGGTAATAATATTTTAGAGCACTGCAGTCATTAGTTTACTCTCAGTTGTGACTGTGATTTTAGCATTATTACAGGCTGTTACTTTCAAGCACACACACACTCTGAACACCACCAGGCATTCAATTATCACTATGAATCTTCACTTCTTCTCCCATGTGGCTCCACTTATTGAGGCTGTATGAAAGCTCAGATTTTTTTGGGTTGCACTGACTGTATGCTTGGTTTGATCCGGTAGTTGGTGTTACACGGTGTTTGGGCAGCCCACTGTCATTTTGCTTATTTTTTGTAAATAGAAATGAAACCTTTTTAGTTCAGTTTCATGAATCAGCAGCCACATTTATCAAATAAAGAACCTGCTAACAGGAAGCCCGATAATGTTAAAGGAGGCAATCTGTTAATTTTTGTCTGATGAAGGTGGGAGTATCTGGAGCCAATACGTCTAATCTACACACACACCATCAAGCAGACCACTTCATCAACGAATATCTTTTCATGTAAAATGCTCAGTGTAATCGGTAACCCCGTTTAATAACCAGTGGAAAATTTTCTCACAGTGGCATCCCTAATGAATGCAGTACTTTTATCTTCTTGATTAGATTCTTACCTTCCCCACTTGACAGTGAGCCTCCGTCCATTAATGATGAGTTTATTGAAGGACTTCTCAGCAGCCATTTCAGCTGCCTGCCGAGTGGCAAACTGGATGAAGGCACACTGCTGCCTCTGTACTATGGTAATGGTGCGAATCTCGCCAAACTGGTAAAAGTGACTCCTACAATAAAAGAGATAAAAGTTTAATAGACCGAAAACACTGGATGTTAGAGTTAAAACTTCAACAACAGTTCTTTTATGACAATAATGGCATTACACTATATCTGTATTTCAGTAAACCATGCCCTAAATAACCACAGGAAGTTGTAAAGTTGTTACGATATAGAAACACTTACTTGAGATCTCCATCAGTGACAGTATCTCCCAGACCCCCAATGTAGAGGGTGGTGATGGACTTGTCGTCCGGTGGGTCCAGTCGGGGCATAGTTGAGGCCCGTTTCAGCAGCTTGTCAGCTACCGGGTCATTGATGCCGTAGTAACGGTCCTTAATATTCTGGTCAGCTAGAGGATCATCAGGATCTGTGGGCTTCTCGTGCCTGTGTGAAATGGAGAACCAGACTGAGGAAATGCTGACAGTGCAACAACTGTGACAAATATAAGGAATTTACAGTCACACTGAACAAAAACAACACACCAATTTCTATTTTGCCTATGGTAATAATTACTCAAAAAATAAAGACAAGAAACTATCAGCACACACTGCTGATCCCACGGCACCAAGTTTGACCCCTGACGAACTGCTACTGCAGCCTGTCACTCACCTGTAGGGACACTCCTCCCCTCTCTTACACTCTCCCTTCACCCAGAAGGAGCAGATGTGTGGCCGGTTCCTCTTGTAGTATGGAGTGGTCCGGGCCAGTTTCAGCAACATATCACTAGAGCTGGGTGCTTTACCTAGCTGGCCCACTGGCCGGGTACCATCAGAATTGGCTATCTGGGAACACAGAGGTCCAAACAGACACAAGAGATCAGTGACAAAAAAAATCCAAACCTTAGAGGGAAACATAGACTGCATAGAGATGTCCTGCTTTGTCCACTATCTTAGTTAAATCTTATAGGTGAATCAAATCCACACTTACTTCCATTATGTTATTAATTGTGAAATTAAAGACGCCAAACCTTGTCAAAACCTCTGCTACTGGGTAGGGAAGACAAATCATTATTTTATACTAGGTTTAGCTATTGTACCTATGTGAAAAATCACAATAAACACAATAAAAAAAATTTTGTTTGCATCAGAGAGCAATTATACCTCTCTCTCCATGTTCTGTGTGTAGTACTCTTTGTTCACATCTGACTTGGGAACATCATCTTTCACTGACAGCCCAGTGTCTCTGACTTGGATGGGCAAACCTGAAAAACAAAAGGAGTGACAAGAAAATTGAAATCACATAGCTATTGTATTTACTTCAGCAAGCCATAAATAATGCACACAGGCCAAATTACAATTACAAGGAGTCTGTTGCAGTGACTTACCATACTCCAGGTCCAGCAGACACGTCTGACAAACATTCTTCATTTTACTGCAAGTCTGACAGACTTCGGTTTTCTTGAAACGCATTCGTGTCCCTGGACACCACCGGAACACGGTAAAGGGACGAGCACAGATCTGACAGGCAAAGAATGAAAAATGTATAAATAACTGTGCCTGGAACATGGTGTTCAGGGTTTAAGCCATGATACGTTGTGCTCTGCAGAAGTAAAATTTCAAAAATTAATGCAAAACATACCTTGCATTCTTTCCCATACTTCTCCTTTGTCTGTAAATCAAAACATAAATAAATATGAACCTGCACATCGACAGGTATCAGCAGTACAAGAGAATAACCTCCAAATCATTATAATAACACAGTAATGCTCACTCACCATGCGGATGTAAGGATTTTCTCCTAAACATGTCTGACACAGAATTGGAAAATCCTGCAAAGACAAAAGGAAAACAGATGTTCATTTAGTAAAAACCAAGCAACATATCTGTTATTCATCTAATGGTCCCCTGGTACAACTTATCTGAAGCAGTAACATTCTCAGTTTCTCTTTGCTTTGGCACTGTTACATGTGTGACTACAGGGAGTGAAATGGGACTTGCTCACTTCTTTTCCATCTGTCGAAGGATGCTGTTTCAATCTAAGTGCTAGCTGCTGAAAATGACCTAGCCTTAATCCATCCAACTGACAGCATCAGCCAAACACCTAAATATAAGCAGCTCTTGGGGCTCAAGCGTCAACTACACAGTCTAGGGTTGCAAAGTTTATATTCTGGTGTCTTAATAAAACCAACATTGGCCTAAGACCCTGATGTGTCATGGTTTAAGAGAGGAAACTGATTTGATGCCTTATATAGTAGTGTTTAGAGCTTTTAAAGGAATTAGAAATACAGTTGCTGGGTGCAAAATAAGAAGAGATCAACTCTGGTAGACAGGACAACTTTAGCATGACTCAAGTGCAAAGTCATTAAGTTAGTTTCCCACTAAAAATGACCAGCGACAAGCATGGTTAAAATAACAAAAGTACTTAAAAGCTGTTTACAACAGTAACCACATTTCTTTTGGTACTTTTATAAGTCGTAAAGTTGAGATTAACCTGTCAGGCAAGCGGATTTGTTTCTTTCCTGTGAGCGCCTGCTAATCTAGCGATACAGTTAAGTCGTTATGATACACGTTTACAGAAATATGACTGACATGCCAAGAGCCAAGATGACCCAAAACAACAGGCAAAACATTGGGATGTGTCAGATTGGCTCGGTTTGGATGAACTCATACTTGAGGCAACTTCGTTTTTATTATTGTTAGCCTGCTGGTGCTAGCCTTCACTACCTAGCTAGCTAACTTTAGCACAAAACATGCTAATGTGAAATTAACCGAGTGTTTGCTTTAAGCCTAATCTCGGCTGTTACCGCCGACGTTTTCCGTAGCCTACTATTGTTGTGTCCAGATGAAACCGTGCTGTTTTAAGAATTAACGTTACACTATAGCTAAAAGAGACATGTTATAAAGGAAGCAGCCACGCTCCTACTAGCTAATGTTAGCTAATGGTTGGCTAACTTGCTAACAAGCAAAGCGGCCAGATTTGTGGCAGGATGGCAGATTTTATAATCATGTTAACTCATCGAATTTAACCAGAAATGACTGTCTGTCTCTCATACTCGCGATCCGGTGAACTATAACGCCGATTTAACCTACCGCGTCTTCCCAGTTCTGTCTATTGTAGGTGTTGGAGCCTAGGGATGTCGCCATTTTGCAGACAGTGAGCCAAATGAGACCACAATGCACCGCGGCAGAGAGAGCCACGTTTCACCTTAGGGTGTCGCCCTATTTCAATAAACTACCAGGCATAATCTAATTAAGGGAAAAGAAGTAAATATAAGAAGCCAATGTAAATATTGGGAGCGTATGAATATTGGCTTTGCGCCACAAGAAACTATGCTATTGACAGTTTAAGTATAAATGCGTGTGTGTCTTTACATGACTGTTTAAATGATCATTTTCCTTAAGTAGACTCAGGCTTCACAGAGGGATTTTGTACAGCCTTTATCATCTATGTCAGCATTTTGTATTTGGTGCTACTTTACATCTCTACCCCATTATATTTCAGAGGTAATTGTACTTTTTACTGTATAACATTCATCCAAAAGTAATAGTTTGTAGCGGTTTAGCCTTCATACACAACACATGAGCAGTTTGTAAAATATAATGCAATGTTCTTTCATAAATTGACCACCAATAACAATTTGCTTAACATATACAACTCCACACTGACTGTATTTCTACATTCTGGTAGCACAGCCTACTTCTAATTAAAGTAAAGGATGTAAGTAGGCTACTTCTCTCACCACCGTGTGTGTGAAGCTGACTGGCTGGTGTGTGAGAGCTTGTAGCCCATAAGCCAATTGTGTAGTCCACTTACAGTTTATCTATCCACCTGTTCCAATTCAGGTCAGGGTGTCTTTGCTGTGTGAAACTCCAATTAGCGGGGAGTAGGATGTTTGAGATTACGGATGGGCATTAAGCCCCTAATGTTTATTTAAGGTCAGGGTGAGGCTGTGGAGGAGTCAGAGGACAGGGATTAGATCCAGGGCCTGAAGAGCTGGCAAACTATTTCAAAATGCAGCTGCCATTAAGGTAGGCAGAAAAGGACGTGTGCTGTGCTTTAAGGCTACTTTCAATGTTAAACATTCTCCCCTGTAACTTGTGATGCCTGAGTTAGATTCATTGCTTTGTGCTCATCAGCTGGGTGACACTGATTATTGATTGACATTTGCTCATGGGATCATATTTCCATGAGAAAGCTTTGAACTGCCTGAGTCTCTTGTGTCTGGGTGCACAGTTGATCTTGCTCTGTGTTTAGTGGAACACCGAGGTAAACCTTCCAGGCGTTGCCTTCTTAGTCTCAATGAGTCGTGTGACCCTATCTCCTCTGTCATGTGATGTGGATGAGACAGCCAAAGCTGTTTTGAATGACGGCTTTGTCTTAGATTTGGCCACTCCATAATCAAAATCACCAACCTCACGAGTCACGAGGTCACAGGACGTGTAGGTGTACTGTTACCTCACAGCTGCTCCGTGTTTCAGAGCTCCATTAAAGATAGCATTTTAGGTTGTAGCCTATTGATGTCTCTGTTGATGTTATATATGTGTGTACAATGTGACATGAGGTCTGTTTTATGCACAGATTAGGCTATATGTTATATATGTTAGTATTTCATACTCATTTATGAGCTGTTTGTTGTCCTGAAAATGTTAGAGAAAAAGCTGGTAAAAGGTTGATTGAATTTGTTGCAGAAATCAGTAACATAAATTTTATATTTTAGATATATTCCATTGGAGATATTTCCTTTAGAAGATGATAAAATATCAAATAAAAGTATAGTTCCTTTGAAAATCAAGCAGTACCTTGAGTAGGCTCTTGTAAGGTCACTATGACCGAGAACGAATGACATTGTACTTGTAATATAAAAGTGATTTTTAATACATATATAATCAGACCAAATTGCCTCTTTGATGCAACACTGATTAGAATTTTAAAAGACTGTGTTTTGCATGGGCGCGTGTTGTATAATCTGCACGGTGTGGTGACTAATCAAAATCATCACGACTATCCCTGAGCTCCTGATCTAAGAAATATGAATGATAAAAACTTTGGGGATAATCCCAGCATCGCCGCACAATTAAATTCCGAGCAGTGCAGTGCCACGCAGCCCATCAACGCCACCATAATCTCAGCACAGAGGAGGATGGATGCAGATAAAGCTCTTGCAGGAATATGATCGCACAGTGATTTCTTTGAGGAGTTGTGTAGTATGCATGTATGCGTGTATCAGAGACAAAAATGTGCTGCGCTGGCGCCTCCTGTCGACAGTTATGGGCCACTGCCGGTGCACTGAGCTGCAGAAAGAGAGGGGCATTCTCAGATTTCCCGATTTCTCCCAGCCGAGTCCGCTGTGCCGCTTCCACATCACGGCCGACAGCAAACCGAGACGACGACGACGACGACATGCGCCCGGCGTGCTTCAATCCCGCAGCTATCCCAACCGGACCGCGTTGTCCCAAATCCACCTAGACTCAAACAAGGTGAGTACATCGACACAAACCCGAGTGTGGTCGCGGTGTTTTCGCACATGTTTGGTAACACGACCGAGAGCCCCGCCGCTCGGTCTCCCAGGCCAGGCTAGTGAACATTGTCTGGCGCAGACGGAGAATGAGGCCAGTTTTTCGGCCTGACTCTCTGCTGGCAGGAAACATAAAGCCCCGGTGGTACGGTGGAGGCTCGGTGCAGCTTTCAGCCCGTCCGTTTGGCAGCAGAGAAAGCAGGCTAACGTTATTTTTGAAGCAGGTCAGGTCGAAGTTTGCGCTCGGGATAGAGCTGCGTCCGGCTGCTCCGCTCCGTGATTTAATATCGGAATTCCTTTATCCAGCCGGATACCGTAATGCAGCCCGGTGCCAGCGACAAGCGAGGAACTTGTTTTTGTAACTTTGTAGCCGTGTACATTGTATTTATCAAAAATGCTCGCCTCAAGTTAGCTTCAACAATTTGGCAACAATGTAGCGATTCAGCCACCACAGTCCTAATGTGTCCCTTCAATGGAAAGGCCAAACGATTGTGTGTGCAAATTATAATTAAAGGTCGATACGACTGTCTGCCACCTAATCTAACAGCAGCACACATGACAGAGGGAGATAAAAGATCACCATGGGAATGCAGCGACCGCTTTAACATTATTCAATTTGTCCAAATGATTTCTGGGAACTTGGGTTAATTATCAACACAGATGACAGCCTCTGTGTTGTAACAGATGATGCATCAGATTATTATGTGGCTACCTGTAGGAATCCTCTGCAACATGCTTAGCACAAATATTGCTCCTTAGAAAGATTTCTAAACTATTATTTTTCCACCCACAAACTCTGTCTGTGGTGGAAAAAACAAAAAAGGATCATGCTGACTGTGCTTTCCAAAAAGTAGGGCAGTTTGGGATGCACTCTCAACAGAGATGTGTTAATATGTTGTTTATATGTGACATAGTGGCTGTGGCACAATGCACCAGTGATGCAGTGTCCTGTCTTTCACTACATCTTTCTTTACTGCATGAGGCTGCTTTGTTGCTCTTTGTTTTGTGTCTCCACCAAGGTAGCTGTATGTATTAAATACTATAAACACTTGACTCCACTGTGTGGCAAAAAAAAAAGGGGCAGTCCAGACCTGCCTGAAATCTGTTGCCTTGGGGCGTGCGCGCGTGCAAGCGTGCACCTCTGTGAGTAAGAGATTACTAAAGGAGAATGACTCACACTCTGAATGTATTTGGTAAAGTCATAAGGACTTTCCCTGCATTTCGCCTCAGCTGCAGAAGACATTCTTGCGACTGAAAAGTGCTGTCCTTCCGGTTTTATGTATCATGAGATTTATTTGACCAGTGCGCAACATTTTTTGCTGTTCCCAAGCCATGTGTTGTTTATCACATGTTCCACCCATCATTTGTTAGAAAAAAAAAAAAAAAAAATGTAGGGGCTTATTCCATTTGCAGATTAGATTAAAAAAAAGAGTGTGGTTGCTGTCATTTGTTTGTCAAATTTGTGGAGAGCTGAATCTTAAGTTGCGTTCTATTTATCTGTGCCAACTGTTTGTCTGGTTGTTCTAACCCTCCATCTGACTGCTCCCACTGGCTGCCAAACATGCTGTGATCTAGCGCTTTCAGTTGATGAAGGCTGCCACTGCTGCCGCAGCCATTTGATCATATATCAGCATCTCCTCACTTAGATATGCCTGTGAAATGCTGCGACTGGGCTACAATGCCTACACATGGAGGTTGATAAAATACTGTAGGCATGACAGTATATGACAGATCGCGTCACCAAGCGGTGTTTGGCCGTTTATCAAAATGAGACATGATCACAGACAATTCGTCATTTTAGATTTTAGGCTTGAATGGGGAAGAGTAAGAAGAATGTCAATCACTGTTCTGACTGTTTTACTGCTACTTATCTTCACATAGAGGCGGATGTAATCTCCATTGTAGTGCACTAACTATACCATCATGTTTAATGCTTCACAAGATAACTGTTGGGAACTTCAGTGCCCAACAACATGCCATCTCTTGTATTTTTCCATGTCAGTGCCCCTTGTATCCACACTCAGTGTGTGGGGGGCAGACCTCTCTTTAGAGTGGCGCTGAAGCCAGGCATCTTTCCAAAACTCAAGCCCCCCTCCCAACCCTCTCTGCTGGGTATAAACACTGCTTTGTGCCACAGTACTGCTCCCTATGGTTCTTATTCATATACTACTACAACACCACTGGCTCCGCTAGATACTGGAATCTACAATTGGAAGTGTACCCAAAATAGCCTGCTGTTTGACAGACAAACTCAGATGTTTCCTCATTAAGTCAAGCTTTTGGATTAATACGCCAGAATGCCAGAAGCAGATTGTACCATTGTAGCCTGTAAGGTAGTTTGCATTGAAGTGCCTTTTTCTGCCTGGAATGTGGCTGCGGCATTTGTTGGCTTAGGCTGTGCTATCGGAGGGGTATTGGAGAGCAGGAGCAGAGTAAATACATTTCAAACAGCACAGCACAACCGAGTATTAGCAAATGATCCGATAGCATCTGTAATCCTCGGGAAAACCTGGAGAGTTGTTTTTGAATAGTGCTAGCCTCCATCAGATAGTTGGCAGGCACTGGGGGTGTCCACATGTGTGACTGGCTGGCTAGGCTAGCGGCGCGGCTGAATGCTACAGTATGCAGGCAGATCAGATTACTGAACGATTAGCCATGGCCTCCTATCCCCGGCCCAGGGAAATGATTTTCCACTGTCATAATTCCCTAGACTGAATTACGCAGGCCAGTGACTCAGAGATACTCAATACTACAGGCCTGAGTACTGCTCTGCATAACTGTTGCTCTCTGGAGAGGGGAGATAGGTTGAGAGTGGCTGTGCTATTGTTGCGCTAGAGGACAAAATAGTTTTCTAATTTGAATTTATAGTCAAGCTCTGGTGCTTTTGCCCAAGCACAGAAGGTAGTGTGACCCAGCATCAACTGTAGGAAAGGGTTAACGGTCATTGTGATGTTTACTCTTTGGTGGGGACTTTGACATAAAGGAGGCAGCAGACAGCTGGAAAACAGTCCCAAAACTCCAAACTGTCCCTCACATGTCCTTCTATTGTGTCAAAAATGTGAGCACATGTCAGATGGGCAATGAGGCGGTGTAAATCAAGCAGGCCTCTAGTGGAATTTTGCTGAATGGAAAGATAGATGGAGAGAGAGACACAGAGGGAGAGGGGGAGAGGGAAAGTGGGAGAGGCTAGCCTGTGGAGGTAGGCCCATGTTTCCAAGGTGCCTACCCCCTGAGGCAGGAATCCGATACATTCCAGAGGCTCCTGTATCCAGACGAATAATGGTGACTAGGGTGTAGCGTTTCATCAGATGACACATGATTGGAGCGTAAGTGCTGGGAAAGTAGGAGCTATGTCATAGGCTCAGAGGTAGCCAGCTCTGGTTGCCTGAGGGAGCGGGAAGTATGCCAGAAGAACGGGACAGGTTATATGAGATATGGATTTATCCCCAGCAGAAGACAGCATGGTTTTTATAGCTTTTCTACTTATCACGCCCCCGCCCACTCGCCACTGTTCAGATACAGACATTTACATCATTTTAGGCGTTTCAGTGACGCTCTGATCCAAGTTACAATAAACACGGCGTAGGAAAAACCTCTCAATTGTTTTTGGTACATCATATACTCAGTTGTGTTCTGATTACGCCTACACAGGCAGTTTAACTGGCATTTAAATGACTACTGACAAATAACCAAAAAGTCATTAGAACCTGCTCGGCTACTCTCTAGACAAGTTATGACACGAAACTGTTTTCTAGGTCCAGGAGTTTCTGAGAACGGTGTGACATTGCGCTCCATGTAAGACTTTACATATTCACCTGGGTGTAGTTCAGCAGCGGCAATGACACCGTATCAGGAACCCAATCTAATTTTCTTCTTGGAGTTTTCAACCCCAGAAATTTGTGCTCGCCGGCTCCTATGCTAAAGGCTATTTATACTGCAGACACAGAAAAATACCCTGTTTTATTTAGTGGTCAAAAAACAAGCTGTCGGGTGTTAATGGACTTCACCTCAGCCATTCCGGCGGACCCTCGGGGTACAGCGCGCTCATACACTCGGCGAGGGAGCTCTCGGCACTGGCCTGTTAATGAAGCCATTTTCAGAGATGGAGAGATGCAGTAATGGGAACGCACCACTTCACTGCGGGATATTCTAACCCCTTGTCCTCATCATAAGTGCTATCAGTCATCGGATATGATTAGGTTTGTTTTTTTTCTCCTTTGTCCACTTAGCCATTCGGAAGGCTCTTTTTCAGAGGTATGTGTTTGTGTTGCCTTCGTATTGCATTGAGACATCCTGCACATATCATTTATATTGAGGAACCTTGAGCTTGTTGTATTTGGGTCAAGGATTTGCACCATTAACAGGTGAACAAGAAATCTGTGATAAAGACTGTTCAGTGTAAATGTTACCATCAGTCAGACGTTAGCCTTACATCACTGGTGCTATGGCTTGTTGCTAAAAGCTCACTGATGTGAGCACGGAGGGCAGACAGGTGGAGGGGAGGGGGGTCTGCGTGTTTACCCAGTTGTCTGGTGGCCTCGGCGGGGTCTGGCTGCACCACGGATACCACACACATAGTCTCACCTACTTTAGAGCTGATGTGTGTACGCCCACACTCACACACGCCTCAAGTTGTTTACCATGCATACAGTATATAAGTGGAAAGTATA
The DNA here is from genome assembly GCA_019142605.1 of Cephalopholis sonnerati. NCBI lineage: Eukaryota > Metazoa > Chordata > Actinopteri > Perciformes > Serranidae > Cephalopholis > Cephalopholis sonnerati. The sequence goes on from JAGQAX010000138.1 coordinate 138,486, forward strand.
AACTGTTTACAAGTTTTCCGTTGAGGAAAACACTGTATTAAATTAGGTTTCTTAGTGTAATGTTTAAACTGATATTTGGAGGCACACAAAAACAAAACTCTCAGTCATTTTAGTGTACATTATGAATGGTACCTTGCTTAAAAACACTAACAGGTATACTTCATCCACAGGATGACCATTTGTTAATCAATTAGTCATGATGTGTTACCTTGATCTCATGAAGTAAACTTTATTTTTCTCACCTGCCTCCACGGGAAACGACCAACATATTGATTTATTGATTTCAACACATGCACTTCTCACTAAAACAGCTTAGTGCTGGAGTCTGGCATTGAAGAAAGATGCGTTTCACTTTCAGTTCAATTTGAAAGGTTAAAGTTTTAGTGAAAACGCATGTGTTTGAGAGGTACTGAACGTAAAACTGGATAAATGAGACTTAGATTATACTGCACAAGTGGTGTGAGAGTTTGTAAATGGATGTTTTGTCATAGTTGTTAAATGTGCTCCCCAGTCAATCGATAAATCAGCATGTTTGCAGTTTTCTGTGGAGGCTTGCAAGAAAAAGTTTTCCACACAAGTTGAAGATAACACAGCATGACTAATCGATATACAAATGCTCATTTTGTGGGTGAGATATCCCTTAATTAAGGCAGAGCTGCAACAATTAATTGATTAGTTGTCAACCATTTGTTTAATTGCCAACTAATTTGGTAATCAATTTATTGGTTTGAATATTTTTTTATTTCCAGCTTCCATATTTTCTGGGTTCTTTACTCCTCTATGACAGCAAACTGAATATCTTTGGGTTGTGGGGAAAACATATCATTAGAGGACGTCATCTTGGGCTTTGGGAAACACTGACAGGCATATTTCAGAATTTTCTGACATTTTTTAGCACAAACAAATAATCAGTCGGTGAGAAAATGATTAACAGATTAATAGACAATGAAAAAAAGACTTATTTGCAGCGCTGCTAACATGCATACACCAATGCAAATAATGTGTATATATTATCAGTGTTATATCAACACTGATCAAAATATACATTCACTTGACAGTGTATTAGGTACACTTTGCTGAAATGAAGTGCATACCCGCAGTAACACCTTCAGACAAACAATTCAGACAAAAACTAAACGTTAAAACCGTCACAAAGGTAGGAGCCACTGCAGAGCTGATGTTTAAGTTACCCGTTAACTGACAGCTAAGTGTTTAGTCAGTGTACTTATCTTCTTAACAAGTGTAGCTGTCTTTGCTCGCACTGTTTGACTGTTCACCCTGAAGCTTTAACAACATCACAGCTGTGGCCCGATGCTGTCACGAAGACCATGTTCGGTGTTTACCAACTACAGTTTGTGTTTACAGTGCTGTCATGATAAGCGGTGATACTGCAGGAAAGAGAGGAGTGAACACCTACACAAGGTCACGTAGAGGTTTCGGTTTTTCTTTTGTTAGCGCATGATGATTAAGACTGTTGTTATACGGGATAACGGTGCAACATTAAAACAGGCACGTCTGTGACACGGCCTTGAGATCAATCACCAGGCCGGAGCATCGTGGCATCCCACCAGGGCAGCATGACTGAGAAAACTTTAGCAGGGCATCTGGTGCCCAGTGCCCCTGTCCTCTTCTCTTCTCCCGATCTCTCTCCTGTCTCTTAGCCTCAAAGCAGACCACACCACCACACCACAGCAAGTCATCTGGTGTCCAGTCGGCTCCCATCTGTGATTTGGCTTCGCTGCAAACAAAGCATTGCGGCATGCAAGTGGCCTCCGCTACATCTAAACAGCTCGGCTCTGCTATCTAGCTTAATCTTTGGGTGGAAACTATGAGTGCATTGCCAGGGTTATGGGTCATCTCCATTTCAATTCATTAAATTGCATAGAGGCATTGAGAATCTACCGTAACAAACTGACCACAGCTGATGGCATACCTCTTCTCCATTTTGAATTGCTGAGGTGGAAAGAATTGTAATGGTGCCGACCCGAGGTTTAGCTCCTGGCAGCTCCAAGTGTGCCCCTCCACTGATCCGAGGCGGTGCCGTGTCTGCCCAGCCTGCTGTCTCTCATCCATCCTGGGTGGTAGGGAGCTGTGTGTGTGTGTGTGTTTGTGTGTATACGCCTGTCCCTGTCTGTGCAGGACAGGTGTTGGCAACCCCGAGGTCAGTCCAGATGCAGCTGGGGCACCTAGACAGGAGGGCAGCCGGAGACCGCAAGTGACAGCAGGATGAATGAGCTTTGTTTTGCCGGGTTTTAGCCAGTTTTATTCAGACGGTGCAGCTTCGAACGGGGTCAGTTGTGATGGTCAGGTGGTGTAACGGCTGGCTGCTCTCAGCGGGACGCGCCACAGCCGCAAGCATTTGGTCTACACAGAGCAGCTTGGAGGCTGTTTTGGTAAAGAAGCTAAACTAAAGGAACCACAGTGGGGTGTGCAAGCCTGCAAACACAAACACCACCCTACCCCCTCTGTGAAGTGTTAAGTGGCCGGATATGTTTGGTGAATGGGACACAGGTGTCTGGGCCGGGCTGTGTGTGCCTGGCCAGAGGTCTGTGTTTGTTTTCTCTCCGTAATGGCCCCCAACTCTCTGCTGCAGCTCGACCAGAGCTCATTGGCTCTCAATGGGCCGGGGTGGAGGCCCCTCTTTTTTTTTTTTTTTTTTTCTTCTACTGTGGGACTGAGCGGTGGATGAACTTGAGTCAAGAATCTGATAATGAAATTCAAGACATCCCACAACACAATGTTGAGGCTACACATTGAGCAAGCCTGGTGCTTTTTAGATTCCTCTTTCTTCCTTTATTCTTCCCTTTATCCCTCCGTTGCCTCTGATCTACCCCAGCAAATCAGGCGTTTGAAGTTGTCAAGACTCTGGCTTTACTGTTGAGTCCTCAAAGTGCTTATGTGACAGGTAGAGAAGAGCTGGAGGCGAGTAATGTGACTCCCACATAGTCCACAGTCTCCATCCTCCACGCCCTTGTCTCCCACTTGCCTCCTGCGCACAGGCGTAGTCTCTGGTGATGTCACTGTGCCGTGCTCTCCTTTGTTGAGTAACAGCCTAAAGGTGCGCTCTGGGTTCTGAAGGAGACACACACACTCACACTGCTACCACAACTCCATACTGTGTCTCCCCGGGGAGCGCAGCAGGGTGAGGTAATGGGTTGTTAACCCCTCAGCCACCTCTGTGTTTGGACGTCATACCGTCAGCAGTGGCTGCTATCATCACCCTGATCTGATTGTTTGAGTAAACCTGTGGCCTCTCCAGATGGCCAGGCCTCTGAGCTGGTTTATGATAACCATACAGTTAATATCTGGCCCACATAACGCTCTCCCAGCTTTGCACCCCCCCAACCCCCCGCTCCCCACAAACTCTGCTCTCATTTCTCGCTGCCACCCTCTGTGCTATTGTCTCTCATGCCTTCTCCTGAGTGCCCTGTTTTATTTCTTTATTTCACTCATCTTTTTAAATTCCAGAATCCATTTCTTTTGTCCCCAGGCACAAAGGGTGATGGCTAGAGACGGTGTAGCAAATTAAATTTGGTCTCCCTCTTTTGCTCCCCTTGGACGTGGGCACGATGGAACAGTAGAAGGAGAGCAGGAGCAAAGAAATCTGGAGGAAAAAGCCCATTTCCCATGCATTACTGTCTCTTTCCTCAGGGTCTATAGTGGAGTAACACCAACACCTCTATCGCCTTTTTTCCCTCTCTTTAATTTTCTTTTTCTTGCTCCCTCCCCGTCTCGCTCTCGCTGCTGCTGTTCCCTCTCACGCAGCCTAACCTGAAGGTCTCTCTGCTCTTGCTACCACTGCTAACACAATCTGACCCAGTTTATTAGTTTGGGTCTAGTGAATCATTAATCGAGGTTATCTAACTGTTCCTGTAATGATTCCGCTGTGACTCGCGTGTCGGGGCCTCTTTGCGTTCGTAGCCGATCAAGCCTCATGCTTCTTGCTTTACACATTTGTACTCCATCATAACCATCTTGCAAAAAAAAAGCATCGACCCTCAAGCTAGACTATATGTTTAATAGGTGTGCCATGCACTGTAATATGTCATTGTGTCAGAGCACAATACGAGGACTAAGTGCACTGAATGCAAATTAATCTTGTGGGATGGCAGCAGCTGAATAGAGTGTGGTTTTGGGGAAAGGAGGGGAGCAAAGGGAGGGACAGAAGGAGGGCTAATAGTGGCGACAGAGAGGAGAGGGAGAGAAAAGAGCATGTGAGGAGGAGGAGGAGGGATGTGGGATGTAGTCATCGCCAGGCCCATTCATCATGCAATGCCTGCTGGGATGCGCTGGGGTCAGTCCCGCACAACACAATTACAGCCTGTTCTGGTGTGTTGTGCTCGGCTCCACTGTGTTCCGACTATGTTCTGTTGTCTTTTGTTAGATTTCCTCTGTTCTAGCTCTCTTGTTTTCCCCTTTGCATGTTTTCCTCTCTGCTCTGTTCTGTATGCTTGTGTTCAGTGGCAGATTTCACATCTTTTTTTTTCCCTTCTGTTACATATTTTTGAACTCGCTGCTCAAGCTATCACTAAATGATCTGCTGCAGTCCTTTGAGCAAAACATTTCAATTAGCTGAGCATTTGTTGGTTTCTTTGAGACTTAAACTCTCTCTTTTGTCTTTTGCAATTAATTGACATATTTGTTGCTCATGTGGCGCAGCCGCTTGCCGGGCTGCTGCACCATCCGTTGCGCAGCTTTCTTCTCTCATCCACATCTGAATTGCAGCCACTAGCTTGATTCATGTGATTGACGGGCCTGGTTAGCATGGGGGTGTGAGATTCTAGTAAGCATGTTGTTTACCCTGCCTGCCTGACAGTCCTCTATGAGCCTACAGATGTTTCCAGAAAGCTGTAAATATCCGCTGCGTGCTCTAATGTCAGTTGACAGCATATCCGATCATAAGGATATCTCTGTCTTCATGTCCGTGTCTATTCTTCATGCAGTGAAAAAGAGTTTTTCCCCGCCAGGAAACCTTTAGGTGGTCTGAAGGCCTAAATGAAACCGTCACGCAAGGACCCAACAACATCAACTTTTGAAGGCTGATCCAGATATTTTTGTTAACATCACAGCACATGGCAGGACTTTGTGTTGTCACGCTGGCATCTGTTTCTGTCACTTTGCTGAAAAACAAACATAAGAGACGGCAAAGATTCCCCCTACAGATAGAGGTGGATGATCTGATTTTGTTTTGGAGCACCTCGCTGCATATACTCAGACTGAACTTTTTGGTGCCCTAAGGAACAAACTTTCTACCAAGTTTGAGATTTTCTTAAAGATCCAAGTGAGCATTTTAGTTTCAGAAAAAGTAGAGTTGAGATAGCAATACCAGTGTCAGAGCCTAAAATGCTGGATCAGGTATCGGTGAGCACACAAGTCCATGCACCGATCCAATACCAGTAACTTATTAACAGACTTTAACATAGTTTCACACCAAAAAAATACACAGTTTCCCCCAAAAATCTATTCTTTATCGCTGCTCTAAAACAGCTGCCTACACAGCAAGTTGTGATTTGCAGCCGCTGGCAACTTCTGTTTTAGTGCAGTGGAGAAGAATTGATTTTCAGTAAACAGTGTATTGTTAGCCGTTAGCAAAATGTCAGCAATTTGGCAATATTTTACACTGGATAAAAGAAAGTTCTGTGGCGTTCATTCTCAGTATGCATATGTTCATGTTTTACAAAGGGTTCATCCTGGACCCTGTCATAAAACAATGATAGCAATCATTTTACATCCATACGGGGTCAGTAATATACAGCTGTGAATTTTATTCATTTATTTATTTTCAGGTAATGTTGCATTGGTACTCGGTATCGACTGTATCGACAAGATTAGGTATTGGTATGAAGAAGGAAAAAAATGTAATGGAACATCTATAATGATACTTGTCATTATAGATGTTCCAGTACTTTTTTTTCCTAATCCTAATGTACCTGGACTCTCTTTTTACATTTAGATGAAAAACAGGAATATTCAGCTAAATTATAAAGAGGTCCTCTGACTTAAATTTCCTCCCAGAAAAGGTGCGAGCCTCATAATTAGTAAATTGTGTACTATAGCCCACCCCTACATCTGTCAAATAAAATCAACAACTTGCACTTCTATATCATTTCAACAATACTGTCAGTTTTCAAAGCAACATACTTTTAACATAAAGACGAACTGAACTTGCATGGGCAACAAACAGCTATCTTTACCATAAATAAAATTAGTCCCAGCACAACAGACTTAAGGCCCACATTTCAAGTAAAAGAAAGCAAGACAGAATCTTTTGAATAAAATCAATATGAAGTGCCTTCTTGTAAAGAAAAAGTGTAAACAGAGCTTTGAGCAGCTCCATTCTCTTATTTATTTATTTACATCTTTTTCTACTCCTTCTCTCCGTGGGAGAAAGAGCATGAGCCTACCCTGTCAGTAGTTTGAGTTTTGGTTTGAATCTTGTCAGTGACGTCATGCCCATAGTTGCTCACTGGTGATCCTGAGACAGTACTTGCTTTTAATAGTGTTCATAGCGGAGGAAGATGACTCACAGCTGTATGTTGCTCCAAACATGGTCAAGGTGTGTAGAGCTACTTTGGTTAGAACATAGAAAACCGCCGCAGCCAGAAAGTAGCAGGTCCTTTGCTTCATGCTCCATGTTGACATCTCTCTCACGTCTCTCTTACGCTGCTCTCGCTACGAAACCACCACAGTCCATCCACAGTAAACAATTGATTTTGATTGGCTTAATTGAGTAAAGCTATTGCCGTATTAACTGGATTAGCTGCGCCCACGGTCTATAGCGGCAACTGTCAGAAGAAAGCAACACTCTGCAACGATTATTATTTATTTTCATTTCACAGGTCGGCCTATCGTATGTTCCCAAACCCTGAGTTAATGTCTCTAATGATGTCCAATCAACTGCTCCAAACCCCAAAATGTTTATTTTACTATATTGTGACGCATTTTTCACATTTAAGAAGCTGGAACAAGCAAATGTTTGACAGCTTTGCTTGAAAAATCACTTAAACAATTAATCAATTGTCAAAATTTCTGCCATTAATTAAGTGTTTCAGCATATACATATATACCTTTTGGGTGATGTAAACAATGACATCAGCAAACATTAATGGGTCAGACTGAGTTGCTCTTGTTTGTAGTTTATGTGTGGCTTGTTAGTTGATGAGTTAAAAGTTCCAGCTCTGTGTTTTGATGTTTAATGATGGGGCTGCTAGTCTTTGGTTTACATTTGGATGACAAATTCTGGCTTTAATTAAAGACATCATTAGTAAAACTGGTCATATTTTGTAATATATCAAGTTGATTATGGTGGGATATTATGCAGCTGAAGTTCCTTTTTGTCTTTCAGATTTTCCTCTCTCAGCCTTATATGTAATTTTGACGATTTAACATGCCAAAAACAAATCCTTGAAATGACAAATACTCAGTGTTCTTCTAGAAATGTATTCTTGGCATAAACAAGCTGTTTATTAAACAGCATGAGGACCGTGGGGAATTGTGGGTTTCTCTTAGGTTGTGTATCTGAGCAATTAATTTCCAGTAGTTGCTGAAGGATTTCTCGTAACAGAAACAAAAGACGAACGCACCCAAATGTCCCAGAAGTTGACTTGCTCGCTAAGGATGCATTGGGTGGTGACTTGGCTGACGGGAACTAATAGGAAGCCCCAAGATTGACTGAAAGAATGACAAATCTTGGCCAGAAAATGCAACAGCTTAGAGTACGGAGCATCTGGAAACTATTTGAAACAATGGATTGTCTTCAGCAGGCTCCATGTCAAACTGTATGGATGCTTCTCCTTCCTGAGTTTCAGCCTCCTGAGACAAACTTGGGAAGGAGTTGGATGACATCGAAAGATTGACTTGCCGTTCTTTGATTTGATATTCACCTTAAAACTCAAAAACTTTTGGTGGATTGGCAGAAGGAGGCAGGTTTTTTGAGGATTTTATAGACTCCCACACCAAAACCTGACAGAGTAAAAATCATATCCTCATTCCAGTCGTGTCAGCTGTGGATAGCATTGGCCTAATGATATTGGATTTTTACTGAATGATATAATCTAATCACTTAAGCCCCTTTTGCTCTTGCACTGCATCCATGAACTTCTCTAGACATTACCCAGAGGAGCTGTATGTGAGAACGCAAATGTTCAAATCAGTCGGACCGGACATTAAATGGACTTCATCCTGCCAGCTCCCTAGGACAAAGTCTGTGTAATGTTCGATTGAGGCCATGTGTGAATAGAGCAGGTCGTTGTCCGGAGAATTCACATCGAGCGAGTGGGCGTGTTGATGACATTTCTATCATGCGAATGGCGTGACCGGAAAAATACAAACATCCGAGGGTGAAGAGGAAGGGTCATTTACACAAAGACGGCAATGAAAATGTTTAACTGGAGAGACAGGAACTTCTGTCGCTGAAATCATCAGACAAATACAAGAAATAGCCAGAGACTCGGTTGTTCATGACCAAATTACGAACCGGCTTCATGAACAAAATACCGCAATTTCAGCAGTGTACTTTTTGTGTCCTGTTTTCCCTCCTAAACATTCCACCCAGGTGCCACCCCTTGCCTAAACCAAACAAAGTATTTCCAGTAGGCGAGAAGTCATCTGACACAGGAAATATCCTGTTGTGTGCTACTTGTGTGAAAGGGCAACTCATGACAATGTCTGGACCTGATTCTCCGGACATTGCCAGGATTTCATTTGAGAAAACAGCGCTACAGTATAATGATCTAACAGATTTGAAAGATTCATATATACCCATATACATGTTATCACTACTTATCAAAATTAAATTAAAATTATGTATTCATAATATTAAATGTAACACACAGTAGATGAGTTATTAGAGTACCTAAGTTATACCTATTTAAGGCCAAATAAAAAAAATAGTAATTGGTCACTGCTCTGTGCTTTTTAATGATAAGCCAATTGAACACTGCAGGAGTCAGTCTTTAATTTGAAGTGGCCTCTGAGCTCTTTGTGTAACCTCTACCTCCAACAATAAACCTGGCCGTATTGTATTATCTAGGACAAGTTCTAACCACATCCCATGGCGACAGCCTGGGTTGCCAAGTACACCTGCTCAGCGCCTCCCCAACCTGCAGACACAGCGGCCTGTCTGTCGTCAAGTTGTCTTTTGTGTGCCCTAATGAAGCCGGGGAGATGTGACGACATGCCTCACATTTCACTCTTCACCTAATTGTGTTGATGTGGAGGCTGATATTAGCGTGGTGGTGGTGGTTAATCTTCCCAGTGAGAGGAAATGGCGGAGTCATCAAGGGATACGACACAGCTAATTAGACTTGTGTACGCTTCCATGTGTGAGGGGAGAGGTGGGGGTGAAGGGAGATGGAGCGAGAAGAGAAAATGGCTTTTTTCCCCTTTGAAAGTTTTTTCATTGATTGAATGGGCACTGAAAGTTAACTCAAAAACCTGTCTTGAATATGTGGCATATTCTTTGAATGTCGTGCCGCTTAATGACAGCATCTGATGAGGGACAACTGGGGGGAAACCTCAACATTCATTACTGCCTGACATTTTACCCACTCCACAAAACACCATCTTGGAGAGTCTGAAATTAAAGTCATTTGAAGTTGCACACAGAGCAAATGGCCTACTGGTACAATAATGCTGTTTTTTGACTTCATCCTCCCCCGAGGAAAGCTGTTAGTAGGTTTGACTGATTAGGGCCTGAAGCCACCGGCTCTCAATTAGACAGAAGACAAAGCTTCAACCCTTGCTGCTGGAAAATCAGAAGTAATGAATTAGTGATAAAGGTTTTAAAGACAACACCATTAGAGGGGCTGTTGGGAGGAGGTGGACTGCTTTTTCCTTGCAATTTGCAGAGTAGGTAATTTGCAGTCTAAAGGAATACAAGTGAAATGCTTTAGATTTCTTTTTCATTTTCTCTCCTTTACTCCTCTGCTTCTTTTTCTCTCTCCCTCTGGCTACCGGTGACAGTAATATTAACCTCATCTCTGCCGCGCTGTCCTCGTGTGACCTAAAAGTCATCTCTTGTGAGGAGTGGTCAACCGTTCTGCCGCTGCGGGTCTCGGGCCTCACTGGAGCTCGTAATGCATTATGACTCCATCGCTCGGGGGTGGGAGGATCAAATAATATATTAAGATTATGTTGCGAGCTGTCACGCCCCACTTGAGTTGAGAAGTACTACGCCAGCAAAATTTTTTTTGCAGAGTCATACTCTTGATAGGCTTTTTTTTCCCTTCCAAAGGCCGCCTGAGGCCTTGTTTGATCTTGTTTTGGATTTCGACCTATTGCCAATGACATCCACACCGCTCATCCCCTGTATTGACTGTTAGCACACACAGGGCCCATATTCATCAGGCTGATAGTGCCACTGTTTCCCACATAGCCCATCACCTGGTCCATCTCAGTTAGTGGCGGAAACTCAGTCCTGTCACCTGAGGGATAAAGCTTGTGGTGGAAACTTGTATCCTCTGAGGTATGCAGGGCAGATGCAGACCCTCCGTTGGTTCAGCTGTTGAGCCCTGTGCCGACAGGGAGGCCACATCATGTCTCCGTCTCTGTTTTTGCAGGGGTTACAGAGCTGGGTGAGGTATTTACGGTTTGCTGTGAGGCTTTCCTGCCTCTTTAAATCAGAATTTAGATTCATGGTGGTCCTTTTGCAGGGGATTTTATTTAACTATGTATTAATTGAGTTAAAATTTAATTTCAGCCTCCAGGAGTTTTTGTATCATCTATTCCAAAGCTGTAATCTTTAACCTCTAATGTGACATTTAAAAAAAAAAAAAAAAACACTGGTTGGTGGTTATGGTTTTGTAGGACATGGTGGCTTGAGGTCAGCCCACTTGTACTGCTGAGGGCAGGGTGCCAGTTTTTTTCCCCCACTGCTTAAAGCTCTACACTCGAGACGACTGACGCTTGTTTTCTGACCAAAAACTAATTAACAAAATTGTTGTTGTTTTTTTTTTACCCACACACATTGGATAAAATCAGCCAATGATGAGCTCCCAGGAGTCACAGTAATGAAAATCATACTGTACATAAAGAAACTGTGCAACAGCTCGATTTATTAGATAAACAGGATGAAATGAAGAAAGCATTTTCACTTCTGTAATTTCACTGGTGTTTTAGGAACTTTTTAACAGCAAATTTTCACTGATCCCTTATTGTAGCAAGGCGACTGGTCAGAACTCTCGTAATGAATTGATTTTTTATTTTTTTGTTTACCATTAGCCAAAGTTGTGGATATTACCTGGGACTATTTGCGATACCACCTCAGTCGAGCTGAGCAGATACTAGCAGGTAGTGCTGTCACGATACTGGAAATTCTAACTTTGATGCAATATCTTGAACAATATCGATTTCAGTAGTATTTTTGATACCATTAGGAAAAAATTGACATTGAAGGCATACTAATAAAAAAATTTGTTAAAAGATAAAACTAACAAAGCCGTAATATGATGACTTTTCTTTTACTGTAGTAAACATTATCAATAAGAGGGCGTCAAAGTGCAGCTGTTCGGTGTATTGATACTGTGGAAAAAGTATTGAAACCATTTTAAATATTCAGAATCGATTTGTATTGATAAATCGATGTTTTTGACAGTAGACTTGAGTTAAAACACTGCAGCGATAATCGTCAGTTGCATGACACAGGACGTCCTGCAAAAACCCTTTTAAATAACGAAGCTACCATCAATAGCAACTGCAATTTTTTTTATTCACTCGAACCAGATTTGAAAACTGTCAGCCAGCAATAGTGCGTCATACACTACCCCATACAGCTGACGAAGTGCAGATGTTTCTCTGTTTGGTTGCCGATGAAAGAGTTCCGCAAGTGGTTCGTGGAAGATGACGTCACAGCAGTTTCATGCACTGTGTCTCTGCCGATCTGCTGAGACTGCCTACACTGACGGGTACTATCTGCAGCGGTAAACAAGAGAGAAAAGGACTTGTCCCATCAAGTAATATGGTACTAGACGCTGCTTCAGTCAGAGCGAACGGTGACCTCAGTGCAATGTTCACAACAATCTCTACACTTTCCCTCACCTGCTTCCATTATATTAGCGACTGACAGTGACAGTGCCAGTGGGAGATCCGTCTGTGACAGCTGGATAATGAACATCACGGCGTCTCTCTCTCTTTCTCTCTCTCACAGCCATCACTTCACCTTTCCGCAGCCTCGCCCATTCGGTTGACATGACAGTGACTTCACCCTTGCATAATGGAATCCAACCTTCCTTCCCGTCCCTCTTTGCTCTCATCAGCTGCTTGCTCTAATTAGATGAGGGTGATTTCAATAAAGTTACTGTCGTCCTCACTCCATTAGTTATATTAACACTCGGATTCCTGCCCCGAAGTCGTCTATCTATCCTCCGCCTTTCACCGGGGGGGCCAATCCTCTTCTTTTCATGGATCTGTGTAACCTAGTTACTGAGGCCCAGCAGGGGAGGCCAATCAATTAATGAACAAAGGAGCCCGCTCACTGAGCAGCGGCGCGAGTCTGGGACTATAAACAGGGCGCTCCCAAAACATGGTCGCTGTCAGTTCAGTGCTCATCTGATGGATGTTGTTTTGCTTTGTTGTTTTGCGCGTATCTATGAGTACTACTTCAGAGGAGCCTAAAGCGAGTGGATACTGCTGCGCTACCTGTTCGAAAACACAACCAGCCAATGTTCAGCTGTCTCTTTTTGAGAATTATCAGCGAAAGAAAAAGATAGATTTGAACAGTTTTTGTGAGAAAAGGGCCTTCCATCACCATTATGTTTCATCATAATTGAGATGTGAGTAAATGGACTGTGGCATTTTCAGCCACTGTGTTGTGAAAGAGCTGGGAACAAAACATTTTAGATGTTTAAAACCTCTGCTCCCCTTGGACAAAATGTGGAGCTGAGCTAACAAATGAGGTATGTGGTCAAAGGTTAAACGTCCATATTCGGTGATTCTGATCAGTCTCCCGTGGCAACAGGCAGATTTGGACGGACAGCCCTCCTCTTCTGTCCACCTGTGCTCTCTTACTATCTTTCACCACTTTCTCATCCTTCCCTTTTCTCAATACCTCTTTTCATCCTATTGAATCACCCATTTTCTCCACGCCTCACCTTTTTTTTTTTTTACATCCCCAGTTCCACCCCTCATCTTTCTTCTCTCCAGCCTCTCGGTCTCTCTGTCATCCCTGTTTCTTAATCCGGCTATTCGTCCCCAGTGTTCCCCTCCCTGGAGTTTCCAGCTCCGTCTCCCTGTGTGTGAGATCAGGGAGCAGGCTGTTGTAACAAGCTGTTGAATAATGTAAGCATGGAGGCTATAGGCCAGAGTTTCAGTTAACCCTTTGATCTCTGATCACACAGTGGGTGAGGCGGACACATCATAAATGACAGCTCGACAGCAGGGCAAAGCAGCCCGAAGGCTTTTTTGCTTCCGTCTTCCACCAACCTCCACCTAAGGGCTAAAGTTCCCCCATCCGGTTTCATTGTCGTGGCCTTTGTAAGCAGGAACACAGTGAGCGTCCCTAGCCTTTGTTATTCTAACACTGATGTATAATTAAAGGGTTAGAAAAGGCAATGCTGAATAATTGATATTGGAGCAAAGATGTCGTGGCATCCTGAACCTTATCCTACTCAGTATTTTTTACCTGCAGTGCAGATAAAAGATTTACCAGTTTGCTTTCTTTCTGGCCGTCTAGTTCAGTCTGCACTGATTCATCGCGGCAGCGTGCTCTCCTCTGACCGAGGAGCTATTATCATTATTTCATTCAGCCTTATTTCACCTTTGTGTATACTGGTAAGTGTCAAAACACAAGCAACACATTGCAGAATAGTCCTATTAAATCCTCAACAGCAGTCAAGTTTGTACATGTGTTACCAATTTGTATCAATTAACTGACAGAGTCGCACTTTTCCAATCTTAAAAAAAAAAGCGTAGCCAGCACAAAAGGTCTCATTAACCCTTTGTAATCAATACAGATCCCCCTCTTCCTTAAGTGCTTCTAGTTAACTTTAGAGCCTCATATCCTGAGGCTAGGGCGTATTGATCTGCCGGACTGATTGGAAGTTTCCCTTCAGGAGGTGAAGGATAGCAGTGGGACTGTGGATGTTTTGGCAAGAGAAGGGAAGGAGTGGGTCTTCATGGCTGGATCAGCTTACTACTTCCTACCCCCACACACCTGTTACAGCCAGCGGGAGGAGAAACACCCCACCAATCTGTGTGTGGAATTGTGTATCTGTGTCTGTGTGTGTGCAAATTGATTGTGTGTGTGTGTGTGTGAGAGACTGGAAACGGCTGTTTGTGTGCTCAGGAGAGCAAATGGCTGAGAGGCGTAGCAAATGAGAAATGTGTTACATAGGGTTTATGGTGACGACGTGTGCCTGAACTGCACTGACTCTGGCAGCTGCTGGTCGGTTATGGATGGGTGGCAGGAGACAGATTTTAGATTTTACATGGCTAACACACTACATGACAGTCTGCTTTTCAGATTGGGTGTTTGGACCCATAACCCAACGCCAAGCTGGATGCACCCAGCGCTGCGTAAATGTGCACACGTCTGCACACATGACTACACATATGCATATACACACCATTAAACTGTCAGGCAGCATGTGTGTGTGTGTATACAATGCTGCATAGTGACATTTAATCCATAACTCTGACAGGCTTTCCTTGAACTGACAGGGAAAAGCATAGCTCTCTTCCCACATAAATGCACCTCTCTCTGTCTCCCTGTCTCTCCCCTGGCTTGTGTCCCTTCTCTAAAGAAAATAATGAAATTCTGTTTTGATCTCAAAGTGTTGTGTTCCAGGACATACACCATGCATGCAGCCCTGTGGAGGCTTGACCCTGTGCAAAGGCCCCCAGCTACCCCCTTCTGTAAACTGATATTCGTGTGTGTGTGTGTGTGTGTGTGTGTGTGTGTGTGTGTGTGTGCGTGTGCGCGGGGTGTCACGGTAGGATACACAGCAGCTGTAGAGGCGGCAGTAAAGAGGGGAAATGGGAAGAGCCAGCACAGTAGACAGAGCCCAGATAGACCTGTCAGCTCCATGACACCCACACATGCCTCACCCTCTGGTCCAGGACGAGAACAGAGGAAAGGAAAGCAGCTTGGCTGGCGACAGGTAGAGCGCTTCAGCGAGGGGCTGAAATAGACAGAGATTCTCGACCAGTTGCGGAGTTAAGACTAAAGCCGGGAAAGGGATAATGGTGAGCCGTGGCGGAGCTGTGTTTATTTCGGGGAACACGGGGAGACTCGAGGGAGAGGGGATAGGAGACCTGGCAGGTACAATGCCTAAGAAAGTATTCGCTCTCCTTTGACTGTTCATAATGGATGTATTGGATACAGCTTCTTTTTTTAACGCTAATCAAAATACTCACAAATATAACAGACAAAATAGTGATTGCATAAATATTCATCCAACTCAAGGTAATGTTTAGTAGTAGTTTAAGTCTGGCGGCAGGGATAGGTCTGTATCAGTGTGGCTCTGTAAAGCTTCATGAACTGAGAGTTTGAAGTCCTGCAGCTGATTCTGGACCGGACTGAGGTCTGGACCCTGCCACTTCAGGCATTAATAATGTTATGTTAAGGCCATTCCTGTGCAGCTTTTGGCCTGTGTTTGGGATTGACAGCTTGCTTACACATAAATTGTCTTCCAAGTCACAGTCGTCTGTCAGACTTCAGCAGGGTTTCCTATAGGTTCTCACTGCAGTTATTTTACTTTCTTTGTCCACATTTGATATTATATTGATTTTTTGGACAGTGATACAGTATTCGCTGATATCACAAAGTCACAATATGATTTTGATTTGATTCAATTCAGGGGCCTGTGATCGATATGAAGCGATGTCATATGCCCATTTAACACAATTGATGACAGAAGAAGCTGCCACCCCTTTCCTTTTTTTGCTTTTGGCTGTACAGGAATAAAACAACAGATAAATAACTGTAAATAAATGTAACCAGTTATGTGCAGTTAAGTTTACTTTAAATTGATTCCACTTAACAGACGTAAAACATGGATTAACAACAAGAACATTTGACAAAAGTATAAAAATCGGCTCAATAATAACAGCTTTTTTTCCAATCCCCATTATTACTGAAGCTCTTTTACATCAAACAGATTACCCTGGCGGCTCGCTGACTTTTCCTCTACTTATAGTTAAACAAATTACATGTAATATTACATGTAATGTCCACATGATGAGCGTGACCAGCTCCATTATCTCAGAGTCACTGTTTGTCCCATTTGTCACAGGCTTGTGTATGTCTTCTTGCCACAAGGCACCTCAACAAAACATCATGCGAAGTTTGTATTTGGTCAGATATATAGCTGTGCTGTTCATCAGTGTCTGAGCCCCATTTTAACATCACATTTCCTACCCCATTGTATCCTACTGTGCAAAGCAATGCACAGAAAGCTAGCATAGCATCAGCTAACTAGGCTATATAACTCAGTGCCACACATGATTGGTTGATGCTTCATTGCGTCATAAGAGCGCTTAAAGGCCTGTAGCGTGTTGCTATGCTGCTCGTAGTGTGAATACAGCATCGCTATCTGTTCGTTTGAGTCACCGCATCTCCCAACAGAACAGCACGGTTGAATTTTAGCCTGCATGCATGTTTTTTTTTTTTTTTCAGCCTAATGTTGAAACAGAGCAGCTGATGTTGCCGAAGCGAGAGCAACAAGTTAGCAGAGTGAGAAGCCCGGCCAGGTTCATCGTGTTTTCTGAGTATTTTATCTCATAACAGCATTGTTTGAATATTGCATGTTCTTTGTCTTTTGACCCCCTTTTTTTTCCAAATCCAAAATATTTCGGCGCTGCTGATTTATTCCCGAGAGGGGAGTAAATATCCTCATAGTCTTTTTCTTGGCTGCTTGCCGTTATCTGCCTGGCACTTTCTGACAGAGACACAGACGTGCGATGGGAATTCTAACATGAAGGAGTATCTAAAAGATGATTGCGTGGATCAATATTCTCACTTTGCATCGATAATATTGGATTATCGATCACTGAATCGATGCGTGGACCCCAGATTGACGGATTGTGCCTTCCTAATGAGGGGGATGATGAGTTCTTGGTGATGCGCCATATTTGGCATACACCCAGCACAGCTTTTAGTATGCTGGCCAAAAAGCTGCATTTTCGTCTCATCACACTACAAAACCTACTTCAACTTTGTTTCAGATTCTCCCACATGCCTTCTGGCAAACACTAGCTGAGGTGTCATGTGAGTTTTTTTTTTTTTTTTTTTTTTTAACAGTGGCTTTTTCTTTACCAGTGTGCTATAAAACTGTGATGGTGAATTCCCCAGGCAGCACTTTTTGAATGCACAGTGTCTCCCATCTCTCAGCCGTGAAACCATGTAGAGCTGCAGGCCTCTTGGTGGCCATCACACTCATGTCCTTCAATGCAGAGATGCTCAGTTTTCTTAGCTTTCTCTTGGCAAGTACACAGCTGGCAGATTTAGTCCTCTAATGGCTGACCTTACTGTACGACAAGATATAATTCGACGTCTATGTTCCCCTGTATTTTTATATTTGTTAAAATTTAGTTTTGACATTTTATAATGTAGTTTTTAACAGGAAAATGTCAGCTGTTCATGTCGATACAGGTGTATTTAACATCAGTTTTCACCCCTTAATTACACACAGCTGCTCTCATTTCAACTTATTATGCAACCTCTGAAAACTGGATGCACTGGTTGTGTAATTAAATCAGTCGTGTGTATGTTTTTTTAACATTTTTCTCTCACTCATATCGACATACCACATTCAGAGCTAATACATACCGAATGCCTCCCCTTCATTAAGCTTGTTGTGGCATTGCATCGGTGTTGAGCCATCTTAAATTTGTTGATCAGTTTGTTTGAACTTTATGTTTTTAGTTTAATTAATGTCATACAACGGAAAAGAATTGGTTTAAGGGGGGTGAGCACTGCCACGTTGGATAACTGGAGAGTGTAGCGGAGCTTGACTGTGGTTGTGTTTTAAAAACCGCGACTGAGGCAGAAAGTATGAGAGAGAGAGAGAAGAGAAAAGCTGGAGCTGAGCCTCAGTTTCAAAAAACACACAGGATTTGTAATAGGATTCATGACCGGGGCTACAATTTGGAGTGTAATTATTGTTATTGCGATAAACCAATCATGAGGCTGGGTATTTCTCTGCAGTTGGAGTTTTCCCGCATTTAATGCCTGAAATTACCGCGATGGGGGCACGTGTCAAGTGTGCACTGTTTGTTTATGTAAAACGTACTGTATACAGCCCTCCAGACAAATTTCCACCGCCGCCCGTTTATCTGTTGTTCTTGATTGTGCTTTGAAAGCAAGCTGATGATTACGAGCACGTTTTCATGCAGGAGGAAAAATCCTATCCGTTTGATCTCGCAGGCAAAAATATGGGCAGCACAACAGAATCTCATCTCTTGTGTCAGCTATTCTTCCGCACCGTGATATTCCCATGGGAACGCATTTCTGCTGTGCGAATCACAGTCAGATCAGTGCGGGCCGTTTCTTATCTGGACATGAAAGAAGGGAAGATGGAAGAGGGAGGTGGAAAAAGGGAAAGAGGAGGAGAGAGGCAGGGCTCCCTTGGGAAGGATAATACCTGAAATTCACTGGGCGGCATCTTGAATCCAGCTCATCATCATTTCATGAGCAGGTATTGTACTTCTACCTATTACGCTCCAAGATACATGCTCTCCTCGGCTGTTCCCCCCTCAGTCTCTCCCAGATTGATTGACTACATTAGACAGTTATATTGTTTGTGTGCGTGTGTGTGCCACAGCCCGTGTTACGACATGCCTGGGGATTTTATTATTAGTTTGATAGTTTTCTTTTATTCATTTGCGGTCATCACGAGCGTTGTTGTTGTTGCTGTTTGATAGCATCTCTGGTTCAAGTCAGGTCAGCAGATCTGTTATTGCTGTTCCGCTGCAGGTATAAAAGTCTTAATAAAACTGTTGTGCTTTAGTCAGAGATTCTGTGCAGCTCCGGATAGGTTTTCTCAGCTGAATAGGCAGTTGATTTGATCGGCAGACCCTGCAGCATGAAACCACACTGACAAGTACTGTTATCTCTACTCGCCCCTTCCACTCAAAATCCCCCACCCCACCCCACCCCAACTCCCACGCTCACTCACACATTCACACACACACAAACAGACGCGCCTTATCCACGAACACTATGACTTTCACCTCTGAGTGATGTCCATTGTGTGTATAAGGAGAGACCCATTACGAATCCTGAGTCCCAATGGAGACATTGTGCTGCCCGCCATGCTCCCTTGTCCTTCAGCAGCGTCCTGAGATGACAGTAGATAAACAATGGGAACAAACAGTCACTCCCACCAGCATTGATCTGGCTCCCTCGCCCCCCTCCTCTCACCAACAACGCCACATTGATTCCACCTACACTCAATTTATATGAAAGCCCCCGTGCCCCACCTCCCTTTTCTACCAGGACTGACAAAAATGATAAATGACCAACCCCTTCCTCCCTCTGCCGCCACCTCCCTGTGCCTCGCGTTGGCTGTCCGATGCACTACAAGCCTATTTCTCCCCTCAGAAATCCAATAGACCGAGGGCCCCCCCTTTCCTCGGAAGTGTACTTTTTTTTTTTTTTGTGGGAGGGGTTGTTCATTGCCTCAGGTCCTTTCTATAATTTCCACACATAAACATGCCACTGCTGTAATTTCAAGCCTGCAGGACATCCATATGTATGATGTCAAACCATCAAAAAAGACCAATGAAGGAAATTATTATGTATTTCAATTGCACACACCGTAGGAGCTCGTCTCCCGTGGCTGCTGGCTAATAGCCTGCGATGCCACTCAAAGATGAAATCATATATGCAGAGCCTCCAAAGTGGGGTCAGTTATTTCTCTTTTCTCTGATTAATCTGTCCACCGCTCAGTAACATGAATAAGATTGCAGTTAATTTAGACGTGACACCTTGGCTGTTTGGATCTGTCGTCATTTATGAATGATAATGGGTCGACACTCTGTCTTAATGGAGTTTCAGCTTCCTGCGGTATGTTTATGTATCTTTTCTCAGTGCCGTCCCTGACTCCTTCTCAACTGCTAATAAAAGTCTGCAGTATACAGATTATGTCTTCCATGGTCTCCGCTGTTTTTTCTTTTTTTTATTATACAGATCCAGTGTCCCCATGCCTGTAAATGGGGCACAGAGTGTCTATAAATAGATATACTGTGGTAGCAAGCTGCCGGTGGTTATCAGCAGCAGTTGGGGTGTGTGTGTGTGTGTGTATATGCTTGCGCTGTGCTTTTTATGTGCTGCGTGGAGGTGATCGAGGCTATTGATGAAGGTGTTGGCTCTGCTTTTGCCACTCTAACCCACCACCCAGAGGAGTAATACCGTTGAGGAGAGTCTCCATTTCACATCTCTGCTCCACCGTTCCCTAATGACCCTTCTTCGCTAGGTCTCCACCTCGCCACAGTTTTCCCATGGCTCTCACAGCTCATCCACACTGCTTTTCACACTGTGAGGTAATCCATTTTACACTTCCTGCCGCTCTCAGATCCCTCCTGCTTGAGATCCCAGATCTTAAGAGGATGGGAGGTTTGGGAGCCTATTCTAAGATGAAAAAGACTCTGAGAGCGCCATGTATATTTCATTCTCTGCCCTGTGTTTTTATTCATCTCGGTCCTAATCGTCCCCACATAATATGAATGTGTAATCATACCATTATGCCATGCCCGCTCAGGTTATCGTCATGGAGGATGATATCTGTGTTGATGGGATGTGACATGATCTCCCCTAATGGGAATCTAAGAGTGGGATCTTTGTCTTTCTGGTGCTGAATATACAGTACAGCCGTGGTACAGAAATGCCCCAATCCTCTCTAATTGTCATTGAACACACTTTAGCTGTCGTTCCATTCTGCTCATAATTGCTCTTAGGAAAAAGATTGCACTCCGTTGTCTGGATTTGAAGAGGAGTCTCTGCCTCTTTGTCCCATTACTGTGTCAACGAATAACATTGCAATCATTTCAATTACGACAGCGCCGGGACCGAGGTCTTCAAGTAGGGCCTTGAGATGTAATTGGAGGGGCACGGGCGAATTGAGGAAAGGCATTTTTCTTCTGTGAAATTGCCTCAGTCTTGGGGACAGTAAATTGAGGTGCTGAAAAATGATGTGATAATTCAGCCGCATGGTTTGGTAGGGGAAATGGTCTGAAAGTCACTTTCTGGAGAATTAGAAGGCAAAACTACATTTCCCTCCCGAGTCCTCTGTCCTTCACGCAGTGGCATGAAATGAATTGATGAGACAGAGGGAGAGGGAAGTGTCGGTGTAAATGTTTGCAGCTAAAATGAAGCTGCCTGCTTGTGCATTCAGATTGGCTGAAGGGTGGGAGGCTCAAGCTGGAGTGAAAATACGGCGCTACGTTCCACGCTATTTCATGGCCTAAGCCTTTAATCGCAGCAGCCACAATGGATGCATAAAATGGAATTCAAATTTCAGATTGATTGATTCTATATTGATGAATGCCAAGGCTTGGCTTAAGGAAAGAAAAAAAAAACTGCGACTGTGGCTTTTTTTTTTTTTAAATGTAACCTCTTTAAGAAGGCGAGCCCTTGCTCCTCTCATGTGCCTGTTTGTTGCTTTAGATGTGCTTCAAAAGAAATATGAAAATTTTTGCTTTTTGAAGTTTAATCTCTCCCAAGAAAGGGTAGGAGGCTGAATGCAAATACAGAAATTTGCTTTAGCTTTGCTTCTTGCTGCTTGTGGTGGAGAATTCCAGCTCAGTGGTCTGGTAGCTGTTGACGGTGGGTGAGTAATGCATGCACCATTTTATAACAAGACTAAGAGTAAAGATGCATCGCATTGAGACGGAGGTCGAAATGCGATGCAGTGTTCAATCCTCGCCCTCGTCACTCTATTGTGTCTCGTTTCTTAATCCCTTCAAGGCATCTCACACAGTAACAGAGCTGCCATAAGCACATTTGGTACTGTTTGCAGTGTCGAGATTAACAGGATTACAGATTAGGGATTACACTGGCGTCATTCTTACCCATTGTTAACCTTGACCCATACCCCCGTTGAACAATTCAAACGGTCAGGCCAAAGTTGTTTTTGTCTTTTGTTAAGACCTTGAGTGTTTGCACAAAAGCTCAGTAATATTTGCTCAGGAATAAATACAAACAAAACCCACGTGCTTTGTTGTGTGGTGATTTGGATTCTTCTAATGAGTCTCTCGGGTCTGTCTCCGCTGTGATCCAGCCACTGTGGTACACGCACATCAATACACGGACAAAGACAGAAAAGTGACAGTAGCCTTTTGATGAGTGTCCTATGGATTACTGCCCTCCCTCTATTTCCTTCTGCACAGTTTCCATGCCTCTGAGCACAACGTAACTCCGGTGTTTCCATGGAGAACGTGCGGTTGCCAAGGCCTGTGGTGATTGAACACAGAGGGTCATCGTTTATTTCTGTCAGTCAGTGGCGAGGGGACGGATTCGGGGAGAGAGGGGGCAGCAGGGGGAGAAGGGGATACTGTTGGGTCCCGAGGGGCTCCAAAGGTCCAGCTCTACTTTACAAGTTTATTTGTCGAAGGGATCACCCACAGCCAGTCTGACTTTGGTTGACAGTGTTAATGTACCGACTCTCCTCACAAGCCCCGGGACACTCGGTCTTATTCACACTTTAAAAGAAGTGCAACAGCAGTGTCGGGTAGGGCGGGGGAAGAGTGAACAGGACGTGCAAGGCTACATATGGCCAACCTTAGCGTTGTTTATCCAGAGAGTTGTTACAGCTGAGGACCAGGCTCCAGTCCCCCTGTTCCTCATCGTCTCTCATTAATCTAGCAGTATGGTTCTGGCCTGCTTCCCATGATGTAGAGGGAGCAGGTTTTAGTGACCACCCACCCCGAGGAAAAGCATTAGTCTATCCTCTCGGCCGTCACCTGCTATTGTTTATGCCTCCACTTCATTCTGTCACCATCTTTCAGCAGCTATAAAATAACGAGGGGACTATTTTAATTGATGTTTTCAAAGCCTTGAGATGGATGGTTGCCCCAGGGTTGGATTTCTCGCTCATTTCTCCCACCAATCTGTTTTTTTCTCAAGGTTTGGTAGTCGATCATCTTGTCTTTTCCTCTGCTTTTGTCACCCTTCCACTCATGTTCTCCTCTCCCTTTGCTGCTCTTTGTTTTTCCTCTTATTGGTCTGTCTGCCACCTCCATTTAGGGAGACTTTTAGTCCACATGTGCAATTACACAGCTCAATATTCAGTCTGAGCTCTTTCCATCTTTGAGAATGAAAAGGTTGACGATCAGATACGCATTAGTCTCCATCTGCCTCTCCCTTTATGCATGACTTAAGACACTGACTCTCTTTGGCAGAGTGAAACACTCCGGTCTCTGAGCACCTTTTGGCTGCTCTTTACCTTGCGGATGTGTCTACTGGCTACACCTCTCATCAGCCAAACATGAAATATTCATGTTCTCCTTTCTTCCTCCGCTACATTTTTGCATCAATTATTTTGGCGGAAGGAGGACGGAGATGTTTGCGGTTGTATCTTGGCTTCTTCTAAGGTATACATGGCACAGAGAGTAAGAGACACATTAGGTGAGATGGGCATGCAGACATTTGAGATCCATTAGCCATTATTCTCCTCCGTCAGTGCTATATTCTCATCTCCATTATAGTCTAATGTATTGTACTCTCTCTATTTAGCTGGCTTGATCTCAAAGCGCTAGCTTCACACTGGAGGCCTTGAGCTTTCCCTCTATTTGTGTCAGCTGCTCTCTAACTCCCCCTCTCAGGCTGTCGCCCTCTCTCTCCTTTCCTTCCATTGGTTGTAGCTCTCTGTATCTCAGTCTGAAGGTCAACATTGGGAGGCGGTCATCGCTGCTGCGAATTGGGCAAGAAGTGAGGCTTTCTGTGCCTCTGCTCTGTTTGTGTTGTGTCACTATTTAATCTGCTCCCGAGCCTTGTCAACAGTGTCATTAGAGTCATGGCCGAGCTCATTGTCTCCCTGCAGACGGAGATAACACGTCTTCATTCCGATAAATCATTAACAGAAAATGACTTTAAGATCACCTTTTTTTCCTTCAAGAGTGGAGCAGGGTGATGTATCAGTATTCCATTATCAATAAATTATTCTCCTATATCAATATACAACTTGATGTATGCAAAATGCAAAATCACATGCAAGCTTGTTGAACTGACGACCAAAATAACAAACCACGGCTTACAGTTGGGCCTAAAATGAGACAAACTTTTTTGTGACAAACCAAAAAGTTTTACAGTGTTACTTATTAATTTATACAACAGAAAGTTTAAAAATAAGATATGAACATAGCACCATGATATGATTCTGCTGCTTGTGCTGAAATCTATCATCAATACCCCTGTGGCGTTTAGTAGTTTAGTGCTTAGTAGTGCTATGAAGGGATGTTATACTGAGTGGGGAACTGTTCTGTGACATGATACACATTCATGCCATTATAGTTTTACAGCATTCTAGTGATGTACAGGTAGCGGTGGAGCGCCAAGAAATGTAGCCGTGCACCAGCAGAGACAGTGAAGACAAAGACTAGAAAGCAGTTAACAATGCAAGTTGTAATATGTTAGAAAAAATAGTTTTACAAATGCTAAATTAAATCTAAATTTAATCTAAAAAAAGCAGCAATAACCAATTCACAAAAGTGAACATGTACAATAGATTATAAGCAACTTAAATTAACTTTCATATCCAAAAAGGAGTCGGAAGAAGCAATGTGTTTGTCTAGTCCTACATCACATCTCCACAGTTAAACCACTCTGTCCTTTATATATAATGAACACCACCCAGTCAACAATGTGAAAAAGAAAACCAGTCTGTCTGATATTTTTACTTTGACTTGTTCCTGTCATCCGTACCACAAAATCAGCCCACAAGTTGATACACATACTTTTCAGCTTGGTGTTTCAAATCAAATTTTCCTCTAAAGTTATAGCTTCTTTCTCTGTCCAAAGACATTTTTCTATATATTGCCAGAAATGGAATTGTTTCTTGCTCTGTACATCATTTGTGCAGTCTTTAATTACACCAGATCCCTGAATTTCAACGGATGTGACTTTAAAAACAGATTGTTAGTTTTCCCAATATCCAGCATTGTTTACCGTCCTTATGGCTCTCTTTTTGTAGTATTCATAATCATTGTAGGGTGCTTTGTAGGTGTTGCCCCATGCCTCCACACAGTACTTCAAATATGGTAAAACATGTGAACAATACAGAGTGTACAATG
The DNA here is from genome assembly GCA_019142605.1 of Cephalopholis sonnerati. Taxonomy (NCBI): domain Eukaryota; kingdom Metazoa; phylum Chordata; class Actinopteri; order Perciformes; family Serranidae; genus Cephalopholis; species Cephalopholis sonnerati. The sequence continues at coordinate 163,710 of JAGQAX010000138.1, forward strand.
CTTTATGATCCAGAGCGTTTCTTGTTTTTCCCAGAACTGGAACGCTCCTTGCCAACTTTGCTCGCACATATTTTATATGGGGTTCCAGCAGATTTTGTGGTCCAGCATCACACCCAGAAATGTATTTTCATTTACTCTTTCTATAATAGCATCGTCAATCATAACTCATGCTTGTGTGTTTAAGATTTCCAAACATGAGTTAAGATTTGTTCAAACTCGATGGAATTTCTTTGTGTCAAACTACATCTTTAATGTATGCATTTCTGTTGTGACCACCTCCAAAAGCTGCTGCATGTTTTCAGGAAATGTTGGTGTCACCTGCAAATAAAATAAATTCTAATATTCTCGATACATAATATGTCATTCATGTACAGAACAAATAAATTAGGCCATATACTGCAACTATGTGCAAAAATTGTTGCCAGTTTCCTATACAGCTTTTTAACCAGTTCAGTACAACTTCTCTGATGCTATACCTTTTTATTTTATTGAGTGATATGTCATGATCTACATTTTTTTTTTTGTTGTTGTTGTTATTGTTAATGTTGTTGTTGTTGTTGTTGTTGTCTTAATCTATAAAAGCAGATTTTTTTAATTTCTAAAAGGTAATTATTTGTAACTCCATTCATATCATGTTTGTAGTTGATGTCAAATATGCACACAGTGCGCTTTCATGGGAAATATTAAATTTAAACACAAACTTTGTTTTTAAGAAAAATCTACAGAACACTTTTTGGTTTGAAGATCATATCTTTTGAATTAATCTTTTGATGCATATTCTGATCGTGATGGCACACCAGCAGACTGAAACATAAAATACAATGCTTTTCGATGTATGTAAAATATATTCATTGAATAAAATAAGAAAAAGCATGTTGCCATGTTTCATTTTAAAGCCGATATCGGCTGATACCGATGACATCCTGACATTATCAGCATGTTGGCCAATTCTGATATTTCATTTCAAAGCCAATATCGGCCAAAACAGATGATGTGCCGATAGTATTGTGCGTCTCTATAAATTAATTACTTCTCAACAGATTACTCAGTTATGCATTTCAGCCTCAGATTCTGTTTATACACATTATATGTAATAATATATGCTAAATTACTGCCCAGCCTTTCCAACAAGAATTTGGTGATGTAAAACCTCATCGCTGAAAGTTAGTTAGGCCTCGGTGTCGTGTTAAAAGTTGTCTGCCCTGTCTCTTCTTCTGCTTGACTGTTTGCAGCAGCAGTCACTTCCTGTGGCTAATCACATTTTGATATGCCATGACACGAACCCTGGCTCCCTCAGAAACGAACAAACAAGGTACCGGGGGGATCTTCAAGCGACCAGGGCTGTTGGTTTTTGTCTGCTCCGCTGCGATACATTCTCTGAACGCCCACTGTTTTTTCACGGCCTCTCTTTACATTAGACTCTGCCTCCCTGCAAAGAGGAAACTTGGACACGACTCAGAGAAAAAGAAGTGTGATTTCATCCACTGCACTCGCGGGGAGATTTAAGGCGTCCTGTTAAGCTTAGCTGGGAGGCTCGTGGGGGCAGCGCTACTCGCCAGAACGCTGACCTTGATCACATTAAAGGGACACTATATGGGCTGGATTTTTTTTTTCCATGCAGCACTGTGTTTACATGAACGATAACTTCAATAATCAAAGTGTTTCCTGTAGGGAATTCTGATCTGAAGTTTATCTCCGATAAGGTTGTGAAAAGTCAATAATTTATTGATTAGAATGCAATCAGATGGATGATTGCAGCCCATAGGGTTCCCTGCTCTGAGCATAGTATGGCCACTCTTGTATTTTTAATGTTACTCACCTTTAATTAAACCTTGGTTTATAGTGTTGCTAATAAACCCTTTGATGGCATTATCAAATCCATTTTATGTCTAATTTGTGTCTGATGAGTCTTGATGGGTTTGGTGGTCACTGTTTAATGTCTTTGGGTTGAGAGGGTTGTGACTCAATCTAATGTGGTATCTAGGGTTTTATAAAGGCTTATGTGTGTGTGTGGATCTCCATAGCTCTCCAGCCTAATGGTCAGAGCATTTCCTTGCAAAGGTAATGATGCTCCGTCTCGGTTCTCCACCAGGCCCCTAAATGGAGAAATGATGTATTTGTAAGTGACTAGCTCACACTGTTCTCATGCTGCATCTTGTACTTTTCTCACTCGACTTGATGGAGACTGACTAAAGGGCTGGTATATTATGATAGGTCTGTGGAGGGTATGGGGATGTATATTGAGTGTGATAAGGGGTTTTCTCCCAGAGTAAAGGAACTACTGTTGCCAGGTCTGTCTGTCACTGTCTTCCACTCCTCTGCTCTTGGATCGTTTCCCTTCTATCAGCTTGCTTTTCTCCCTTCTGCCGCACTCCATTTCGGTCTCGATACTGTTGAGGATTTGAGGGAAATAGAAGGCGAGTGTCCCCGCGGGTGATGGCTTCACTTGTATGCAGTCGCACAGTCCTACTGGACTGAATCTGGAATTGGCTCGCCTCGAGGCTTTGTTGTCACTCACATTCTGCCTATTGATTGTGTGGAGGCTGCGTGAGCGAGTGGTTTTTGTGTGTGTGTGTGTGTGTGTGTGTGTGTGTGTGTGTGTGTGTGTGTGTGTTTATGTTTGCGCACACAGGGGTTAGGAGCGTGTGTGTAGGGGGAAATTGGCAGCTCTTACTTTGTGTAGGTGAATGCAAGGACTACTTTGGAGTGAACTTTTGGAGTGCTGGCGCTGACAGTATACACACGTCTCCCACACACAGCTAAACCCACACAACAAAAGAAAGCAATATGTCGTTTGTTCTATAGGAGCAGTTGCTGTGCTTTCAGATTTTGACATTATTTTCTTCTGTCTTGCTGTTTTTCTAGGTGAGGAGATTCGATCCCGAGGGAATGGTGCTGCTGAGATGACCTGCGCGACATTGCTTTTCTCAAGAGATCGTTCTCCAATCAAAAGAGCGGAGAGAAATCTACGCGGGACATGGTTGGCGGGTTCACATGATGGACAGGTGATGGAGTCTTCCATCATCTTTCTCCACCAGTGACTCGGCCTGCCAGCCCTCCCTCTGAGGCATAAGTGTGTACCAGCGGTCCAAGGCCCCCTATTTCTCTGCCATGGTGACATAAGCAGCGCTGCAATATGAGGGAGAGCCAACGTGAGACCGTCTCATTTCTTTCTCCAGTAGCTGCTGCAGCTGCTACTTTAACGCCGTTTGTGTTTAGCTCTATAACAAGACTGACCTTGTCGTGAATAATCTCTGCTCGCCGTTTTCTACCCACACCGAGAGAGACTGTCCCCGTGTTGCTGGGCTGGTGGGGCGGAGCGGTGTGGCGTGAGACGATGCTGGGATGCGTGACACGCCTCCGTCGGCTGGTCCGTCTCCTCCCCCTGCAGACCTCCCTCCTCCTCCTCTTCCTCTTCTGCACTGTCAGCGTCTTCATCTCAGCCTACTTCCTTTATGGCGTCAAACGGGAGCTGGAGCCTTCGGGAGGGGGCGTGTCCGGGGCCGAGGGAGCATCCGCCGACTCCGACGACCCGAGGGTCACTCCGTCCCGGCTGCTACCTTTGCGGGGCGTCTCAGGGGGCCCCGGGGTGGATCCCGGAGGCGCCAGGACAGATCCTGTGGTTCTGGTGTTTGTGGAAAGTCAGTATTCTCAACTGGGTCAGGAGATCGTGGCCATCTTGGAGTCTGGCCGGTTCAGGTACCGGACTGAGATCTCTCCCGGTAAAGGAGACATGCCCACATTGACAGACAAAGAGAGAGGGCGTTTCACACTGGTGATTTATGAGAACATTCTCAAGTACGTTAACTTGGACGCCTGGAACCGAGAGCTGCTGGACAAATACTGTGTGGAATATGGAGTGGGCATCATTGGCTTCTTCAAGGTTAGGACAACACCACACTCCCTCTGCCTCCCTCCCTCCCCTCCCTTCCTCCCTCCTCTCACTCACACCTTCTGCCCTGTCCATCTGGCTCCACCGTCTCTAAGGAGATGGGATTCACAGGGTTGGAAAGACCTGCCTGGTTTAATATCACTCAGTCCCACTGCACTGTTTCTCTGGTGTTCTATCAATTTCTTGTTTTTCTTTATTCTGTAATCTGGTCTCCTTCACTCTTCTTGCCCAGTCTCTTGTTTCTCTTTTTTTGTTTTCTCTCCTTTTGTTTTAGTTTGTCTAAAGTCTGCAGTCTCTGTATCTCTTTCTTCTTCTATATCTCTCTCACTCTATCTCTCCCTTTTACTTCTCTCTCTTTCTCTCTCAGTAATCCCGAGCTGAGCCTGTTTGCCCGAGGCCTGTTTTCAGGTCTTATGGTTTTAATCACCATCTCTGAGCCATGGGAAGAATATAGAAAGAGATGTGGAGGCATGGATGGTGGTGCACTGATGTTAGGCGGTGTAGGTGAAGGTTAGGAACGAAAGCCTGGTGGGATTTACCGGCTATTGGGAGCGGAGGAAGTAGAGCGAGGGTGTGCATCCCAATGACCTGGACACACAGCGCTGCTGCTCTGCTATCTGAACCAAACTGTTTGCAGTAGAGGCCAACTGATACCTGTACGCCCATAGCTTATACCTTATTACAGATATCTCTACAGCGTGCATGTTTGCCGATAAGTAAGAAGAAACTTAGTATAAAAATGCAGCAAACGTGCAAGACAAGTCAAATTTGTGGCAAAGAAAAGGGCTATCACTTCACATTTTTCTACATTATTACGTTTTAATAAGGTCAGAAGAAAAGAAAAAAATAATAAACAAATTAAATTGCCATATTTTGCAATTATTTTGTTCAGACATGCAGCAGTATTGCCTAAAATATGTAAAATATATAAAAAATATTGCCAAAAGAAAAAAGCGTCAACAAAACACAAGGTTTAAAGAATAGCTGATATAGGTTTTTTTTTTTAAAGATACACTTAAAAGATTTTCAGAAATATATATTTTAAAAATCAACGGATAGATTCACACAGAAGTAATCCCTCTCCATCGTCACTCATGACCCACTAGAAGTGTGTTACAGTGTATTTTTCTGCAGAAACTCTGCACTCTGTATTTTTATATTTTCTTCACATTATCTGGGACATTTCTGGTCACCACCCAGTGCATGTAAGGTTTAACTTTATGATTCTGTATCTAAATTTTAAGTAAGTAAAAGTGCAGGAGGAAGTCAGACTTGTGCGTCCCTGGTAGTAGAGATGTGAGAGAATCGGAGAATGACACATTATGGAGAGGAAATTTCAATGAATAATCACTGAACCCTCAGTGTTTGAATGTTAGAGGACACAGCAGGAGGTTATTCATTTTGACTGCAATCTTGGAGCTCAGCAGATTGAGCATAGCAGGTAGAAGCTGCCTCATGCCTTCACGTCTGAGTAGGCCTGACATTCCTTATTTCACACATGATTGGAGAAATTGGGGAATTATATCCAATACATTTCTGTCTTCATCACTCTGGTGTATGATGAATGTGTGTGATTTCTCTCTCTTGTCTCTGTCTCTCTGTTGATCAGGCCAATGAAAACAGTCTGCTCAGTGCACAGCTGAAAGGCTTCCCCCTCTTTCTTCACTCTAACTTGGGTCTGAAGGACTGCACTGTCAACCCCAAGTCCCCCCTGCTCTTTATCACTCGATCCGGGCAGCCCCTGCCAGGTCCTCTCCCCGGGGATGACTGGACCGTTTTCCAGTCCAACCACTCAACGTACGAGCCCGTGTTGCTGGCCAAGACCCAATCAGCTGAGAGCGTTGCATCGATGGGGCAGAACGCCGCTCTGCTCCCGTCAGTGGTGCAGGACCTGGGGCTCCATGATGGTATCCAAAGGGTCCTGTTTGGCAACAACTTGGTCTTCTGGCTGCACAAGCTGGTGTTTGTGGACGCTGTGGCCTTTCTGACAGGAAAGAGGCTCTCATTGTCACTGGAGCGCTACATCCTGGTGGACATAGACGACATCTTTGTGGGGAAAGAGGGCACACGCATGAAGGTGCCTGATGTGAAGGTGAGTTTGTGCATGAGTAAAACCTTTATCAGATTACAAACTGATCCCACTTACGTATGCATCAACCAGTATTTTCAACAACCCTTTGCTAAAATATAAAAATTGCCTCACACATGGCATGTGCTACCCTCTGCCAGTCATACAGAAACCCCGTCTTCTCGCTCCTCTTCTCCTTTTGAATGCGTTCGTCCCAGTAGGCCGCTCAAAGCTGACAGGCCCCACTGCTCACACTGTCACAGAAGCTCCACAGCAATGAATATTTCAGGGGCCCAGAGACATACAAAGAATGTTGAAAAGCTCCTTGCTTGCGTCCCCTCAGAGCAGAATAGACCCCCCTCACATGTGGAGGCAGAGGGTGTAAGAAAAAGATATATGGAAGAAGCATCAAGCCTCCTCACTGGCAGCGCAACAGCAAGCTTTTAGGAACGAATCACACCCTGACAAGACGGAGAAATCTGCAAGCGTGAGAGAGGGTGTGTGCTGGGAGTCTCATCCAGCGTGGAGATCAAATGAAACAAACACCCGAATCAGAGGAGAGAAAAATATCAAACAGAATGAAGGAGAGGAGTGAGGCAACTGGGAGTGGATGTTGGATGTTTACCGAAAGAAACTTGCAGAATGAAATATGTATGTGGGCACGCGTGCGCCTGGGTGTTCACGCTTCCTCATTAATGCACTCGTGCACCAGTATGAGCACAACGTGTATTGACTCACTCTTCTTTCCTCCCACCGTTTCAGGCCCTTCTGGAGACACAAAGGGAGCTGCGCACCCATGTGCCCAACTTCACCTTCAATCTGGGCTTCTCAGGGAAATTCTTTCACGCTGGTGAGATGCAGCCCGTGAAGAGAACCTTTTGCTACTGTTAATTCAAGCAGAGATAAGAACACGCACTAAACTGAAAGAGATAACACTTCTATGTATTGATTCACATAATTTTAATTTCTCTACTCCTCTTCCTCTCCTCCACGCCCTGGCTTTATTTCCTCTGCTGTTAATCTCCCACATGCTTCACTTCTCCCTTTGCCTCTCTGACTTTCATTTCCTCTCTGACCCCATTTCACCTCTGCCTCCTCTTTGCCATTGGCCATTTTTTTCTCCTCCATTTCCTCTTCACCCATTACCCCTCGCTTCTCTGTTAACCTCTCTCATCTCCGTCCATCTCCTTCCTCCCTTCCGTCTTCTCTGCCATGGCCAGGATCTGATGAGGAGGACCTGGGAGACGACCTGCTGCTTTCCTACGTGAAGGAGTTTTGGTGGTTCCCTCACATGTGGAGCCACATGCAGCCCCATCTATTCCACAACCAATCCGTGCTGGCCGAGCAGATGTTGCTCAACAAGAAATTTGCCATGGTGAGTCACAGGAGGGCGGAGGTCAGATCACAGCTTTAAGTGAGCACTGTGATGAAAGCTGTGCTTGCTTATCCTCTCTTCCTTGTTCAAATAGGCAATTTTAAGCAAGGTGTCAACACTTTTTATTAAGTTGTAATCTGTGAGATTTCTGTCCTGGTTGATTTGGCAGTACCGCTGGTTACCGAGGTAACAGCAGAGTGTGGTTTAAAAGTACAGAAAACACTACTTGAACAGCATCTTTGTGAGGAAAACAGGAAGAACATCTGTTCACAGTGCAGTTAACAAAGTCTTGTTTTAAGTGTTTGAGTTTAATAAAAAATAATTGCAGCTGCGATCAGATTTTCTGCCTTAAACAAGAAGTTTTCCACACAACAGGACGACACAGTGGAGTTTGTGAGCTTGCTGAGGTTGAAGATGTGCAGCCTGTCGCCTGCAGCTCCTCATCTAACAGCTCATTGTGGCGGCTCCTTCTTGTTCCATTACTCCCTCTGCAAATATTAAATATGATCCGCTGACAGAGAGAGGACGAACATCGGCATTTTTTTCACTCCGTGTTTCGCCTGTTGAACGCATTTAACATGAAGCAGCAACAGTAGGCTGTTCCATTTGCATTAGCAGTAAATTAATACAGCTTACAGCTGTAAGAGAGTAAACAGTGGGAAAATTATGCTGGATCACAGGCATGCATCATTTTCCTGTGAATCCCTTGTGTTTATGTAGACAATCTGAATCCAGTGTGGGAGTGGTGGACTCCGCCACTATCAATAAAAACTACTGTATAGAGAGATAATTTAATGTAAATGTATTAAATGGCCATGGAAAATGTGCTTAGGCATAAATAATATCAACTAGGAAAGTGCAGTCAGCAGAATGCAGAGCTCTGCCAGGTGTGTCTGGGGACATGTGGGTGGGGAGCACGGAGTTTAGAGTAGGCTGTGTGTCCAGCGTGTATGCATGACAGTAGTGGAATGAAGAGGAGACGATAATGCAGGTTACATTATCGAGGTGTTACCAGAGTTGACAGGCTATAAAACCTCTGACACAGTATCCCAATAAAACGCCTCCCCACCTCCCTCTCCCCTCCCAAACAAAGAAGAGTTAATAGATTTGCTGCGATTAGCTCCGTCGACTGTGTCACAGCCGGAATGCAGCACAGCTGCGCCCGGTGGAATCCAGAGGTTACAGTCAAGATGGTGGTGGAGATAACAAGAGCGGGGATTTATACGTCTCGAATTGTGATTAACTTTAGTGGATTAGAACATATCGTGCATGGAATTAATCTGCAGATCTTCCAGTTAGTTTTTGGGCCACGACAAAGGCCAAAATGTGGCCTGCAACAGCTGTTAAGGCTTGTTTTTAGCCGAGGTGTTTGCTAGAAATGTCTTTTGCGGTGTGATTTTGTTGATCACTTGTGGTCCGAATCAGCTGACAAGGAGAACCAAGACTCAGCAGTAAATGGTGTAAAACAATCAATAAAACCGTTACCATTACCGGTCCTTTAGCATGAAGTGATAAATGTGCACAAAAAGTATTAGGCTGATGGGTCCAGTAGTTTGCCAGATTAGCTGCAGACAGATACACACACACGTAACTCTGCTGAGATAAAAATTGGGTTTGACTTTATGAAAACTTTAAGGATTATATAGCTTTCTTGGAAACAAAATCGCCTGAACTTTACATTTTCTCTTTGCCTTGCCTCCTAACTCTCACTCATGTATTCTCAATCTTTAGGAGCATGGGATCCCCACTAACATGGGCTATGCGGTGGCGCCCCACCACTCTGGCGTCTACCCTGTCCACATGCAACTGTACGACGCCTGGAAGAAGGTTTGGGGCATCAAGGTGACCAGCACAGAGGAATACCCACACCTGAAGCCTGCCCGCTTCCGGCGAGGTTTCATCCACAGCGGCATCAGCGTAAGGCTACTTTTCATACACACCAGGCATCCATAAGGCCTCATTATCTTGTTACCTCTGGCCCGTTGCTTTCCCTCCTCTTGGCTTCTCAACATCCACTGCCTTTTCAGTTAATAATCCCTTTCAGGGTTCTCTTTCTCCATCTACATAGGCTATCCTTCATTCATTAATTATCTCTCCATCTCCACCTCCTCCAGTTCTTTTGTACTTGTTCTTCTCTCATGGCCAGCGGCTACGCTCCATCCTGTCCATCCTCTCCGCCTCTGCTTTCTTTAAGTCACGTCCCCGAAGATACTGAGCAGAGTCTTACTTTCATTTAGCGTAAAACACTGAGACAACAGAAGTCCTGAGAAAGGCAATCATCTCATTAGTCTTGCTGGGCTGTTGTATTCTTCTACAGAGTGTGAGATGATAGCGCGGTCTTGCATGAGGCACCTGTCTGAGCGGTGCTGCCCAGCAGGCCTCAGCTCCGTAACGAAGACTGACATCTTTGGCAACAGCATAGCAAGTGTCTGCACACAACCAATCGCTGAAATGTCAACACCCTGAAAAAAAAGTGCACTCTATTCAACTTCAGAGCTGTAGTCGGCGCTGAATAATATAGTTATGAGAGCAGAATTAAAGTTGAATAGATTACATTCAAGAGGTTCAAAAGAAGAAGAAAAACTCTTATCTATTTGTTTCCCAGGTTGACCTTCAGCGCTGATGGGAAACAGTGCAGCCTCAGTCCAGTTCCTTTGTAGTGTTGGCATTCAGTCGGCCTGTGTGGTCTCAGAGCTCTACTCCCGTCCTTGAGATAGCACAGTCTGAATGGACAGTCTCCACTGCTTACTGATGATTGATATTCAGTTCCCCAGACACTCAAAACTGTAAACGCATTTCCATGAATTTCCATATAGACTCAGAGTGAATAAGAGGTTTGCTTTGGCTAGATGAGCTGCATAATATGAATGTTATTGAGAGCAAACAATGTGTGGGGTAACCGCCTGGAGTACTGACAGCTCTGCTCTCTGTGGAGATCTGATGGTGTGTGTGTGTGTGTGTGTGCTTATTTGTGTGAATGCATTACTTTGTGATTTCTTTTTAATGTGTGTGTGAATGTTTTCAGTTTTTTTCTTTTGTCCTTTTTGTAACTTTGTGTTTGTTTATATTACAGGTGCTGCCCAGGCAGACATGCGGTCTTTTCACACACACCATCTTCTATAAAGACTACCCAGGCAGTCCGAATGAACTGGACAAGCTCATTAATGGAGGCGAACTCTTCCTCACTGTTTTGCTGAACCCTGTGAGTCAAACACACATCCAAACACAGCAGAGCTTTTGTCTTGCACACTTGGAAACCCATTTAACTGGTGGTGTAAATTGAAATAGAAACGAAGGACGGGACAATGACTAGTCAGTGACTCACGCAGCGATGTCGTCGGCATCGTGCTTTCTCTTTTTACACTACTGTGAAAGCTTCTTTTATTGAAGCTGCATTCGTCAGTATGTTTTGTTTTGGGATGATAAAAAAAGGGTTATTTTTTAATACAATATCTCCAACAAATGTGACCCTGCGTAGTGTGCAGATAATTGTATTCCTCTCAGTGTCAGACTTTTAGAAACCAAACATCCAAAATGTGGAATTAAGCATCTTTTGTTCAAGCAATTTCATCATTGCTTGATCTTATTCTTTATATCTGTTTCACCACAACTTTTTCTTATAGTGGACCTATTATGCTTTCCCTTATTTTCTCTCATATACAATTTTATAATGTCAGTTATTCATCTTAAATGTAGCCAAAGTTTCAAATAATGAAGTAACGTATGTTAAAGTAATCCCTGTTAGCAAACGCCTCAGGGTTCAGACGGTTCTGAATTCTCTGTTTTCAATGGGTTTTTTTCTCCTCTGTCTACAGCATAATGTCATAGTGTGCCACATTTCTTTATATGATCATCTGCTCCATTTATGCCTCTGCATATGTTTACACTGCATAGCCTACAGTGCTACATGCTAACATCAGGGAAACATGTAATCTTGGTTGCTGATTATTTCTCCACAATTTTGGATGAAATTTCCTCTGGAACATGTCTAGTTGTATTTTGCAGCTCTTATTGGTGATTTTTCACAGTAGAAAGTGCAGCTCTGACGAATCAGAGCAGTCTGGGCTTTTTCAGTAGCGGGGCTTGAAGAGACAGGCGCTAAAATGGAGCATCTCAGACAGAGGGTGAATACAGCTGTTCCAGCACAAACCGTATGAGGAAAATGAAATGTTTTTTTAATATTAAAGCAAGTAAACATGTTCCAGTAGAAACCCAAAATACAAGCATGAACCCAAAAATGAGCGCAGTAGGTCTCCTTTAAAGTGCAGTTGTGTAAGCCTGAAAGGGAAGCATTCAGTCATGTGTTGTTAGTAGCTTATCAGTGACACCGCCTCAGTTAAGGAATAAGTTCACACATCTTAAAGTCTGTCGTAAAACAGTAGTCAGGTGCACACGTGAACATTGCATCAGGTTAGCTTGCTGTTATCTTTCCTCCTGTTCATACAAACCCTGAAGAGATCAGTTTCGAAAGCTTTTTTCAGTGTCAGCGATAGAACAAACAAGGACAAATAAACAGGAAGGGCTCTCTTAACGCAGTGTTTATTTGGGCACCAGACTAAAAATATGTCAACCTTTAATAGTTATGCTGCCCTAATGCTGATGAGATAGCTTAAATCTGTATAGTGATGCAAATGGTTGTCTTATGTAGCTGGGCAAGTAATGATTATTGCCCTTATTTATTAATCTGCTGATTGTTTTTTTTTTTGCAAAAAAACAAAGATAATACAGAGACATGACAAATGATATATGATTTATATGACAAATAAAAGTCTCACATTTTAGAGGCCACAGCAATCAAATGTTTGGAATTTTCTGTCTGTGGACAAATTAATAGTGTATTTCAGTGCCATTTGCTCAGATCATACCATCCTCATCCCTTTTAGTAAATCTTTATCTTCTTGTTCCCTCACATTTACAGATTAGTATCTTCATGACCCATCTGTCCAACTATGGGAATGATCGCCTCGGCCTGTACACCTTCAAGAGCCTGGTGATGTTCCTCCAGACGTGGACCAACCTGAAGATGCAGACCCTGCCACCTGTTCAGCTCGCTCAGAAGTACTTCAGCCTGTTCCCCTCCGAGAGAGATCCACTGTGGCAGGTGACGATGATTTAAATCATTTTTAAATTTATGAAATATTAGGCTGCATTCAGTTGTAATTTTCGAAATCCTGTGATAAATGTTGCAATAATGACACAATCGAACAGACAGTGGTGTTGTAAGAAATAGATTGTATCCCCTTAAAATATGACATTACACACCAACAGCTTGAATCATCTGCAATAAGGAGTAAAAATACAATGGTAATGAGTAATACGTATTGTTGGATTGAGAGCAATGTCGTTGCCCATCCCAACATATTTTATTAAATGCGTCTGTGCTTGAAGAACAAAGGTTAACCTGCTTTGTCTTGTTCTCTGTAATTGGCATGTTTGTTAGAATTCTGCAGAAACCACACTTTAAACAAAAGCTTGTTTATCTTCCTGTGGCTACAGGATCCTTGTGAGGACAAAAGGCACAAGGACATCTGGTCCAAAGAGAAAACATGTGACCGCTTCCCCAAACTGCTCGTCATCGGGCCTCAGAAGACAGGTGAGACGCGATGCTTCAACACCCCCTACAGGATGACTCTGGAAATCATCATCCCTCAGTTCAAAGCAGGAGTCGTGTCATGTTCTAGCAAAGTGGTTTCAATGAGGTTTTGATTTTTTCTTTGAAAATCAGAGATGGTAGAGTAGATTGTGATTTGTTTTGAAGGTTTTACTGTAATGGGATTTGCACTCCCTCAAACCTCTTGCTCTTTTTTTCCCCTTTTTGTCTTGTCTACGCCACGTGTTGTTTCTTTCTCTCAGGGACGACAGCGCTCTACCTGTTTCTCGGCATGCACCCTGACCTGACCAGTAACTACCCCAGCAAGGAGACCTTTGAGGAGATCCAGTTCTTCAACGGGCACAACTACCACAGAGGCATTGACTGGTAAGAAACCTCACACACACATCAGTCTTTTATAATGTAGCAGTGCTTGGCAGCAGTCACCAAATACCAACCACTTTTAACCACCTATATGTTCAGGATTGATCTCACCTTATAATTGCTGGGCTTAATTGGTTTGGGTGTATACTTGTTTTTGCAAGTTCATGAACTCTCTTCTCTAACAATCCTTCAAGCATTTGAATCAGGTTAAGTTTCAGACTAAGTTTGTATACAAGGACTCATTGTGGCATGAGGAAGTAACACTTTATTTAGTGTTGGTGTATTTACTTCCCCTTTTTTAGCATTCATAACCAGCATTTAATAAATGGTTTGTAACACTATAATTTAGTGGTAAAAACAGATGTATATACAAACCATGAATGGCAATATAGTATAATACAGATGTGATAATCTAAAATACACCTTCATAGGAGAGGTTGTAATTACTGATAAATACTGTACATTAATTAACACTTGATTGTTAAGATTAAGTGTCCTGTTAACAACCATTTATTTAATGTTTGTATACTATTTAGAAATGCCACACGGGGGGACTTAAAAGCACCATTTCCACCAAACACTTTTGGTATGGTACCTTCGGGACCAGAAGTAACCCTTCAGACATGGTACCTAGGCCCTAGCGTTTCCACTACAAGTCAAAGTTGTCACAGAAATTTAAGGTGTGCTGATGGATTCACGTCGTCACCTCATCCATTGAGTGACATCACCAGTTAATGTTCCTGGTGAATAAGTTATTTTTTTCTCAGACTCCAGCTGCTGTGAGAGGCAGCAAAAAAATCGTCCCATTTTATAGTTACTAGTAAAACTCTAAACAGTATGAACAGTAGTTACATGAGCTTTAAAACCAGCCACAACTCAGCCCTGAGCAGAGTGACCGTCCGCTATGGACCAATCAGCAGACTGCAGTGTTCACAGCTCCACCTTTTAGTACCAGATCTGTGTGCTAGGTACCCCAACAGAGGGGGGACCAAAAATGGGGACAGTATGGACGGTTCCATTGATACCATCCACAACTGTTCACAGTGGAAACGGAAAAAAAAGCATACCGTACTGACCTGTGCTTTACCGTACTGCTTGGTGAAAACAGGACTAATGTGTTTCACTTGGAGGAAAGATGTGCTGTACAAGTGCAGAGAATCATGTTTTTCAAAGTTTTAATAAACATTTTTAGTACTTGCCACAGTAAAATGTAAATATACAGGCAACACATTTCCATATCTATATGTGGTAGTGTGGGTGAAATATTGTGCAGAGCATTTTAAGTTACAAAAACAAGAAAAAGCAATTAAAAACATTATAGTTTATTCAGACTTTCTCATTAAATGTCAAACCCCAAGATGGCTGGGCTGTTTTTATTCAATGCAAATTAAATCAAGAATCAAAATGCAAATGATGCCAAGAACTCAACAACAAATACACTCATTAGTGAAATTTCTACAAGCAGGAGCGGCACCACTGTTAACACCTATTTAGCTTGAAATTCACTGTTTTGAGTTTCCTGTAGGTTTAATTGATTTAAAACCTGCATCAATGAGTGGCGTCATGCATCAGAGCACAAAGAGTCCAACACAAAATTTACTTGGCAGGCTTGATATTTATGTGAGTGGGCTGCCCAAATATTAACATTGTACGTGCTGCGAGATGTTTTTTCTTTTTTCCTTTTTTTTTTTTTTTTGTATGCGAGGTGACAAGCTGTTGCACATGGTCGATCACCCACACAGCGTACAGAGAAACTGTCCTTATCTACACAGAGCAAATATGACCAGATCAGCTACGGCTGCTTGTAACACTTTGTGTGTTTGTGTTTGCTGTGCTGCAGGTATATGGAGTATTTCCCTCTGCCCTCTAACACCAGTTCAGACTACTACTTTGAGAAGAGTGCCAACTACTTTGACTCCGAGGTGGCTGCTCAGAGGGCTGCGGCCCTCCTGCCCAAAGCCAAGATCATCACCATCCTCATCAACCCAGCGGACAGAGCGTACTCTTGGTACCAGGTATGTCACAGGAGACTCTAAACCAGACTAATAACTCATAATGAAAAGTCGAGATGACTCTTAAAAGTGTGTGATTTCATGCCACCCACTCCTCTGGTGATCTGTGCACAGGCACCTTTTAATAAAAGCCACTCTAATATAATCAGATAGTTTGAAGCTTCATTCGGAATGCTGTGCAGCTTTATTTTTGCATGTGTGTTCATTCTGTTCAAACCTGCTATTCCTTCACAGTTGCTCAGGGTACGTTAATGTTAGTAGTATAAAACTATTTGTAGAATTAGATTCATGTGGTGGCTGCAAATGATGGTTTCTGACTCCTGTAATCCAAACATTTCCAGTAATTTCAGAGCATTTTAAAGTCCAAAAGTCAAAATTAAATTAAAAAAGATAGATGTGAACACTTTCAAAATTCTCAGCATGTTTTTATTTAAAATATTCTGCTTCGATTTGTATTTTTTGGGCATTAAGCCTTTCAAAAACAACATTTTCACTGCTGTCAAAGAACAGTTTGCTCTCGTTCTTGCCGCACACAAAAGGAGGCATGCACCTGAATTGACAGAGCCGTCTGGCAGCAATATAACAGCATCATAAATTACATTTATATAACCACAATAACAAAACATGTATTTTAGCTCTAACCCTACCAAAGTAAATTACCTAAGCCGTTATAAAAAAGAAAAGATCATATTAGCCCCATCAAGACGTCATCATTTTCATACCAACACCAACTGTAGAGACTGACTCATTTAATCCAATGAATCACTTTATTCAAAGTGAGGATTTTGTTCAAGGATTTAAAATTTTTTTAGGTTGATGATGTCATAAAAAATGACAACAGACATTCAAAGCATTCGAAAACCTCAAAAGAAGCTTTGAATGTAAAAAAAAAATATGACATTTGGTACAGTCCTAATAATCAGGAGTTTATTTTCGACTTATCCTCCTCATTTCTCTGCACCCAGCACCAAAGAGCCCACGATGACCCGGTGGCATTGAAATACTCCTTCCACGACGTCATCACCGCAGGCCACGACGCTCCAGTCAAACTACGGGTCCTCCAGAATCGCTGTCTGGTGCCAGGCTGGTACGCCATCCACCTGGAGCGCTGGCTCAACTACTACCACTCCAGCCAGGTACAGCAGGTGTATTCATGCACATAGTGGTGGGCAGTACGCAGTAAATGAACCAATGTGAAGTGTTTTGGAGCAGCCATGTTAGCTCCAGTGGAGATGTGAAAACGTTCCCCCCGTGTAAAGCGAGCTTTATGGGTGGCTGGCAGGTTTTGGGTTTGGGGTAAAGGAGGCTTGTTTACTCTCTTGCACAGGCAGTGTGTTAAATACACTTGACCTTGAGTGACGGGAGCTGCCCTTCAGGGACGGTCTCAGAAAAACAAGCTCCTGTTGCCCCAGCATAACCAAACTTATAACACAATGACGTGTGGTCATTCCTGTTAATAAACATTTGTTTGAATAGTCAGTCAGCAGAGCATTTAATTCAGACATGAGCTTTTCAGGGAGCCATTCTGTCATAAAAAAAAAAAAAATTAACTAGGAACATTGAAATTTGTAAAATGATCGTGATAATAATGTGAGATTGTTTCGCAGCTGTTACATACAAGACTGTTCTGTTCCCGTTGTGACATTTGGGTACTGTTTGTGTCTCACCCAGTTGTTAGTCTTGGATGGACAGATGCTGAAGACGGAGCCTGCTTCAGTCATGGACAAAATCCAGAAGTATCTGGCCCTGACCAACATCATCAACTACCACAAGATCCTAGCGTGAGTATGGTGCAGTAAATGACAATGACAATAAAAGTTTTTGTTTGTCACTTTATACCTCGTGTGTGCAACAACATTGGTTCCAGACGAGCCAAGTTTCAGGTGTTCAGCAAATAAAACAAGGCACATATGTAAGACTTAATGTTATTCATCTGGCAGCAATCAGCTTCTGTTCTTGTTTTGTGGTGGAAACCAACAGTCTGTTCTCAGGCTCTTCTTTAGGGGTTTGAGTCCACCTGGGGAACTTTGTTGCATTGTTCTATCCCTCGTTTCCTGTCTGTTCTCTGCTGGCGCTACCTAATAGCAGCATAAAATGGCCATAAATAATTTTTTTTTAGATGTAAATGTAGGAAGGTTGTAATTGGGAACACTAAGTATATTCAAATATATTAAAATAAAATAAAAACAATAACATTTTAACGTTTTAAACCTCCGACTGATTAGTTTCTATGGCAGCTCTGTCCTCTGCACCAGCTGGAATATGGGAGCCGCTTCAATTAGGTACATTACCAACAGGCACATTAAATGTAGAGCTGTGCTGCACAATATTATGAGAATACACAAAATATATTTATTTGAATTGTATTTGCATAGTTTCACAGTGATCAATTTAAATGTGCTGCCTTACCATATTATTGAACGGTGCATGGTTATTACAGGATTTGTGGTTTCAGGTCAGTCCACGGATCTTGTTTCAGCAGGTCAGGTCAGGTTGCAGAGCTAACATATGTAAGGGTGGCAGGGCAGGGGCAGTGTTACATGTTGCGGTGCTGGTTCAGGAGCAGGTCTTGAAAATCAGATCTGTGGACTTTGGTTCATTATATGATATGTGTGATATATATGATCTATTTATATATGTATAAATGTGTCTTCTGTGCACAGGTTTGACCCTAAGAAAGGCTTCTGGTGTCAGCTGCTGGAGGGAGGAAAGACCAAGTGTTTGGGAAAGAGTAAAGGGCGCAGGTACCCTGACATGGACCCTGAGGTATGATCATCTACCTAACATTTGCTTTAAGAAATACATTTACCATCTGTATATACTTTACTTTTCATTTTCACAGTTGTTAACTAATAAGCTGATTTCATCTCTCCTCCTTGTGTCTCCTCCAGTCCCAGAGCTTCCTCAGGGAGTACTATAGGGATCATAACATCGAGCTGTCCAAGCTGCTCTACAGGATGGGTCAGCCGCTGCCCAGCTGGCTCAGAGAAGAGCTCGTCCACACCAGGTAGCAGCACCACAAGGGAGGGAGACCACAGCTCCACACACTGAACCACTGCTCCACCCTGCTGGGGGGGGGGGGGGGGCTCTGGCCAACTGGCCTGAAATGTTGAAGATCCCAAATAGTTTTGAAAGAGACTGAAATATATCAAGAACCAGAACTCAAAACTTAACTGTGATCTTCCTAAAACGAACAGGGAATCTGTGGATGGTGAGCAAGAAGAGAGCGTAGTTGTTTTCAGCAGCTGATAGCGCTACCCTCTCTCCCTGAGCTTCGAGATGCTGTTACTCCCCTGCAGGACAAACCAGGACAATGGACGCCATAATGCCGGCCTCCGCTGTGTCCTGCAGAAGAAGGAAAGGCTCAGTGATGCACAGGAGGGACGTTCAGTGTTTGATAATCACATCCCTGCTCTCCGTAATCAAACCTTCTCTTCTTCGCATGAACTTCATCTTGAAAATCAAAGGAAGGAAAAAAAAACATCTGAAGCTTGAGCAGTCTTCATCGTCTCAGCTCTGGAGAACAGGTGGAAGAGATGAACAGCATCACCTGTGTCTCCAGCTGTGAGTTTTGGTGTTTGGCGCACATTTAAACAGGCGACATAACATTGACTACACAGATGAGAGCCTGATTGACAGAGAGACATTGGTTGCAAATGCCTTTGACATAAGTTAAGTGTTCATAAGTGTTTGTATGAGAGGAGAACGGGACATCTGGAGTCTTGACTCAGGCTGCATGTTGTAGCCTCACTCGATAGGCCTTGGTAGAATCTAGTTATCGCATTTACAAGTGCCCAGGACAGAATCTTCATTAAAATATTACCATGTGGACTTTTGAGGGTTCTTTTTTTTAAAAGTTTTATGTTTTCTCAGACTTTGTTTTAACGTTTCTATAATGCTGACGGCAATGCATTTTGTAGAATGTACCAAAACTTAACATCTTAGCTCAGTTTTCTCATATAGGCCAGATGTACAGAAGACTGATATGTTAAAGCTGTTCAGCTCCGCCTCCTCCGTAGTCAGTTCCATGACCATTAACGCGGCTAAAGCAGGAACAGTGGGATAGATGTTGAAAGCACAATATTTAAGGCACTCAAGTGAACATCAATTCTGAACATACAGGTTACTGGAAAGCACACTAACACAATGCATCCTACTACAATCTGTGAAGAAGATCATAAGCTAGCTACTGTATGTTTAGTTCCGCACTCTGGTCTTAGAGATTCACATAGTGTACAGAACAAGATTGTGCATTTCAAATCCGTTTTCAGCATTGGCTTTTATTTGTCGAAACTGTATATTTTGTCTTATAATTTTGTTTTTATTTCATTCATTAGATGAGTTTTATGTTTTTTTGGGGGGAGAAAAAAAGCTGTCTCTGGGAAAAAGTTGCCAGGCAAACCAACAGTATGCCCAGTGAGACCATACAAGACGTTTGGTTGTCGGTCAAGGTGTTACCACTGCAACTAGATGTCAAGCATAGATAACAAAAAGCTGCTCTTATTGCAATAGTTTTGTACAATGTTCTGATGTAATAACAATGCACATGTTGGTCCTTTATTTCCTGACTTTGTAATGTACATAATAGGTACGCAACCCTCGGTAGACCTAAATTATTGAATGTGTTTGGGTTTACACTCTCCATCAGCCCATTCCCATAGTGTGAAATGTCAGTGCTGTACTGAGGGGAGGTTGGATCACGTCATTGTGCGGAGGTGTGTCGCTAAGATTGTTTCCTCTCATGTCCTCTCACTGCCAACTATTGTACACAGGTACTGAGTCTCTCCATATAAAGTATTAAGTGATAACACATAACAGCAATGATGGTACTAATCTCCTGGACTGTATGATAAAGATTTGTAATTGTTGTCAATAATTTTTACAGTGTAACTAATATTGTCGGTGCTTTTTAATTTGCAAATAAAACACCACTGTATTTTTCAGTAGTTTGATCTTTTTTTCCTTCCTTCCTTAGCTGAATTTCTACCTGTTTATTACAGAGCAGAATATCTTTGTCATTGTACGACACTGAATGCAACTCCTCAGTGCTAATATAAGTAAAAAAAAAAGATTATAAAAAACAATAAACTATATAGTAAAAAGTACAACAGTCATACACACGCAGGGCATTCAGCCTGTTGCACAAATCCCTTTGTATTTCACTCAAGCATATTTCTACAGTCAAACCTTGCATTTATTCAGTTGTTCCTTTTGGATAAAAGCTGTTTTTTTAACCAGTTTGTCCTTGTTTTAACTGTCCTGTGTCTCCTGCCCGAGAGCAGCAGTTCAAACAGATGGTGTCCTGGGTGGGACGGATCCTTCAGAATGTTCTGGGGTTTTTTTGAGGCAGTGGGAACTGTTTAGCTCCTCCATCAGACAGCAGATAAACTTTAGTTTGACTGAGTGTCACTTTGAATTCAAAGCAAGCAGGATCTCTGTGCAGAAATTTCTAGAAATATACGTCTGGCTTGAACAAACAAGATTGGTTGGTCTTTTGGTTTCACTTCATGATGAGGTACTTTCAAGAAGCAAATGACCCGAATCTCTTTCAAAATCACATAGTTCAGCAACAAAATAAACTTCTGATGTTTCACCTAACCCAAGGTAGACTTACATGTTGCTCATGTGATTCAAAGTTCAATTCCGTGTTTGGGAAAACACCAAAAATATATTGAAGACGCAGTGTCCCTTTGTTGCTCCAGGAAGTTAACAGTGGCCAACATAAATAAAGGTGAACTGATGCAATTAATAATAATGCTAAATAGAAGTAAATACTTAACACAATTCATGTTTGCATTGTTAATACTGACGAATATTTCAGAATAAGAGTGCATTTTAGTGTTAGATATGTTGTTGCTCTAACACTCTTTTATTAATGATGTACTTTTATTATTTCGTTTTTGCTTAATTGTTTGCTTTTTATGTCAGTGTACAGCACTTGATAACTTTGCTCAAAGGAAAAGCACTACTAATAAAGATTATAAGTATTCTCTAGTAGAATATCTCTTATGAAGTAATATTAGTGTAGTACTGTTAAAAATATGATCAGTGGGTTATTATTAAACCTACATTAACTAAAAAGACAATGTTAGTCCAACATTAGCACAAACAATAGATAAAATCATACAGTATAACAAGTCAGATGAAACTCAGACCATAAAAACCCAACGATCCTCTCCATTGTCTGCCTCTATCAACAAGTGATGGTGGAATAATCTGACCAATCACAGCTCGCACGCTCTCACATCTTCATCGAGCCACATCCCACTGCGCTTTAAAGACAGGGGACTTTCCACATTTATTCACCTTTCTGAAGAACCTGTTTGGTACTCCTTCCTCATTTCTGGGACCATTTATCAGCTTCACTTCCCGCAGTCTCTCCAGTTTGTTGCTTTGAAGAAGTTGAGGAAAATCTTCCAAGACAGATGGCCGAACCTGCAGAAGGTGCTCCCCTGGCCAATGGCAGTCTGGCGGGCAGTGAAGAAGCCCTTGTTCTCCCTGCAGCACCCAGAGGGTGAGAGGAACCTGTCTTATACATTTATACTCAAAACAACAGCTGTTTGCTCAGTGGTGGCACCAAATTCTAATCTCTGCTCTCTCTGCTCATTAAAATGAGCGAAAAAACACAATTAAAAACTTTTATTTAGGTGTTACCCTTCAAGTTAGAAGCTAATATACAGAAATAAGTCTTTATTTGTTTAAATTGTGCTTATATATTTTGTTATTCCTAAATGGGATGATACTGAAGTCCATGTTTTCTTTGCATCAGATTAGTTCTTTCCAATATTTTATATGTTGTTTTGCATTAAATATATTTTAAAGCATCTTCAGCAACCTTAAGTCAGACACTTTGCAGAAGACGTCTGCCTAGTAACTATTGATGCTGTCATACGATTGGTTCATAATTTACCACAAAGAAAAATATTAGCCAGTGTTCAACATTCCAGTCTTAAAATAAACATAATTAACAAGTTTTATAACTTAATAATGTTTAATATATGAAAAAAGTGAGATAAATAAGGTGTATTGTTTACCTCACATCACTGACTATTTTGTCTCTCTGCAGGCCTATTTCAAATTAATAATAGTCTATTAAGATAACAGACTAACATTTTCCCGAAAAAATCCAGGTTAGATTCAGTTTGATGACATTGTTTTCATGAAGTAGGCAATATGGAGTATGTGGTTTGTAGTTTCACTTTTTATTGTAGCAGAACTGTTTATGAAATATGTGAATGTACAGTTTTATTGCCCTTTATATGATGAAAAAAAATAATTTTACACTTGTTTATACCTCTTAAATAAGCTCTAAATAGTTGCTGGATGTACTTCCTCATAATGTCAAGAGAAGTTGTCTGCCTGGTAACAAGTGACGTTCGCATTCCATTGGCTGATTATGTGCAGCTGAAAAAAAAAGGCTGACTTTTTTTTTTGTCTCTGGACTTTAAATAAGAATATAATAAATTTAAAGAGATTCTTATTTGTTTTTCTTCGGCATATGGATAATAACAAGGTTGTTGGTTAACGTATGGGGCTTTTTGTGTGCCAAACAGTCCAAACTCGTTTCACATCTGCTTTTAAAATGTCACAAACAGAACTTGAGGAAGTCCCCTCAGATAACTTTAATACCCTGGATTTTTTTTGGAAAAATTTAACATCCCAGTTTTAGTCAGAATTTGGTTGTGTGTCATGTTAGTCACTCTCCCCTGCTGCTTTATCCTGACGTATCATTTTCATTTCTCTCTCTCAGGGGCTCCAACAGCCGTGCCTTGAAGATCGCAGGCCTGACCACCCTAGCATGTCTACTGCTGGCCAGCCAGGTCTTCACTGCTTTCATGGTGTTTGACCAGAAGCAGCAGATCCATTCGCTGCAGAAGAACTCAGACAAACTGGGCCGACAGCTGACCCGCTCATCCAAGGGTAAAAAGAGGCATTATAGTCCGAATGATCAGACAGGATGGTCCCAGTAGGAATGTGTCGTTAATGAGTAATAGTCTTCGTCAGACGAGGAGGAGGAGGCTGTAGGAATAAGGAGGTGGACAGGGAAGTGAGAATTTGCTTTAAGGAACTTGAGCCGAGAACTAGACAGAGAAATGAAAGTTTTGCTGGTGACTCATAAGGAGGGGAAATCGGCTGTTTGCTGTTCTTATGATGATCTTATCATTGCAGCTAGCATCACATAGTTATCATGATATTATATAATTTCTAGCATCCAACACATCCTGTGTTTCTGTGATGAAAAGCATCCTTTTGCGCTAGGTTTGATTACGTGTTGCCTGCAGTTTATTCTGTCTGTTCTTATCTATTTACTCAGTTTTAGTTTCGAGTTATTTATATATTTATTCTGTGGAGCCAGACGTGTACGTGTAATGGTAGAATTTTAGATCAGGTATTTGTGTGTGTATTTTTTTGCCACAAACAACAAGTCAGTTTTTTTTTATTAGCTGTTATAATATGCTTGTTTTTTTCAGCCATGGCTCCAGTGAGGATGCACGTGCCCATGAGCAGCCTTCCCATGCTGATGGACTACACTGCAGATGGTGACACCGCACCCAAAAAGACACCCTTGGTTGTAGGTTCACACCTGCCCACTGGAATAAAAATATTTTAACTCTACTTTTAACTCTCGGTGGTGACAAACTTGTTTAAGACTTAAAATATTTTCCTGGATGGCCTACAAATAAATAAATTTTGATATTAATTTAATAAACTTTGAAGTATTTGACTCCTCTGTTCCCTCTCATCAGAAACTGAAGGAGGCTTTTGTCAGCGTGGAGGCACAGCTGAAGAACTTCCTGGAGGTATGCTGCACTCTGCATCCTGTTTGTCCAGTCATTACTGATATTGTGTTTTCACTGAGCTTTGGTTATGTTTTTAGGAGGACTCTCAGCTGCCGCAGTTCAACGAGACCTTCCTGGCCAACCTGCAGGGCATGAAGCAGCACGTGAATGAGAGCGACTGGAAGGTAAAGGCTCACGAGCATTTGCATGGAGACTACTGAAACTGAGAAATAAATAAATCAAATTAGTCATATTTTGTTTTCTTTTTACATTTTGTGTTCTGCAGAGCTTTGAGACCTGGATGCGTTACTGGCTGATCTTCCAGATGGCCCAGAAGACGCCTGCTCCCCCAACAACTGAGCCAAGTTAGTGCAACTTTCTTTCCTTTACATTTCAGCGTGTTGTTTAAGCTTGGGTGGTATCTATTTTTTCATACTGTCATACCTTCCTGACATTTCACCAGAGTATACAACATATGATGGTATTAGTGTTGAGGGAAAAAGCAGAGAGCTGAGCTAATATGCAATAAGCCAACTTAGACAAGTCTTTGGATTTAAATACGTATGGCCTGTATGATTATGAATAAATAGTAGATAAGAGTCCTTTTTGCTGGAGGACCCAATGACACTGCTGTGGCAGATATCGACATATAGTGGGGCTGAACAGAGATGGTGGTTGTAGACTGGGAACTGACTAAAATCATGTGGCTAATAAACTGGTTTTGTAGTTGGAAGAAATCATATCAAGACAGAGTTATACGTAGCAATATTTCCAAACGGAGCAGAGGCATTTTTGTTTTTTCACCAGTCCTGTAACGTTATCCCCACCTATTGAAATTGCCATCTTTCTCAGCTCAGCTCCGCCAACAGAGACTGAACTCTGGTGGCACGTGTTGTACATTACAACACATCACCTTAATACAGCATCTCCGCATGAGTTTAATAGAGAGAGGAGCATCTGTATTTTTAACGTAATTGAAAATCATACTTTTGTGATTTCTGAATACCCCGGCTTACCGTAATACCTTGATATCACCATTAATACTGCTCACAGTCAATACCACTCTTAATGATATGTTGTACACATTTTTTTCCATAAAAAAAACATAAATGTTTTTGCTTTTAGCCAAGAGACAATATAAAATATTTATAGTTGTAAGTATTAAAGCTGAGGTGCAGAACTTTTGTCTCCCCCCTCTGGCAGTGAGAGTAATTACACAAACAGTGTTGATGTATGCCTGAAGGTGAGCTCGCCACAAGGGGCACGTTTTTTTACTACTTCAATCCTTCCTCTGAATGCCGTGTTCCTTTTTTTTTTTTTTTTGGAGCATCTACTCCAGAAACGCATCTTAGAGGCCTTGTAGGATTTTCTATCATAGCTTCTGCCATCTTGGTATCGATCTTCTCATCTAACTCTCGACAAGAAAGCAAATAAGTGTATATCCCCAAAATCACCATGATTAGTGTGCCACACTCGCCAGTAATTAACCCCAAACAACCCTTTAACATTCCAGTGTCCTCCGCTCTTTCCCTCAGCCACTGCACCTCTGACCAAATGCCAGCAGGAGGCGGCACCCGGATCCTCAAAGATCGGCTCCTACAAGCCCCAGTGTGACGAGCAGGGCCGCTACAAGCCCATGCAGTGCTGGCACGCCACCGGCTTCTGCTGGTGTGTGGATGAGTCTGGCAAAGTCATCGAGGGCACCCAAATGCGTGGCCGCCCTGACTGCCAGAGAGGTAGGAGACACGGATTAAACGACTTTTGATTCAAAGCTGCATCTTTCCATGCGAGGCTGTCGTGAATGATTGCCCTAATTACCCCCCTTTTTTCCTGTTCATTTTAGCCTCACTGTATCCTCGCCGCGTGATGCTTGCACCCAGGCTGATGGAGAAGACCCTCAGCATTGATGGTTAGTGCTTCAATCTAGTTTTTTTTTAAGTGGATTAATAGTTTCCGTGTTTATTGACAAACTTCTGTTGGTTCATCCTCACATGTAATGTTTTTCTTTTTTTCCAGATGATACAAACAAATAAAGCAAAGCACTGGATGTTTGTTTTCATCAAGCTTCGCAGAAATGAGAAACTAGGTATCTTAAGCTGGATGCAGACGGTTCATAATTGCTGTGACTCCCGATCAGTTAGTGGACTTCCATATAATCTTTTGATTTTCACCATTTTGCTGGCTGCTTTAAATCAAATCAATAGAGGCCTGTTACAGTTTATTGCTTTTAATTTTTTGTTTTATAACAAACAATTTTTGGGGTGTTCTCATTGACATTTTAAACTAAATACTCATATCAACTACAGTATATTAAGGTATGTGTGTGAAATGTGTTTGTCTTGAAAGAATGCTTTAAGGGTCGGTTCACCCAAATTACATACCTTCTCCCTCACCTCTACCAGTCCGCAGACATGGAAGTTGTTCAGGTTTGAAAATAGCGTCTCTGATTAGCCTGCTCCCAGCCCACAACAATGGAAGTGAATGGAAGTTTGTTTGTCGTGCTCACAGCACTGAAACATTACATTTAAAAATGTGACCAGCCAGACTCTTTCCAGAGACAATGTCCTGTGTTATTCTGATAATCCACAGACTACAGTGGGAACAGTTTTCATTCAAACTATTTCTTTGATAGAAAGTAGTTCAAACAAAAACTGTTCACAGTGAAGTCTGTTGATTATTCAGAGTGACAAAGGACATTGTTTCTGGAAAGAATCCGGCTGTTTACATTTTTTAAATGTGTGTCAAAGCTGTGAGCACCACAAAGAAGCCTCAGTTTAATAAAACTCAAACTATGGCTACATATTTATGACTTTAGTGGGAAAAAATGGGTGTATTTTGTTTTGGCTTTTGTAATTTGGGTGAACCGACCCTGTAAAGCTTGTGAACGTTGGAGAATGTGACTTTCTATGAAAATGTTTGTATTAAGAAGGCGAAATAAAGTTTTCCTAACAATGCTGTTTGCCTTATTACACATATATGTTCAACCCCTGGTCATGTTACATCAAATAACTGTTGAAGCTATAGACAAATAAGGCCTAAATAAACCTGATTAGATGCACTGATGCTGCTTAGTCTTGGATTTTCTGCCATCTGTGTCTGGTTTTAAAGGGACATTTCAACAACAAAACAAAAATACATATTTTTGCTTTTACCTGTAGTGTTTTTTATAGGTCTAGATTGTTTTGGTGTGAGTTTCTGAGTGTTTAAGATATCGGCCGTTGAGATATCTGCTTCTTCTCTAATAGAACTAAATGGCACTCAGCTTGTGCTCAGAGCGCCAAAAAACATTGTGAAAACACAACAGCAATGTCTCTTTGCAGAAACCATGACCCGGTTACTCAAGACATTCCACATACTTTGTTGTGAGCAGTTATGTAGGAACCAGTTTCCTTCTCCTGAACTACACCTGCCAATCGTATCAACGTGCAGCAGGAACCATGCATCTACTCATGGACAGGAAACACTTGCTCTCGATTATGCGACGTGAACATTAATGAGCTGTAACGTAAGCTAGCTCAGTGGTGCTAGGTGAGCTAAAAATAGATGCACGCCTCCTTCCGCGCAGTGATACGGTTGGCGGGTGTAGTTAGGTAGAAAGAAATAGTTCTAAAGGTCTGTGGATTATCTTGAGTAACTGGGTCATGATTTCTACAAAGAGACATTGCTGCTGAGTTTTTGAAATGTATTTTTTCATGCTTTGAGCACCACAAGCTGAGTGCCATCTGGTTCCATTATATTAAAGAGAAAGCAAACATCTCTACAGTCGATATCTCCAACACTCAACAACTCACACCAAAACAGTGTCGTTTGATAAATAGCACTACAGGTAAGAGGAAGAACATGTATTTTTGAATTGGGGGTGAACTGTCCCTTTATGACAGCAGTTTAAATAGCTTATTTATTTAGTGTTTATGCTCCTCTGTACATGGTTTTATAAGTACCTATCCCTCCCTCCTTCCCCATACATTTTCTAAGATTATCATTAAGGGGAGACAGACTGAAAAACTTTAATGTCCCCAAAGGGGTAATGTTACAGCACAGTAAACTACATAAACATAATGTAAACACAGAGCAGAACAATGAAAGTCCATGATCAAGATCTGTTTATAAATGAATAAGACATATATTGCCCACCCCCTCATCTATGAGTTAGCACAACCTCCCATAATGCCCATCGACCTACAGCGGGTTGTTGAGTTGGGGAATTGCCACAGGAATAAATGACATTTCAGCGTGGCTAGTTCTGAACTCAGGATACCCATATCTGCCACTAAAAGGGAGCATCTGGAGTTCCATTGAAAGTGGATGAGATGTGTCGCCGTCAGCCTGGTCTGGTACAGGTGGTACAGATCAGACTGCTGCACCTTATCATCAAATCAATGAAATGAAATTAACAGGATCTGTTCAGCAAAGAAGAAAACCATTGTGTTGATGGGATACAAAGATCAGAAAGGCACGATTAATTTACCACTTTGAGGAAGTAAGTATGTCCTAGAACATGGGCCTTCTTCTTCCTTTTAGAGGTGTGAGTAAGAGGAAAGGAAGTGGGAACATCTGTAGCAGATAATCAGAGGTCAGGTGAGAATAAAGACACTGAACGCAGTCAGATTATATTTATTATCTGCAGCTAAACTGAGCAGAGGGTAAGTGCTTAACTTGAAGACATGCAGTATATTTAATTAGTGTTTTTGGTGCATTTTTAGGACAAGTTATAGATAAAGATTTTGGAGCTCATAAAACATTTTCCATTTGAGATAAGCAGACATTTTGAGCAGCTTTTAACACTGCTTGACATGTATAGCATCATAGACAAAACATGGACTTTTTTAAACAATTTTGAACTTCAAAATTGAGACACTACGGATCATTTTAAGAAAAAAAATATTCATATAAAATGTTCTGTTTTTATTTTATTCCTTAACAAAGTCAAAAATGAACCAAAAATCCTGTATATAAGCAGTTCTTTTAGGTTCCAGAGGGTCATATGTAATTTGAGATCTTTCTTAAGTTGCCAGGATGCCTTTCATCCATTGAGAAGCATGTTTGGTTCTGTTTAACTCCTTACATTGAGACATTTAACAATTTCTTTTTCAGGACCTGCTAAATCTATGATATATATCATTTTCTCCTCTCTGAATCTTGACATTTTCAGGTGTTGCTGACAGTCTTCCTGCCTACCATGACGCTGAATCAGAGACTGATTCTGCTCCTGTTTTTGGGGCTCACTGCAACTTCAGGAGCTTCTCTTTGCATTTTAAGTGAGGATTTGACTCGTTGTGTGTGCAATGTTATGGTTAGCCACCACCCACAAAGCCTTCTGAATTGTTTCCATGCTTTGGAGCTGGAGCTGAGAGATGGCAAACTGGATGTATCTGAGGTGGGTATTAACTTGGATCCAACTATATTCCAGTTCATCCAGATAGATAAGCTTATTTTTAATAACGTTAGAATTTCCTCGCCATTCATCAGTGCAGTCATCCCTTTTCTGTCCCTGTTCAATCTGAATAAAATCAGCATAATTTCATCCTCTCTGGAAGTTGTCCAGCTTTCTGGGCATCCAGAGTTTTTGGAAGCATCTAAAGTTAAAGCCCTCGTACTGGAAGATGCAACAGTGGACCCCTCTCT
This sequence comes from Cephalopholis sonnerati, assembly GCA_019142605.1. NCBI lineage: Eukaryota > Metazoa > Chordata > Actinopteri > Perciformes > Serranidae > Cephalopholis > Cephalopholis sonnerati. Next base: position 193,436 of record JAGQAX010000138.1, read on the forward strand.
CCTCCAGCCCTCCTTCGAGGGGCTCCACCACTGGTTGCTTGGCTCCCTGAAATCTCTTGTTCTTGTTCGTCCTGGCCTGGTAGAGATTGACTGCGACTGGGCTCAAAGAGTAGAAAACCTGGCTCACCTGGATCTGTCAGAAAATCTCACATTGCCCCTCTCTTTCATTCAAGTACCTGAAATCTCTTCATCTGAGATACAGCAACCTCAGCTCCCTCCAGTCTCTCTGCACGCTCCTGAGTCTCACCCCTGCCCTCACCGAACTTGATGTCAGCGGCAACAATCTCTCCATCATCTACTTCTCACACTGCCCCCAGGTGAACCTGCTCAGCAAGCTCAACCTCTCCCACTCAGGGGTCACAGAGGTTCAATCACTACTCTCTACATCTCTGGAAGAACTGGATCTAAGTTATAATTCTCTGGAGACATTCAGTAACCCACCACAGATCCTGAGAAAGCTAAATTTGTCCAGTAACCGTCACATTCGTCTACACTCTCTGCATATGCTGTCTCATCTCCAAGAGCTAAAGGTGGACTGTAACCAGCTCACCATCTTGATAAAAGACACAGGTGCCAATTTGAGTAACTGGAGCAGCTTGAGATTCTCTATGGGAAAAGTCCTTATCTGTGCGCCTGTGCCCTAACAGAGGTCATCATCTTCTTGGACAACGCAGACACTGTGATTGTGGAGGATTTCCCTGAAGAGTGTCTGTGTGTTGCACCACTGGACCAACAGATAATCACTCAGAAAACCACTCAAATAACCACTCAGATATTTCATTTGTCTCTTGAAATGCACAGGACGCCGACTGGTGGGACACAACGTCACAGCTCTCCTATCTGTCTGACACTCTTGATGGGGCTGTTGTCACACCTGGTTATTTTTGTTGATGTCTGCAGCAGACTGCATCTTTGTTAGTTTGACTGTACATGTATACAGATAGCTGTGTGTATATTGAGAGGCTGAGTGTTGTTATGTCGCCTGTGTTCTCTTGTATGCCCAAGAACATTTTCTCTTACGGGAGACAATAAAGACTAACCTTATTTTAGTCTTATCTTGTTTCAGCACCACTGTTTAATAAGTCATCCTTTATAAAGGGTTTAAACCAGTGACTTTATTATTAATAAACTATTAACTAAAGCATACAGATCAGTTATATGCCATTAATAAGAGCATCTTTTGGGTTGCTAAGTTGTAAAAAATCCCTTTTGCTGATTGGACTGTATGCATGGGCAAATTATGTGACAGTGGACCCCTGGGCACAGATAAGCAAAACGGCCCTACTATCTCTCATACATAGGACCAAGACACACAAAATTTGTGTTGGTTTTGCATCTCTATGTAGTGATTTGGGTCTCTTTGAGGTAATAATGTGTCTTTTTTTGGTTGTTTCGTGTTGATTTGTAGTATTTTCTGTCTCTTTGCATCTCTATGTGGTCTTTTGTGTTCCTTTGTGGTTACTTTGAGTCTCTCCCTGGCCCATACGTGTTATTTTGAGTGACATTTTGCAGGTGAGGACCAGGGGGCAGCCTGACACTTTGAGCCTCTGAACCTGTGCCCCTTAGGCCCATTCTGTAACCCATCCATGACTGCATGACAGCCCAGTCCTGAGAAGAACATGTTGGCATTATACATCTCTGCAAACCACAGACACATCACATTTGTACGTTTCAGGCAAATCATGTCAGTGCTTCCTAAGCATTGTAGTTCTGATTACAGGTGTATGAACTGAGTTTCTCATTAAGAGGTGGAGGGGATGGTGGATGGCGTGAGGCCAAGGTGACATGGCTGCCAAACTGCCCTGTGCCATTTGAAACAAACAAACAACAAATGTGGTTGTTTGCATTCATTCATTTATTTTCATTTATTTTCTGTAAACACTTATCCTGTTAGCGGTTGTGTGGGGGGGGCTGGAGCCTATCCCAGCTGACAATGGGCGAGAGGTGGGGTACACCCTGGACAGGGCTGACACATAGAGACAGACAACCATGCATGCTCACATTCACACCTACGGACAATTTAGAGAGAGAATTTAGAGTCACCAGTTAACCTAACCTGCATGTGTTTGGACTGTGGGAGGAAGCCGGAGTACCCAGAGAAAACAAACGCTGACACGGGGAGAACATGCAGACTCCAAACAGAAAGGCTACCCCATCCCGGTTAGAACCCAGGGTGGGGGGTTCAGACCAGGAACCCTCTTGTTGTGAAGCAACAAAGCTAACCACTGCACCACCGTGCTGCCCAATGTGGCACCAAAATGTGCATTTTAAGCCAAAATATGATATTTTCCTAACCATAACCAAGTGATTTTTGTGCCCAGATGTAACCACATGTTAATCACAGCATTATTAAAACTTATAAAGTTTCAAAATATCCGCTGCATAACAACATACAAATTGTACAAATCCGTGGTTTGCAGAAAGGTATAATGACAACATTATTCTGTCTGTCCCAAAGGATCTGAGCTCTAACTGCAGCACACCACCAGGCAAAGGCATTTTCACAACCTGGCAACCCATAATTTACTTGTATTAATGGTTTATAACTGATCTATAAAGCATTAGAAATTATCAAACCAGTAATGACCTTTAATCACAAGTAATTAATGATCATTAGTTACAACTTAGAACCACATTAAGAAGGGTGCCATATTAGAAAGTGGCAAAGTTGTGAGTAATTAAATGTAAAATTAATAAAGGAACAATCCATTTCTAATAATAGTAATAAAAATTGTGAGTATATTTTTAAATTCTCACCATTGTTTATTGCAATATCTCTGTGTGTCTGCTCTCTTTTTGTAACATATTCCAAAATGACATAATAAAGATGTTTGAATTAAATTATTTCATAATTGCTATTGCTCATTGATATCCCCAGTTGTGACCTTTCTGTCCATGTTGGTAAGCACACCCTGATCACCCAGACCAGTGAAAGTAGATTCTTTCTCATTAATATTTCAGCATGTTGTAATGAAATCCAGGTGACCCAGTGGCTAAGGTACACATACCGAAAGGATGGCCACTGAGAGCATGAATGTACCTGTAAGTACTGTCTTTTTACAACCACATTAGTGTGAAAAAAATGGAAAAAAATAGGAATTCAGACTGGCTTGTTTTGACCGATTTCTGTGTGTCACCAGTTGTGTGCGGGAGCTGAAACAGTGAGAGTGGGAGTTGTACTCACTGCAGTCCCAGGTAAAGCCAGGACAAAAATGTAAAATCTGTAGAAAAAAATCTGCTCTACTGTCCCTGGGGATTTGTGTTTAAATATTCTTCTTTTTTGGGGGGTAAAGACTGTGTGGCTATTCGTGAAGAAGGACATGGTGTGGACTACAAATCGGGAAAGGATGAGGTAAAACATTTGAGCTGGTTCCACTTGACATTCGGCAATTTGCTCTCTGAAATCTCTCACTGTTGTTAATGTGTTTTCCACTCAGGAAGCCAAGTCCTTCTCCTTTGATCGAGTTGTGACTGTGGACAACATACAGGTATAAAAAGCTAAGCCTCTTTACAGCTTTTCATTATCAAATTTCTAGGGTGTCTGTAAACTAAAAGTCTGATCATAAATCTGCAGAGTTTCCACCCTGAGCTCCTGCAGCCTCTCACCGAGTCCATATCCAGCGGTTATAATGGAGTGCTAATGATATGTGGAGCCTCCACAGAGGAGATTAGCACTCTGATCGACAAAAGTATCATCAAACAGGTGAAGCCCAAAACAAAACTACACTTAACACTGACAGATTTAATGTTTTCACTATCAATCTTAGTCCTCACTCTGTCTCAGGTCTTGGCAGATCTGTTTGGTCGTGTGTTGTCACAAATGAAAGAGGAGTTGTTTATCTCTGTGTCGTTCCTTCAGGTTTGTCCTTCTATTTAGCAACATCACCATAAATCATATTAGACATGAAACGGCACAGGATAACTTCTGATGTTTGTCAATGTCAGTTTTATCCAGATGGCAGTGCAGTGGATCTGCTGAGCACCAATAGACAGACTCTGAAGCTTGTGTCACACCCCGTCCTTGGAAGGTGAATCCAAATAAAATAGATACAGTAAACAAGTACATACTTACACCTCATTAGTACATTTCAAGAAATACGTCACCCTTTAAATGACCATCTGTATGTTAATTATTCATCTTGTGTTGCATTGAATTTGTGAAGAAAATTTTGTTTTTCTCACATGCTTCCATAGTGAACGAAGAATCCAAAAACTGGGAAAATTTTTGTTTGTCATCTGTTTACTAACTCTCACACAGTAGTGCAGTATTACTCAGGTCTCATTTATCAAGTTGTATGCTCAGTACTGAGGTCAAACTTATTAAAGCTCACCTCAAAGGCAGACTCCATTCATGAAAACAATAATTTTACCTCTCTGAACACTGGAGCTGCTGGTCTACCACTGCCTCATTCTGTAGTTTGTTTGCGTTATTTTGTAACCCTTTAAAACTTCAATGTCGCACAATAACACAAACAATCTAACCAATACAGACAGCCGTAGATGAGCACCTCCTGTTTTCAGCAAAGTAAAATTACTAGTGACATACTGAAATTAATCAAGAATTTTCTCAATTTTTTGGATTCTTCGGTGACCAGAGGCATGCAAGGAAAAGAAAATATTCCTGGGTATATGAGATGTAAACCAAATTATTTTTCTCAGTCTCGTAGGAGGCTTATGCGAGGTGTGTGTGTGTTCAGCAGAAGAAGCCTACACTCTATATGAAACATGCAGGGAGACACTGAAGGCCGATGCAGGCTCCATTTCCAGCAGGTAAAGAACAGGCCAAATAAACTCTGGCCATGTAATCCATTAACTGAATCACTTTGAATGGATTAATTACAATGGTCGATCACAATAGAGCTAAGTGTCTTACTGTTGCACGAGTGATTGGATTGTCACGGAGCAGATTTACCTCTGTGTTTCCTCATCAGGTTGTTGTACATGGTGTCGTTTCAAGTTGACCCGGCCTGAGTGTTATGACCTTAATACGAGGAGGTGGGATGAATGAACCTGTTATTGTATCTTCGTGTTTGTGGCGTGTTCTTTCCTCAGATGTAGTTCCCTGTTCTCGGTGGCCATTGAGTGGAAACTTCATCCACAGGAGGTGGAGTCAGAGGTCTGCCGCAGCAGACTGCAGCTGTTCAGCCTGGCAGGAGGAGCCAGCAGGACTGACCTCAGAGGGTCAGTCATATTATACTCATATACAGTGAGCTATCTATTACACGGGCCAGAGGAGCTAAAGCTTACTGTAATGTTCAGCTAAGTGGTAAAGCACTTTTCTGACTGTGGTTGGGCTGTTCACTGGGGGGTTTGCTGGTGAATTAAAGAGTTAGAAGACAGTGGCAAACAGGAGAAAATGCTAAGTTACAACACATAAAACCTTTGTTAAGCATGCCTTTATAAGATATTTGAAACTACATTTGGCCTTTGTTACATGACAGAAGAAAAATTATTACATTACTGGTGAATGAACTCCATGTAGCTGCTTCAGTGTCCTGTTATTGTGCATGCTGGCTCACTGTCACACTGTCATGACTTACTGGGACACATGAGAACAAAGCCAATGTTAATTTATGACAAGTCAAAATGTCTGCCTGCAAACAGGAACATTAATCAAGTCAAATCAATAATGAAGACAGCGCCATTTGCTTCCTATGTAAACAAAGTTATGCTCAATGATATCTGAAATATCTGCAATGGAAAGACTTTATTTGAGTCAGACTTCATATATATTTGATTATATCTACTCTACCAGTCACTTAAATTTAAATGAGCCTTGCAGCTTGATGTGTGTGTGGGTGGATGTGGATGGTGGTGAAAAAGTAACACCTCAGAAAACAAAACAAATAACTATTGAAGTTTTGGGGAAACTTTTTGCTGACTGCTATTGAAGTTGAAGTGGCAGTGGCATTTCTAAAGTTGATTGCTTTTGCACGGTGCACATATTACAGCATTTCCCATTTGTATAAAAGAAGTATATTGACTTTGTGTACACTACCAGCAAGAAAACAGCATGCTGAAAAGATTAGTGGTGTAGTATACACTGTATACAGTTAGTATGTGGTACCAGGAAAGGGTCATAGTTGAATACTGATGTGGAGAAATTAAACTTCTGTTTAGTTTTCACTTTGGTTAATACTAGAATAATTCGATTAGCTTTAGTTGTCCTTACTTGAATATATGTTTATTTCAATACAAATCTGACATCACAGAAGATCTTGGTGCAGCCTGCATGCAAGGATACAGACATGAACAACCTAAAGTGTGCACCAACAGGAGGAGGGCAAAACATGTTGCAAGAAGGCCATTTACCATGGAAGTCATCTAGAAGGTCGTCATCTTATCTTTAAAGCAATATTAAGACTACGTTTAGGAAGTGATTTAAAAGAAGTCACTGATTCTGCGAGCCTTATCTCCTCAAAAGTACAGTCACCTTTAGATTCAGGGGCCGGTCACACATGAGCGAATACAGGCAACTGTTTATCGCCTGCCGAAGCAATATTCGTGCTGAATGTGGGCAGTGTCTGTCTGATGCACATGGAAAGCTAGCTTGAACCTCTAATACTAGCTTGCTGGCATAAAATCACTAATAGCAAACTTTGTCCAACCAGGATAGTTCTTGTTTTCCCTAAAAAGAAAAGGCTAATTTTTTCAAGACTATACATGCAGACAGTTCTTTAATCATTTGCTATTATCATCATCTTGTTGCTTTTATTCTTTTTATCTGTATTTAATACATTTTGTCTTGATTGTTTTGGCCTTACTGTTTGCTTTTCTTTTGATACATTGTTTTCTGATAACCCTGCTTTTGCTTTGTCTGTCGAAGCACTTTGTTAACCCTGTTTTTAAAGGTGCTATGTAAATAAAGTCAGTATTATTACAACGCACAAATCATACATTCCTTTATAACTAATAAAGTTCTACCACAACTCCTCTCCAGAGTCAGCCCACTGGTAAAGGTTATGGACCAAACCCAATCCAAAGCCACAACAAATGAAAACATCCTCCCGTTCCTCCTAAATGATGCCTTAACAGGGAACAGCAGGACGGTCCTCATCTACTGTATCCACCCTCAAGGTGAGTGTCTCTCTGGACCCAGTCACTTCAACTCACCCATAATTCTCTGAGCATTAATATTACTCTTTATCCATCAGGACTTCTAGATGATGAGACCCCCTCCGCTTTAGCTTTGGCCCAGAAAGTGAGAAGTTTGGTGACTAAGGGCAGTGTTGATCGCTGGTGTCCAAGGGCAACTGAGCAAAGGATCAGAGATGACATCGTGGAGCTAAGGAGTGCGATGATGTCACAGGGGGAAAGTGAAGTTCACACCACCTTCAGGTTAGCAGAGCTGACCCAAAACCTGCAGGTAATTCATTAAATAAGTCTAAACAGTACCTTCTCACCATCTCCTGTGGGGACTAATAGAGTTCATAGCTGAAATAGGTTCTGTGATCTCTCCAACAGATTGTGAAAAATCAGTCATGGGAGAAGAGGAGGGAAGAGTCAAAGAAGATAAAAGACAAAACACAGGTTCCTACTGAAATTGTTCACATTTCCATACAGGTTTAAAACAATAGATAATGTGTTCCAAACATATTGAAATGAGTAGCATGTGTTGGATTGATTTGGCAGAGCTGTCGGACCCCAAGTAGCAATTTGCACAGCAGTGATCACAGAGAGGGGACAGACACAATGAAATATTTACAAGCCCAGCTGAAACAGGAAATGGAAGAACATATCAAAGGTAATCTGCTGTGATATGAAATATGTTTATATATAGGGACATCGATGATATTGTGTTTGTTTGTCATATTCACAGACGGTAAAGGGAATGTAGAGAAAGTCCAGGACAGAGTAGGAAGAATTCAGCAGCTGAGGGAGGCTCTCAGAGAGGAGACACTGAAGAACGGGGCTGCTACAGATAAATCTGACCTCTGTCAACAAGTAATGCACTCTATCTATTAAATATGATATTGTACGCCACTACATCAGATTGGATAACGTGTTTACAGGCTTTGTGAATACTCCATTAAACACATAAACAAGATTTATGCGTGCGAGAGCGGACAACCCACACTAAGAAATTTATTTTGCCAATTTAAGTCTCAGTTAGAATACAACAAAGCCCAGGAACGGAGGAGGCAACTTAAGGAGGACCACGGGAGATTAATTCAGGAGGAGGTGGAGAAGATGGAGAGAGACTTGGCACAGGAACAGCTACTGGTGAGATAATGAGATACACTGTTGTTTAACATTATTCAGTTTGTGATCTATCTTAGCTGAGCGTGCTGAGTCAGTTTAAATTAATGCAAGGCTGGATTTATGGTGGGCAGTGGAAACCACTGCATTTGCAACTTAATTCTGTTATTCCCTTGCATTTTTTATGGTTTCATCCATTCCTCTGCTAGACAGAAGGCCCCCAGAGAGAGCTGCTGGTGCTGACCAGAGAGAGGCAGGTCCTGGTGCTGCAGATAGAGGCCCTGCGCGCTGAGGCCCAGCAGGCTGAGAGAGACCTGCAGAATCAATATCACAGACACCAAACAGAGCTGCACTGTCTGAGAGAAGAGAGTCTGCAGGTGGGAGTTTGTTGTGTCAGTGAGAGAACACTGATTCATGTAATGTCATGTTTTCATTTAATTAGTTTAATGCTAGTTTTACAAGCGTCTTCTTACCAATAGATTAATAAGTGGCTCTGTATGCAGGATGTAAATGTGGTTTCATGAGTTAAGCTGTGCGTACAGTTTTGGTCTCAAGTACGACGAAATTCTAAGAACCATTGATAGATTACTGAGCGGGCCTACTTGGCACAAGGTGTCAGAGGTCCCCAGGTTCTCATCAGCAAATGTCACTCAAAGAGACATGCACCGTAAAAGGAAGAGACTCAAAATGACCACAGAGAAACGTAAAAGGGCTACAAAGTGATAAAGCTGCAAAGAAACACAAAGAGACTCACAACAACTACGAAAAGCTGCAAAACAGCTACAATGAGACACAAATGACCGCAAAGATGAACAACGCAACTAATAGCACAGAGCAACTACAGAAAAATGCAATGCAGCTACAGAGAGATTAAATGTCAGTAAAAGAGACACAAAACAAATATAAAGAGAGTCAAAATGACCAAAAAGTATCACAAAACAACTACAAAGAGACTCAAATGTCCACAAAGAGTCACAAAACAGCTGCTGAGAGACACCAAACAACCGCAAAGAGACATAAAAAACACAGAGAGATGTGTAAGGATTACAAAGAGATGCAAAACAACAACAAAATGTAGCTGAACAACTATCAGTGTCAGTGTCCTATGTAGGAGAGGAGGTGGGGCCTTCTGCATGTCTGTACCCAAGGGCCCATTGCCTCATAATCCGCCAGTGTTCTGCCAATGTAATTTTGTACATATTATTGAGTTAAGTAGCTCCCAAATTACTTTAGAGAGATCCACAGGTCTCCTAGGTCAGTGAAGAGTGACCAGAGGAGGCAGCAGCTACACACACTCCATGTCTTGGAAGTATAATAAGTTGATTAGAGACACAGTTTGTCCCAGTACCTATAACTCTACACAGCTTAAAAAAAAGCTCATGACATGATGGATTCAGTGTGAATACAATCAGAAGTTTACACAGCAGTCATGTTCACATTAAATACATTTTAATTATAATATGTGCAGCACATATTATATCAGCTGAGCTGTGAAATACAAGAAGTTTGTGGAGTTTAAAGGACAAAAATAAAACATAACTATTATGAGTTGATTTTCAATATATAAACATGCCAGAAAACTTTTTATGGAAATGTTTAACTTTTCGGTCGAGGCCTATGTTTACTGGAAAAACCATATCAATTAAACATGTGTATGCTTTACATACAAATGTTTCATTGGGCATCCAGATGGTTCTATTTCCCTTTATCATTAAAGATGTATGTGAATAATATCCCATACAGCATATATTGATGTTAGAGAAATAGCTCCAATATGCTTTCTTCCTGTATGTGTCAGTATATTCATGCATTTGTAATCTTGGATACAATTAATGACAGGTGTTGATTATGATTGATTGCTGTTATGCAGCACTGACACATTACTCATAAAGGCCTGCTATTGGCCGATTCAGTGTTTAAATACTGAGGCGTCTGAAAGCCGCTCAAGAAAAGTGATGTTGTTCCACGTTTCAAAGGGTTAAAGGAAAGCATCTCAGGTAAACATGATTGTAGTCAGAGCTAATATTTTCGCCAAAATTAAAAATAAAAATGGAACAACAATGAATACATTATCTTCTGGATATTAACATTATTATGAAATTATTACCATTATTATTAGATTGACAATATCAGGAACACAGATTCTACACAAGAACAGGAAGACTAAGTATTTAAACAGATGTACATACAAAAAATGAATACAAAAATATTAAAATAAAATAAAACAAGATACTTTTAACTGTTCAATAGAACTACAGCTGATTGATAAAATGTTTACATGACAAAGCATTATACCTGCCGTCTCTCCTGCATCACCCTTGTTTATCTGTGTTATCTGTTTTACCGCTCTCCAGGTGTTCAGAGTGTTTCGTCAGGTAAGCGAGGAGCAGAGGAGGATGTCAGAGGGCAGATACCGCAGCGTGTTGCTGGAGGCTGTGCAGGATGCCGTCTACCTGTCTGCTCAGAACCAGGAGCTGCAGGCTGACAACAAACAACTCCGTAAGGGTCAGTGTATGTTTCTTAACCTCTACTAGTCTGGCTGTTATATTATAGATAAAGCTTTCCCTGACCTCTAAAAGTAAAATATGGCAGAAATGCCAAGTCATGATTCTTCCTCCCACCAGCATTTATAAAACTCGTTTTTCTTTTACAGTGTTAGGAGAGTTAAAGGATACTCTGGCTGTGCGAGGTGACTCTACGACTGAACTCTCATCCAAGCAACAATGAGTATATCACTAGAAGATGTTTATAAATCAGTGTGTGTACTGTAATTCATGAGAAATAAAACTGTTTTTCACAATTTATTGGTTATCATTAACACACGTCATAACACTTTGATATAATCTTTGACAATGTTCTTGGCAGAGGATGAAACAAAACGACGATAGCAGCACTCTTCAGAAATGTTGAACTGAAGATATTATAATCCTGACTTGCATTATAATATGAATTTACATCAGTGTAACAGAATTATGAATAAAATTCTAAAGGTGATGTAAATTGTCAGCTGACGTAACTGTTCACAGATAATATGGTATATGGTTACAAATCAGAATACATGTGCTGGATTCTGGATTTCAGAAGGCAGAGAGATGTAAGGCAGAAAAAAAAAATCACATGTGAAACTTAAAAACTTGGAAAAGAAATACAAGTAGACGGAAATGAGTTCAGTGGGCCTTGTGGTTCAGTTATTTACTATCTGTAATAAAGGTAAGCTGCCAGTCCAATCATAGAAACGGGTAGGAGGAAAAAGGGTGTGAGCTGCAGCCCTAAGATGCCCCAAGACAGCAGAGCATTAACCAGCATGGAGCAGGAGATGACAAACAGTCTGGTGATCCCGCTGCCGTGCTTGAGCACCACAGACATCAAGAGTCCATTAGCTGCCTGCCCTGCTATAATGGCCCAGACCACCCCTGAGTATCCCTCCAGAAAGCTCTTTTCACCTGCTGCAAAAGAAAAGCAGGACAGCCCATTGATGGCCACGCCAAACACATAGAGGTAGAGATTCTGTAAGCTGAGGGGCAGCTTCTGGCTCTTCAGCACCATCTCTGTGTAAACTGCCGCCAGCCCTGAAACACAGCAGTACACCAGTACAAGGAAAAGCCCCCATGTTGTGATATGAAGCCTGGGACCTTCCTCGGCTTCAGTCCTCTCAGGGTCCCCTGGACTCAGGCTGCTATAGCTGTGGCACACGCCTGCACCCATGAGGAGCCCCACAGCTAACCACTGAGAAGGCCGGAGCCTCTTGCCCAGGCAAAGGGAGTACAGCAGGGCAGTGGAGGCAATTTTCAGGTTTGAGAGGACTTGGTATGAGCTTGGGTCCATGTAGGCCTGCATGAGAACTACCAGGTTGTTGTTAAGGGCATAGAGTATGGCAGGGACTGCATAGGGGGCCATGCGGGCTGGAGGTGGAGGAGCACGTAGGGCAGATGTACCCGCAGTTAGAACAAGAGTTGCCAGAGAAATCACCAGTTTGGTTAACTCAATCATGACAACACATGATGAGGGGTTGAAAGGAACTTGACCATTGACCTTGGTGAGAGTAATGAGCGGTGCATGGGAGCCATAGATAAGGACCATCAGCCCAAAGAGGACACCCCACAGAATCCTTTTCACCCACTGTCTCCTAATCCTTGCTGGGGATCTTGGCCCCACATTCTGGATCACAATCATCCTCAACAATACAAAATAAACACTTAATTTCTAACTAATCTGAATACTAGCTTTAGTGCAAAAAAACCCTCACTTTTTAGCTATTTTTTAATAAATAGCTATGAATCTCAACCATTAAAATATCTTTTTTTTTAAATACTCTGAAACACTATTCTCTGTATAACTCTGTATATGTATTGTGAATGGAACAATAAGGGGGTAGGAGACATTTGCAGGGAATACTGCCTGTTTTAAACATGACTAATTCAAAATCTAACATGCTATGATAAGTGCTCGAGGCAGCAAACAAGATATGAAACCTGATGGACCAAACATGAAAACCTTGTGGGCATTAAGTCTTCCATTTTGCATCACTATCAAACAGACAAGTGAAAATGAAACAGAGCAGTATTTAACTGAACCCAAAAGAGAAAAGCTAATAAAAAACACCAGTGATTTAGTCCCCAATGAAAGTCCAGTTATATCTTTGAATCCACAGTCCAGTCTACATCAAAATCCTGAAGGCTGATCCGATACGAGCCGCTGACAAGCCAGCAGCTACAACAATATTTCTTTCTCTTTTGGTGGTTAAGTCATTGGCAAGACCAGCAGTCAGCCCAGATTATTTTGGTCCTTTTTTCAAGCTGTTCATATAGTCTTTCACGGTCCTTTCAATGTTGGGCACTTGATAGTTCTGTGCCGCGTACATGCCAGTGATTGTTCCCAGCAGCACTCCCAGGATGGCAGAGGAGCGTAGCTTGGCCACCACATAGCCGGCCAGAAAGCCCTTCAGAAATGGAGATCCCAACACTGAGCCTCCCTGAAGGAGCAAGACAAAAACAGCTGAATTTTCAGCACAGAAAAAGGACTTACAGATGGGTAAAAAAAATTAAACACATTTGCATTGCATGTAGGGGAACATATATATCAAAAATAAAATCATTATGTCAACAACATAACCACAAAAAAGCATAACAAGATATATAAGGAAGACAAAAATAAACAAATACACTCCATCACCATCACTCATGGGCAGTGGTGTAATGTAATGAAGTTATAACACTTTGTTAAAGTACCTCAGTATTTTTTGGGAGCATCTGTACTTAACTTGAGTATTTATATTTATATCAACTTTAACTTTTACTCCACGGCAATCCCTAAATAAAATGTATACTTTTACTCCAACACATTTCCCCTATGCATATTAATAACTTACTACAAAGTAGGGAAGAAAGGAAGAAAAAAGGAAGGAGGAGAGGGTGGACAGATGAATGAAGGAACGGGAGGGAATGGAAAAAGTCCTTGTTTTTGTAATGCACGCTGCTGCTATTTTTAAAGTGGTGCACACGTTATGAAGAAATAATCTTTGAAGTTTCAAAACTGTGACCACTATCTTTTTTATTCACCGCATTTACTTGTAGTTTTACTTTCAATTCTTGAGTACATTTAACATCACAAAATTACCCTAGATACTTTAGTACAGTAAATATCTGGAACCGGTTATACAAAACACCTTTAGTGTTCTCCTTAAGTATGACAATTGAGGTTTAATTTCTCCTTAGCTGAGGGACTTACAGAGTTGCACAGAATGCCTTAAAAGGTTTCCTTAGTCAGAGAAAACGTTAACTCATTTACTGCATTGAAAGCGATTTTACAGTAGCAAAAGTCTCCATGGAGATTGTTTGTGATCCCTGTTATCATCCTACAAAGCTGGCTTACAGTTAGATAGTGACAAAATGGCAGAAGAAAAGAAGACAAGAAAACCATATTGGTCAGAGGAGGAAAGGATTATACTTCTGGAGGTATGCAATCATAGAAAGTGCATACTGCAAAGTAAATCTGATCCCAAATACCAGAAAACAGAAAACAACTGTACAAAGAAATTACAATGAAAATTAATTCAGTCAAATCTTAAGTGTAAAATCACAAGCGTATCCACTGGCTTCTCCTGCTCGCAGAACATTTCTCTCAGGGTGTGTTTTTCATTTATCACCATAAACTCAGTCATGCTGCAGTTAAGATAGAGTCAGAGGTACCTTAAGTGTTTTTTTTACCTTGCTTTGGTTGCTAAGGTCTTTTGAGAAACTGTCTGAGGATTTGTTAAGTATTAGATCAAGACAAGGAGAAAACCATAACTACTTAAGTCAACATTTTGAGGAAACCTTAAAGAGAAGACTTAAGGGTGTTTGTGCAACCAATTTCATTACGAGGGAACCTTAACTAGGGCTTAAAGGAAAATCTTGACTTGTTTCGTGCAACTAGCATCAGATACTTTTAAGACTTTTACTCAAGCAATTCACTAGTGGATGACTTAAAATTCTACCAAAGTCATTTTCTGATATCTGTGCTTTTACTCAAGTATGGCTTTCAGGGACTTCATGCACCAATGGTCATAATAAATGCCTTCTGATTTTAGTCACACGAAAGGTGAGTGAAGGACAAACGATTTTCTGCTTCCAAACATTTCTGGTTTCCATTAGAATAACGTTCACCATTGCAATTATATCTGAAACAACCCAGGGTTTATTGTTTATTGTTTTATTTGGATCCCCATTAGCTGCAGAAAGAAAAATGCAGCTATTCTTCCTGGGGTCCCCTATATATTGTACAGTACACAAAAGTTAAAAGCAAACGAAAAAGTTGACATTAGAATAAGTAAACAAAAACAAAGAATGGGTTGGCATAAGAGGGGAGAAGAGCTGAAACAACTTGAACTTTGTCCACCCGTGTGGTCAGTGTTATCAGGGGCACCTTTATAAACTCACCTGAGGGATTCCTACAGAAATTTCGTTCTCCACTCGCCTCTGGATTTCCTCCAACTGGTTTTTGAGCTGCGTCAGATCTTTCAACTGTTTCAGAGGATCCTAAAATAAAGGCAAAACATCACATTTGATTATTAGGAAACAGATCGCTCACGAATTTCAACATTAATGCAAGCTAATGCTGCTTTACAATATAGCCTAACGTCAATTTTACTATCCCACGAAAAGCTTCTGTACCAAAACAGCCCATTTCTCGAAGTTTGGTGGTTAGCTAACAGCAACATAACTTCACCGGCTCATGGATGGATGAGTTCATTTAGAGGCGATTATGTCCCCGGCAACTTCATTTCACAGCTCTTGCGACTGAAAGGTTCTGTTTTTCGTCCTCCTCTAAAAAGCTGCTGTCATCTGCTTAAAACGGTTAAAATGATATGTTTAACGCCAGAGCACAGAAACTCACTCACCTTGTCATCCGCCATCTTGGCTCAGTGGAGTTATCAGTGTTCGGCTCATACGCCTGCGACACTGTTTTTTTTCCTTGAGATCGATTACTTTGGTCTGAGTTATAGTTTTGTAAAATATGAGCTGTGTGACGCCAGATTTTGAGAAAGCGTATGGAGACAGATAACCTCAAAATGGTTATTTTTACTACCAATAAACTGTTGCTTTGTTTATTTAACAGTATTTTTCCTCTAGGACCCGACGCACGCGTTATTTTCACGTGTCTAAAACGTCTTCCGTGATTGGTCCACACTTGTTTATTCTTGCATCTGATTGGTTGAAGACCATAGCAACAAACCGCCATGTTTTTTTTACAAGTCGACGAGAAACGAAGCTACTTTACCGACATTTATGCATCGTAAATCTTTGATTTAACATGAGGTAATCGCGAATTTCAACATTACTTGCCGTCGGCACAATGCCTGACTTTGTCGGCGACTCCTAAAGGTTGTTTCCGAGCAGTTTGTAGAGCCTCGGGTCATCGTAGGTAAGGCTTCAACAAGAAGGCTTTTCATTGGATAACTGACTGACTGTGCGGGCAGTATAAGCACACGCCATTAAACCTACTTTTAAAGCAGGGAAGGACCAGTGCTTTTAACATGTTAGCGCTTTATTAGAGCCCTGTGCATGACAGCTTTCCATGTAATTTGACTAAGACACTGTAGGACGATATTCTGTCTGCATAAAGCACCAGCCCTTAGTCACTCTGCCCTACTTTCTGTGGCTTTTATTAGACAAAGTATCTCTATTTATCTATCAAGAGATGAGATATAGTTACCCACCGAGCTATAATAAACTTCAGAAATCCAGTGCTGTCAGCAAACCACAGAGGAGTGACTATGCACAACCATGAGTCATGAAACTGTATCATCTTAAAATTAAGGTGTTAAAAGGAAAGTAATACATATTTAATACACCTAACTTTCTGATACAACATTGTTGCAATAAACTCTACATTCATGAAGATTCAACCATAAGCAACCAACTAATTATACTTTCTTTAAGTTGGCCCTAGACCTCTGGAGATCATGGAGAAAGTGGAAGTGGTCGAGGTTGTGAAATTGACTGAGGATTCAGAGAGCTGCCACAGCCAAATGGAGGTGACTACCCCAAAGAAGAGAAAGAGCAAAGCTCAAGAAGAAAGTGCTGATAAACCTAAGAAGCCTAGGTAATGCATATAACCCCAAACAACTTAAACACACAGCTGTTACAGTGTCATGACACTAGTGATGGCCCTGTCTTCAACAGGGATTGGGCCTTTAAAAATCAAAGATGTCTCTCCTATTGTCATGTACTGGTGATTGTAGACATGGAGTCTTTATGTTTTAGGTCTGCCTACCTGCTATACTACTTTGATGTTCATCAGATTATGCAACAGGAAATCCCTAATCTGCCACAGTCAGAGATCAACAAGAGAATCAGTGAGAGCTGGAGAAGGCTCAGCGTAGCTGAGAAAGGCTACTATCTGGAGAAGGCCAAGTCCGAGAAGGAGGGCACAGACACAGTAAGCTTCATCCTTATACGAGCAAACCAGTGATCTGAGTGATCTCACCAATAAAACTTCCTCATTTAAACAACATCAGAGTAAACTGGCCTGTTCTAAAGGAAATCTGAAGGTGTGCAGAATTATTGAGATATCTTTTTGTATTCAAAATATCTATACTGGTTTACTGCTATTAAATGTTGACTTATTACCAGGACAATCTGAATCATGGTTGATGCCAAGTAAAACTCAAAACTGACACAATTAACTCTGAACAATTTAAGAGCCAGTGATCACCTAAATGATCAAAAAGTGCAGAACAAGTTGCAGAAAAGTTTGTGATAAACTGAACATACTATTCAGGGCTCGATGTTACTGTTTGTTTGTCACTTGCTCAGATTGGCAAGTTGGTCAGACATCTACTTGCACAAAGTCAAGTTGTACTTGCCTTTATACAAATTGTTTTATTTATTAGCAGTTGTCAAATAACAAAAACTAAAGGTAATTGTGATTTTTGATCTGAATTAATGTATCAAAACAAGGACACAGTGTGTCATAGATGCAAAGCAACAAACATTCTTGCCTTTAAAAAAATGTATAACCTCCCTCCTTCTTCCCCGAGCTGGACTTGTTAAATCTGAGTGAGTGAGCTTTACTGTGTGAGATATACAGCCTATGGTGTGAACTCATTTTGAGTGTCCAATCAGTGCTGTGCATGTACAACGCTCAACAGAGATGGGAAGGAAGTGTGAAAGCTCACTCCTTAGCTACTTCCATCATCGACTTCAGAAAAAACAATGTTTAATTCTTTTTCATCACTTGCCCAATCAGGGAAGTGAGTTGCTAGATTTACTAGCCTGACATGGCATTTTACTTGACCCATGCTATTGGGCATTTCTTATTTTTGAACTCTGCTTATCATAATAAACAAGTCAGAAGTCGCATAACTTTTCCTTTTTAATAAGTTCTGATACCTGTTTTGTTAGTACAACCTGCAGCTGTAAGTTAATGATAGTTTCAATGATAGTGGTGTGCCTTTTTCGCTGTTGTGTATATGCAATGTCTTCTTTATGTTTATGCACTGCAGAACACTCCTGTAGTCAACTGGAGTGATTTCATTTGTAATGAATGCATTTGTGTCATGTAACTTACTACAGATAAAAAGAACAAAGTGACCTATTAGCATCAAGCACCACAGCAGAGATAAAGCAGGCTTTTCCTGCTTTGTCTCGACAGTGGCCTAATCCACTGGTGTCTAGTATAATGTCAGAGTGATTCTATAAAAAGCCATGAACAATATTCTTGATTTTGCTTTTCCTTCAGTCGTGTCTCAGCCCCTCCAAGGACCTGCCAGGCTTCCGCAAAATCCTCCCGAGAGCCAACTACATTTTCCTGTCTAAAGGCTGCTCCTCGAATCAGCAGCTGGGAGGCTCTCAGCCAGAGGGGAGCGTGGAGTCTCTGGACTCTCCAGTGGAGGGAGGTCTACCTTCCATCTCTCTCACCCAAGAGCCCCAGTTCACAGCTCTTGGGTTGGCTGGTGAGGTGGAGCTTTCTGAGCAGCCAATTGTTGTGGATGACATAGCAGAAGAAACTGAAGTGGCGTCCAATCCCACGACCCCCCGAGGAACCTCACTTTCCTCTTCCTCCTCTGTCTCATGCAAAGCCTCGGCCTCCACAGACCCCCATGTCCCACAGGGTTCTGCTGGCCTCACAGCAAATGGGGTGACACTTAAGGGAAATGAGACCAGAGTTGCTGGTAGTGGTTATGGTGGAGCAATGATGCAGCAGATACAGGGGGAAACTACCCAGGTGGTTGCCATCATACCCACCCAGGTGAGACTGTCCCTCCAACAGTAAGCAGATAAGTCATTCAAAAATTCTAAGGGCTCCGCCATTTTAATCACAAAAAAGTGTTTCAGCTAATGCAGGGAAGTGATTTGTCCTTTACTTCAGAACCTGCTGGAGCCAAAGTCTTTGCCAGGCGTCAGCTCTGTGGGCCCAGTGATGATGGTCTCTGTCGGAGCCAGCATAGAACAAAGTGCCAAACCGTCCTATAAAATGGTAAGCACCCACATTATTCATCCACCTTATAAATGTCAGTACTGAAATTGGCAGGCATAGAGTCTACACACAGAAAAAGAAAATAGGAATATCATTATTAAGATTTCAAATGATTTGGGGATGGTAGTAGCAGCTGAGAGATGTGAACTTCCATGTTTATGTCTTTCTCTGCAGTCTGTGAAGACTTACACCCGCAGAGGTCGAGGGAGGTGTCTAAATCCTGGATGTTCATTTGTGTATGTCACTCGCCACAAGCCACCGACGTGCCCTGAATGTGGCAGCCACTTGGGTGGAAAATGGATACCTTCCGTAAGTGTTGAGCAATGTCTGCACAAACAGTTCGGGTTGTTCAATCTGATATATAAACATATTTGACTGCACTTATATGACAGGCAAAGAAGACGCAAGAGAGAGAGGCTGTGTCCAGTCAATTGCCACAGAAAGCTGAAACCCAGATTAAAGACAGCTGTAAACCCACTTCTCCTCCTGCTCAGGAGGGGAATGCTGATGTCAGTAAAAGAAACGCCACTGGGAGCAAAAAAGAAGTTCAAAAGTGCTCCAGAAAGCAGCATGCAGTTCCAGGTGGAAAGCCACCAGAGGGCAGCAGCACCAAGGATCAGGAACAAACAAAGTGAGCACTAATTAAGTTAATGCCAAGTGTGTTTTGTTTGCTAAAATGAACCCCAGTAGCATGTTGCGCATGTGGACTGTGACAGTTGTGTGAAAACTGTGCCGTATACTATTTGCAGATTGTTGCTTTAATGCTTAGATACAGGTATATATAATTTTAATTTATTCCAG
Source organism: Cephalopholis sonnerati (assembly GCA_019142605.1). Classification (NCBI taxonomy): domain Eukaryota; kingdom Metazoa; phylum Chordata; class Actinopteri; order Perciformes; family Serranidae; genus Cephalopholis; species Cephalopholis sonnerati. The sequence goes on from JAGQAX010000138.1 coordinate 213,395, forward strand.
GGTGTCTGCAGGTCCTTAAAAAGTCTTAAAATGTCCATCTTAAAATGTCCTAAATTACACAATTAATTAAGTAATAGGTCTTAAAAGTCATCACATGTTCATTTTCAATTTATGAGGTCTTCATTGCCATTGACATTTTATCTTGATTAATTTATCCATCTTTTAATTTCTTTTTGGAAAAATAAGTCAAGCTCTTCTGCATAAGAGTCCACATTTCTGATGTGCAAATCTTAACACCTACCACAGAACATAATACTGTCTTTTTACTTTAAACTTGCGCTTACCTGTTGACAAAATGTGGATTATCATAAGTCATTTTAACAATCATATTTCTATGTAAAACCTAGCTCTGCGTGGGGCTGTTTGTTTACTGCTTACCTTTACCTGCAATGCTTGAATAAGAAAAAGATAATTTGTCCAAAAATCAGCCTTAAATTTGGTTAAAAAATGACCTCAAAAAGGTCTTAAAAAGCATTGAATTTAAGTGTCTGATACCTGTGGACGCCATGTATTTATTTTTGTTTATGTGAAGTGCTTAAGTATAAAGGTGTTTAAAGCTTTTGTTGGTCTGAAAATATGTATGGAATAAGATTGTAATGACACCTGTGTGCGTTGTTATTGCAGCTGTTTTCATAGCAAGTTTTTATAACAGTATGTATCTCACTTGATGTACTTTCCATCTGTCTCTGAGCAGACAGATGAAAGACAGTCCTCGGTGTGCGACACTCCAAGGTCAACACAGAAGCAATGCCACTGTTCAAAAGAGGCCTGTGAGACCTATCCTTCCTGCCTATTATAGCACAGGTGAGATTAAACATGCAGGACTCGGGCAATATTGTGTTGTCAGTGTTAAAATATCATGTGTTACCATATGGATTTGGCTTGTGTTTGCATTTTTAGGCCGTGCTTTGTTCCAGATTTTAACAGTCCCCCCTGACAAAGGAAAATTTCAGAGTGCAAACAACAATAAATCATCCACCGGTACTGTGCATCGTTTGATTTTATTTGTATTATACTTTCAGTTTGTAGTATGGATACAGTTTTATTTCATGTTTAGTCAGTGCTTGTTATTGACACATTTAGACTACCTGTATCATGCAAAGAGGAAGTGATATGTTATTGTGTGTGACTGCACTTTCTGAGGTCTCTGCTCTCAGTTGATGTGGTCGTTGTCTAACCACAGTGCCTCGAGAGAGTTTCTCAGGTCTCAAACCCAGCACTTTAAAGCAGCTCGGCCAGACGGTCCCGACAACCGCAGCCAAGCAGGTTAACACAAACACTTACAAACACACTCACAGATAGAAAATGCAAAGATGCAAATTTGGACCAATATCCTGACTTTCTGCGTGTCTTTCTGTAGGATTCTTCTGTCCCGGCAGATGTCAGCCAGCCTGTGTCTTCACTGGTTGATAGGAGAGTGAATATCGTGTCAGTCGTGCCTTTTAAACAACACACCGTTTCCAGCTTTGTCAGTATACTAATATTCTCTGTGCAAATTAGCCTATTTTTAATTAAATCACACCAAATGTTCCTTTCTAATTAAATTTGTTTCTGGATATCCCTTTTTTCTTTGCTTTTTTTTTTTTGTTCTTTAAGGATTTGGGTCTGTCTACAGCACGAGGAAGGGGTCGATGCAAGAACCCGTCCTGTGACTATATGTATAAGAACAGACACAAACCTGCAGTGTGCCCTAAATGTGGCTGTGAGCTGACCCAGAAGAACGCCAAGGGAGCAAAGGTAAAGGCTTACTTCTTCCAGATTCTCCTCTGGTATAGGGTTAGTTTCCAGCTGCAGCTCACACCCTTGGATCCCTGAGCTGAGCAGTTGCCTTGTAACACCATAACCCTCAATTTAAGACTGAGGACAACAGGCCTTTGATGTCAGGTCATTAATCTTAGAAGTTTTTTCTCCAAGAATTTCAAGGAGGCAGAACTGATGTCATGTTTTGCATGTTCAATACCCTCTTTGTGTTAAATTGTCTTTGAATATTTTGTGTGTTTTTACTCATTGTAGATGTTTTTTTTGTAGAAGTTCTATCAGGATTTTATTGTTCCTCTTATTAGTGGTGGTAGAACTGCATTTTCACATCACATAATTGCAGGAATTCATTGCTGAAACTCATGAACAAGCCTATCTACACAACTATTATCTCTCCAATACATCACTTTCACTTAACTTATCATAAACCTCTCATCTCACAACTCTCTTACATTGTTAAATGTGGATTTCTCTTTTCCTTCCTCAGTCTGAGACTCTGCTCGATCCGTACCAGGCCCTGAGTCCTGCCCAGAAGGATATTCAGCGGCAGAGTACTCTGCAGTTACTGCACCGTTCCCTGCAGATTCCTGAGAGTGAGACTGAATTACAGGAAACGCTGACCCTCATCCAGGAGCTCAACAGTCTGCAGATCGTCTTGGTTCAAACGGGTGACCAGGAGCATGAGAACAGCGTAGAGGCGGAGACTCTGATAGAGTCTGGGTGGCCTCAGTTCTATGAATCAGCAGCGACTCACTGTGGCCTGTGTAACTACCCTCTCTTCAAAGGAGGTCAGAGGTGAGAAGATGGGTTTCTGTATTCTAACTATCCTGCTACATCAATACTGACATGTTGTGTTCCCTAATGTATCCTCATATGTGTGTGTCCTAGTACTGTTGCAGGTCAAGTGGACTGCTGGCTGCTCACTGAGACACTAATCCAGACAGCCACTCTTCAGCTCAAGGTGTGTCTCAATGTTCAGTGTCTGGCTCTGCACAGCTTCACTGACCTGCATCCAGGTAAACGGCACCACTCACAACTTTTATGTTCAGGTCATGAAATAGCTGAAAAATGATTAAATTCGAAAAGACCCTAGCAGAGCTGGATGGAGGCTCTGCACTGTAACGTTTTAAGTTGGTAACATTGAAGAAGGGACTCTGGTCAGCCATGCTAAAGGGAGAAAGCATCAAGACACCCGAAAGGCCGCTCAACAGACAGTGAGCTTCTGTACATATTTCTCACCTGCTGCAGCCAGACCAGATAACGTCACCACTTTGTGTGTGCTGTATATGTAGACACAAAGACATTTCACTCAATATTCAGTGCTACATTTCTGCTACAATACCTGTTTTAGGGAATAGCACACTGGAGTAAGAGCCTCTTATGACTGCTGTATCCTCCTGAGACTCTGCATCCTCTTATGAGAACATCACATTTTATGTTGACTTGACCTTATACTTCATTCTACTTAACTCAGACCTGTTGTCCTTGTTCATGGACACTTTTTGTGCCATCTAGTAGTAGTAGTGGTAGTGGAAGCACAGTACATTAATCCATGTAAAAACAAGATGGCAGCCATCTCTGCAGCCGCTCCTGACACGGAAGTGGACAAGGTCCAAACCTGATCACATTTTATGGTTGAAACCTGTTAATTTTTGATTAATAAATGTCTGTTTGACCAATTTTAGCAACAGTAACAAGCTAAGACACTGTTAATTAGGAAATACTCGTTTGAGGACATTTGGACATTATTATCGTCTCTTTTATGAGTGTGTTGATGAATACCAGCCGAAGAATTTAAGATTAAGAAGCCTAGCTTATTCTGATATCCACCTGTGTAAAATGTGGCATATAAAGATATGCCAATTATCATTGTCATTTATCTCCAGCATTTTAACAGAAACTCTCTGTTGCTTAGTAAAAGAAACAGTCAGTTAATATTAGCTTCAGCTTTTGATCCTGTTTTATTTGTAGGCAGACCGCAGCTAGACAACAGTGTTTTGCTCCTGTATTCATGGTAACCACAATGCTCAGCCACAGTGTCTCAAGTGCTTATAAAAAGCTTGTGATTTTTTTAAACAAAATTTTCATTCATACTTAAATACATTTGAGTTTTACACAGCTGCTTTGTTCGGAAATAAAATAAAAATTAAAAAAAGAAGAAGATGTGCCCTGCCTGTGTCACACTAGGGCTTCCGGTGGTGTTGCTGGGAGGCTCAGGATCAGTAAACAAACACACATGCTTCTCTTGCAAACATCCAGACATGCACACACACTGCTGTACCTAATCTGATCTCTGCTTACAGGCCATATCTTGGACTTGCACTTGTATAGCGCCTTTCTAGTCTTCCCACCACTTTGGGGTTCAGTATCTCGTCTTTACAGGAGTAGAGGAGCCGGGGATCGTACCATCTATATTCTGATGTTCTCCCCTACTCTACCACAGCCCCACCATTGTCTGTATGTTTGTCCATTACGTCTGTCTTACTTATCCTCTATGTATATCAGGGGGCTGAAGTATTTGTGGGCAAGATACTGAACCCTAAACTGCTCCTGATAGCTGTTCCATTGGTGTGTAAGTGTGTGTGTGAATGATTACTAAGTAGCAGGTGGCACCATGTATGGTAGCCTCGGCCACTAGCATGTGACTGTGTGTGTGAATGTGACATGTAGTGTAAGAGCGCTGTACAAGTGCAGTCCATTTACCATTGACCATATGTCACTCTATTTTTGTTAGCTCATTTCACCAATGAATAAAAAAAAAAAAACAATTTACAGTTTGACAAACAAATATAAAAGTTTGAAATCATGACACATAAAATGGACTACTCAAATAAATAATTAGATAATAAAAAAATACCTTTAAAACCAAAAAACACATGTTAGTTTTGGCTAAATTCACATTGAAATCAGTACAACACCATATCACATGGGTATCCTGAATTAAGTAATTACAGGAGCCTGTCAGTTTTTTACTGTGGAAGATTTTTTTAAACTGTAGTATATGGCCTGTTTTGCGCTTTCTCTGTGAATTAAAACGTTACTTCTTTTGCAACAGGTTTGTTCAACATTGGGAACAGACTGCTGGTTAGCATTGACCAGTTGCTGAAGATCAGGGCCTGTATCAAACTGGGCCAACTGCCCTCTCATGCAGCCAGGACCGTGCTCGAAAACATCCCCAATCACCCTGGTAACACTGGACTCTACATTCTGCAACTGCGTTCTCTTAATTTTCAATCTTGTGCTTTCTGTTTTCTACAGAATGTTTTCAAGAATTTCATTGTATCTTCCTCTTTTGCATCAGTCCACGCTCTGAGTCCAGAGGAGTTATCTCAAATTCTAGAGCTTCTCCTGAGTGGCTACTGGGCCTTTGAGTGTCTGACAGTGAGAGATTACAACGACATGATCTGTGGCATTTGTGGTGTTGCTCCAAAACTGGAGATTGTGCAGCGGTACACAAGCAACGTACTGGAGCTGAAGAATGTGGAGGTGAGAAATGAATGCAAGAAAAATAGTTCGAGATTAAAGCCCAAAGTAGAGCCATGAAAACACACGTACAGCAGTTTAGCAGGGATAGTATCATGAAGTATGTCACTGTCTACCTCACAGACAGCCACTCAAAGCAGCCACGCCCTTAATTATGTATAACTTTAAGCCTTAAAAAATGTAAATGAGTGCGATGTATAAAAATGCAGCCTCTGTATAGCTGTCATGGATGTTGAAATTAGCAATAGAGACCAAAACTGTTTTTTGCCAGGCTGTAAACATGTTTATTTCTGCTGTAACGTTAAGCATTTTAACATCAGGATATATGGGGATTGACTCCCCACTGGAGCCAGCCTCAAGTGGCCAATAGAGGAACTGCAGTTTGTGTTGGCTTCATTTTTCAGCCCCGGACGTTGCCACTTGCTTTTGCTGAAATGCTCCACACTGTAGTAACCTCTCCACATGCTCACACACTTTTCATTCTGTCCACAGTTTACCTGGCCTGAGTTTTCAGTCTCAGATGAGGTGCACGTGGATGACTTCTGGTTGACCATGGAAAGCGAGGCTATCGAGCAAGCAACTTTCCCCACTGACATCCCCATCACACGGGTGGATGCTTCTATAATTGCTCCCTTCATACCTCCACTCATGAGGAGTCCCGCTGTCATCAACACAGAGAAGGACAAGGTCCTGACACACACACAGCAGCCCTCAGGTACCTGATCTTTTGAACTGCTGCTGAATTTTGGGGGGTTTTTATTTGAAAAAGGCAAAATTACAGAATGTACAAAACCTTTCATAGTTATATTTTTACATGAAACTCATATCCAGTTTTTTATACACATGTCTAAAGCTACAGGGATGATGTTTATTATAGGCCAACCTTGAATTAAGTGTGGCACTGGTTCCTTTGACAAAAGGCCAATGGGAATTTTTCACTGGATTTTGGATTACTGCACAAACTGACGTTTGGTGGCATATGATGTGCACTTCATACAATATATCCTCAATACAACATCTCTATATGAGTTACAATGATGACCGTCTGTATTTTTTCAAACTGTCTGGATTTCTAAATACCCCAGTATACTGTGATAGCGTGATGCCACCCGAGCCTAATAGAATTTTTTACTTGCTGCCAAAAGGACATGCAGTAGCTTTGTATCCCTCCTTGTTTTCAAAAACAAAAGTGGCCCAGATAAAAAGTTTCCAAGACCAGGGGAATTTATTCTTACAGTGTTTTTCCATCAGAGTTCTCTCCAATCCACAGAGTTAGTTGAGAACCACTGAAAACTGCAAATTCCGCCCCCCAAGCCTCCTCAGAAAACCCCATTCTTGCTCCTGCTGCTGAATTTCCTCTTATATATTAATCTGTGACTGGGAAATTTTCAGTAGGGTATGTGCAGTATATTGTTTTGAAGTCAAAAGTAAGGGAGATGCCGCTGTATAGAGAATGAAATGAAAAAAGATGATTATATTCAGAGTGATTAAATGCTTTGTTTGTTATGATAGATACGTGTAGTATGAAGATGCAAATGTCCTGCAAGGATTCCACTGCTAACCTTTTCTGTGTTAGTGTTAAATTATTCCCCCATGCTGTGCACATTTACATCAACAAATTATTTCTAAGAGTAATTATTTTTACTAATATTGAGGGGGTTTTTTTGTCACAGTGCCTCATGTTAACTGTATGAACACATTTTTAAGAGAATATTTTTTCATCATTTGTTTCAGGGGATCCATCAGTTTTGGTGCGTCTCATTCATGATGGTCAGCTGAGACTCGACAAGATTGAAGATCACAGTGAAGACGAGCTGAAAACAATACTGGACCGCTGTGGGGCGAGCATCACCCCAGGCTCTACTAAGGTGTGTGTGTGTGTGTGTGTGTGTGTGTGTGTGTCAGTGTGAGACAAACAAAGTGAGACAAAGTGTTTTTCCTGGCTGGGGGGTGGAGGTGGTAACATCCCGATCATGAGCACACACGTGCATGTTTACTGTGCCTTCAACCAGCTCAAGTAAACACTTTTTACAAGCATTATCTTGATTATCTTGTAAAACACTTTTACTCTGCTTGCAAAATGTTCACACAAATGTAGATCTCCTGTTTTTGAAGCACTTAAAAAATACTTTAAAAAATTGTATTTTAAGTAATCCCCTCTCACACACTTGTACAAGACACTCCTTCTTTTGTAGGAGTTATATTAATTATTTCCTTTTAAATTATTTGCTTTTACCAGTATATGTGGCATATGTGTATTGTAATGATCTAATTTCATGTTTTACTGACATCTGAACTTTTATACTCGTAAAGTGGCTACTTTATTTCTTACATTTCATGAGTGTAAATGCTGTAGTCTTAGTACAAGACAGCAGTCAGACACTCATGTAGACGTGAATGTAGTAGCATTCAAAACGCCATGTCTGACTGCCGTTTGCAAGACATTCACAAACTTCAAGCTGCGACATAGAATTATCGTCAAACAGCAGGGAAAATTAGTTTTGTTTTCTTCTGTGATTTTTTTGTTGTGGTGCAAAGACATTGGCTGTGGAAACACTGTGGCCCATCACGCTGACCCCTGCTTTGCTCTGGTCCAGAACTCCAAAACAGTCATCTCTTTCCTTCCTCTTTCACAGTTTTGGCAGCGCCTTTCCAGGTAGACTGTGCTGATTACGATAGGGCGACACCACACCAGCGTGATGCCTCAATAGCAGTTAAAAATGACAGAAATCCACCCAAGTGCAACGCTTGATAGAAAATAGTGTTTTCCACCATGATACCTGTCAGGGTTTTATCAAGAGGCGTAATCCTATACAGGAAAAACCCTGCAAATGTTGTTAGGATCACACGTTTTTGCTCTTACTAGGCATTTTTGGAACAAACTGTTTTGGAATCTCCCCTACAAACTGTATACCTTTTTTGTTTTGCATTGGCACTGCCAGCAGGATCGCTGAAGTGATGTAAGCTGGCTTTCCCCCAACGCACATATGCTCAGTAAAGACCAGACTTGACTGTTGGTCCATTTGTCTGTGTTTTCTTCCATTTATTTTCATCACGAGCTGTTATTTACACGCCTAGCAGGTTATATAAAATGTCAGCTGCTGATACTGCACTGGCTCATGTGTTCGGCCAGTTAAATGTGTGCCTACACCTACATGACTAGCGGCTCCGCTAGTGCTGGGAGAGTACCTACAATGAAAGAGGAGCTGAAAAGGTCTTTCATAACAGTGTTGAAAGGGCTGCGATTGTGCCTAGTTCTTCCAATGCAGACACAATAAAAAGTGGGGCGCTTACGACTATGAGAAAGTTCCTCCGGTCAGAAAATCCCTAAAGACTGGAAATAAACATGTTGACAGTACAATAATAGCTAGAATATGTGCAACTACAGACATCATATCACTGCGGTGCCGACACCATAAATATTGGGTTTCTTAACTGTTAAAAAAGTTCCTCAGGTCAGTAAACTTCTAATAACTGGAAGTAAACATGTTGACCGTAAAAGCTAGCTAGAATACAAGTGTTACTGTTTGAGCAGCTACACAAATCATATTCTTGTGGTGCCGACACTATAAAAAAAACGGGGCGTCTTACGACTATAAACAAGTTCTTCAGTTCAGAAAACTTCAAATGACTGGAAGTAAACATGTTGATGACAAATTACTAGCTAGAATACGAGTGTTAGTGTTTGAGCAAATACACCAATCATGTGATGAGTTCATGGCCTGAAGAACAGGATATACACTCCCCTCCGTCGCATCCTGCGGCTGGTAAGACACAGGACGTCTTGCTCAAGGGTGTTTCTGCACATTGTTTTGCTCTCTATGGTGGGAGGTTGAATTTAGTTGAAAGATGGTTTCTTTATTTATTACTCTGTGTTTGTGTTCATCTTATCTCTGCTTACTCTGGTGTGCTCATATCTGTGGGGAGTTTACTTAAATAAACCCTGTTTTTGTCTCCCTCTGTGTCAGACTGAGCTGCTGGCCTCCCTGATCTCCTTGTACACACTTGTTCACAGCGGCCTCTCCACGGCTCCACAGCCCCCTCCACACCTGACCGCTGGCAAGCTGTCAAAGGTCTGCCCCCACAAGGTAAAAACAACAACCAAAATCTCTCATGTATGAAAAACACACACAGTATATATTAGACAAGCAAACTAAAACTTCAATTATCCCTCTGTGTTCAAGACTTTGGAAAGGCTCGTCAGTGTGGCCAATCCATTTCTGTGCTATTACTGTGTCCAGGTGGTGTGCGGCTCTAAGTACTTGGTGAGAGGAGAGACAGCTCGGGACCACGTAGACCTGCTGCTGTCTTCCCGCTATTGGCCCCCAGTCTATGTTAGCGACTGTGCCCGTCAGGTGGCACTCTGTGCTGACATGCAGTACCCAGAACTGGCAACCCAGATGTGGGGCAGGAACCAAGGCTGCTTCTCTGACCCTTTCGAAAAGCCAGAGGTGAGTGATTTAAAATTCGATCCAGTTATCAGGTAAGGAACTCACACGTGTGCTGATTAAAATTCAAAACTAAAGGAGCCAAGGCCTGACCGGTATTTTTTTGATCATATAAATTAAACATACATTCACTAGGGTTCTTAACGACTAATTTCCCTTGTTTGAACGGAAGTTTAAACTTGAATTGCAAAGTATTTCATTATTAATATTGCAACTCAATAAATAAAAGTTAACAAGTAACATTTATTTTAAAAAATATTCTTCAGGAAATATCCCTGATTACTACAACAGCATTTTCATCAGGTGACCACAATCCCGTAAGATAATATTAATTTTGATAATAAGTTTAACTGACTAGTATTTTAATCAGGAGGGGCTTTGTTTAGAGTGAACAATAATTTATTATATAATAAAGATAAATAGCGAACAGTTCCTACATAGTATATTTCAGGTGTAGTGATGCCATGTTTAGTTTAGGAATAATCCCCCTTGATGGAGTCTAGACTGGCGACCCACAGTTCTCCCACTCCTGTTCTTGGACGGGCTGAAACTGAAACAAATTTCGTTGCTCTGTAACATGTGCAATGACAATAAAGATCATTCATAGACCATGATGATGGAGGTGAAGAGAGGTGGCTTAAGATGAGAATGATGGGAGGTGAATGTATTTGAGGTGTGTCACGTATGTTCATCCTGAAAGGGCCACTGACAGCAGCAGAGAGAAGAACAGTTTCAAAATTTGGCAGCAATGATATGACTGGCTTAGGGAGAGCGTGGCAGAATCTGATTGGATGAACTTAGAGTGACAGCTGTAGTCAGCTGACGGAGCAGAAGACGAAAAGTGAGGCAGAGAGATTTGTGAATAATTGAGTGTAATAAAAGTCTTCCTGACTGAATTTCCACTAAGCTTAATTTCTGGTGCCGTTTAGCGAGGGCAGCAACATTTAATCCACAAGTCGACTAATAGCGCACATACGTGATATTTATACATATGAGTGAAGAGTAACTTTAAAGTTGAAATTTTTGAAATTTCTGTTTCTCAATTGATTATATGTGGAGAATGATCCTGGATGTATTTATTTTTTGTATCATTGTGTAATAAAGAAACTCAGAACACATAGGATTGGACATTTGAGGGTTTACCCGAGAGGAAGCCAAAGAATTAGTACATCATGACAATTTATCTGACAAACAAGCACTGTAGGTACCGTAGGTACTTTCCGTTACTTAAGTTGTTGTAAATGTGTATGATGTGTTTCCTTTGAATTCCTGGTAGATGAGGGAGAGGATATTATCATAAAAAATCCCCACTCTCAAATATGCAAATTTAACTAACATAAATGTAACACACACATTAGCGACACAGTGAAATACAAGACAACAGCTTTCATTAAAGATCAGTCAGATAAAGTCAGGGCTTCACGTCTGTTCAGATGTTATTTTAAGAATCCTCACATCCCACTGACCACTGCATTTCAAGTTTACAAACTCCTTGTATTTCCTGGTCATACATCATACACGTGATGGAGAGTGAGGGAATCACAGAAGTCACACTCATCGTAAACTCAGCCAGACACTGTGAACACATTTTCCGGCTCATGTGAAGAGACAGACAAAGAGCAAACAGTCCTGCACACAACATCTGGACTGAACAGACCACCATAGCCAAAAGAACACTCTTTATCTATTTTAAATGGGAATATGAATTCACATATTATTGTTGTCCATTTTGCTCTGCCATTTGGCAACCCAATAAAAACGGGTTAGGAAAGACTGGTATTCGTATTTCTTTGACAAGAGCTCAAAGTGAGTTGCGGTGTCAGACAAACTCTCCTCTTTGTCCTTTAGTTTGTGTCATGTGCTGAGCTGCAGGACCAGCCGTACAGTGCTGACCTGTCATTGGTAGCAGAGAACCAGCAGGTCCACCCCATCACCAAATCGTCTTGTTGCTGGCTGGTTCATCCTCCTGGAGCACCCCAGGAGCCTCCTGCTCCTCCTTCAGAGCACCACTCAATGTCCCTCTGCAGAGATCTGGAGCCCTACGTCAGCCTGGTGGCTGAGCTGGAGAAAGAGAAGGAGGAGGATGAGGAGGGGGCAGAACAGAAAGAGCAGACAGACAAAGCTGAGAGTGACTCCGCAGAGAACTCAGACGACTGTTACTCTGTGAGCGGCGCACGGCGGCAACCTGTGGTTTTCAACAACACAGCTTATTACTACCTTTACAACCGTCTGGTAGACTTTCTGACAAGCAGAGACATTGTGAGCCAGCAGATCAACGAAGTGGTGAAGGCCTGCCAGCCTGGGGAGGTCGTGATCAGGGATGCCCTGTACCGACTGGGAGTGGCACAGATCAACACAGAGAAAGAGGAGGATGAAGGAAGCGGGGTGCAGGGACAGACACAAGAGGCAGGGACAGAGACATATGAGGTTGTGCTTCCTGAGTAGAAATGGTCAAGATGGACAATCAGCATGCAGGCGGAGGGATGGACTGAATGTAAACATGGCTACGTCTAAAGACAGGAGTGCAGTTAATGAGAGAGACGGCCATCAGGAGAGATGTAAATGCTACCAGAAGTATCAAAGAATTTGGGGGCAACACAGTCCTAACCACAATGCAGTTTTGGAAAGTACTTTACTGTTAGATTAGCCTGTATAAGAGCACATTTTATCAGCTATACGTTGTTCTGCTGATGCAAAATTGACTGAATACTGATAAAGTGGGCTGCCGAAATGGACCTTAATGTAGGTAACGAGAAGTCACCAGTGTTTACTGTGAATATAAAAAAAGCAAAATTACAGATTACAGGAAACACGTTCATATTCTTAACCATCTCTGAACCTCAGTGTGAGAGTTCATAGGAGTAAAGATGATGGAGAATGACGTTCAGACTTATTCTTTTAAATGACTAAAAGAATGTAAAAATATTTTGTGGTTTGTACCAGTAGGATGCCAAGAGTTAAAAGACGTGAAGAGGTGTGTGTAAAGGTGGTCTTTTCTGTGACTGAAAGAATGTGAAAGATTTTAATAACTTAGCCAATTCAAGCCTAAATGTATATATTTATCCATGAATAGTGTGTTGTATTTATTTCCCTTTTATGTCCAGAGACATTTCTGCTTTACATTTTTACACTCTTACCTCTCCCCTGCCACGTGTTGCCTTTTAGACGTTTGCTTCTGAAAAGTGATATTAATTGTCAGTTGTGCTGAATCATGATGTGATGATGGACCTTGTGGCCTTTGCTTTATTTTGGATTTCATTTTTTCTTCAAGGAAACATACAGTTCTTCAGCTCAATTCCTGTCAACCAATCGGCAGTCAGCCTTTGAAAAAGAAACTGTGGATCTGCCTGCATGAGGTGCTTCAGAGAGATTACTTTTTGTCACCAGTGCTTTACTTAGCAATCAAAACAAGACTTTTCTGAAGCATTGAGGCTCTCTAAGTGGTTGAAAATGGGTTTATTTGTCACGACTTCAAGTGTTCAGGAGGGACACCTGTTGATCAGAACACACTGCAGCAGCCAAGTATTCTGTAGATAAAGAAAATATTGTATAAGCTGAAACAGTAAGGTCCTGTAAGTGAAACTGCTGATGTAACAGATGATGAAATAAATGAATGATTTTGCAGCTCTGGTCAACGTCACTGTGGTAAAATGGTCAAACTGTCAAAAAGCCTTTCTGAATCAATAGATTAAAGGTTGTGTGTAGGATTTAGTGGCATCTAGCAGTGAGGTTGCAGAACTAAGAATTCCCCCGTGTGCTAAGCGTGTAGGAGAACTACAGCGGCCAACATGAACAAAAGTGGCCCTAATTAGAGTCAGTGCTTGTGTCTGTTCTGGGCAGACGACTGGCAATTGATTTTAATTGTGGAGACAGGTAAAATCAGCAAATCTGGGGTGCCAGGTGGCTTAGTGGGAAGATCAGGCATCCTATTATTGAAGGCAATGCCCATGCCACAGCAGCTGTGGGTTCAACTTTCGCCTGCGGCCCTCTGCTGCATGTCATCCCTCCTCCCTCTCTCTCCTTTCATGCTTTGACTATCCTATCCAATAAAAGCTAAAATTAATCCTATAAATCAGAAAACTTGTTTATATCTGTTGTAATTTTCCAGCCCGGTCTCACTCATTGAAATCCAGCGCTTGGGCAGTGACTTGCAGTATCAGACACTGACGAAAACAGCTGTCCTTTAACGTTGCCATGATACACGAACCAAAGTACGAAGTTAGAAGACTTAGAAGATCAAAGACTGTCACCCAGGAGAGCAGTGTTCGTGTCCTTTAAAATTATAAGGCCAAACCCTGTTCTTTTTTCCGAAACCTAACCATGTGTTTTTGTCGCCTCAACCCAACCACATACATTTACTGTTGGAGGAAAGAAATTGTCAATTTGCGGTGTTGTACTGACGTAGTGTGTTTATTTTGAAAGAGACCTTTTTTCCTGTGAAAACAGAAGTGTATTTTGAAATAAGACAATGCATGTAACAGGCAGAACTTGACATGGTGTCCCAGAATGTCAGCAACCAACACACCCAGGGTACCTTTCACGTCATATCTGGATGTGGAAGGTCCATGACCAAACACTGATATGTGACGAGGTCGGGTGAGAATGAGGTGCATTTTCAGCTGTAACTGTAACGATGACAGGTATAGTTAAACATGGTTAAGCACATGAACTGATAGAGGCCTCGGCAGACCAACAACTCTAGTGTTCTGCTAAGTAAAATTACTGTTTTTGTCAATGGAGCCTGGTGGCTTCAATATAACGGCTTCAATTCCACGTCGGAAAATGCTGTCTGACAGCAAGGTTAAGTGTTGAAAATGTAGTCTAAATATAGTGTGCACTGCAACTGATAATGATTTCTATGGTGGACCAAGCTCATCAACTGATGCAGTGTTCGCTACCATGCACCTGTGTTATCACATGGGTTAATATTTGCAACATTCCGGTGATTTAAAGTGGAAATAGACTTTTTCTTTGCAATAACTATTCTTCTAAATGTTGGATGCACAGTGTAACGGCTATAGAATAATCATCAGCATTTGGATTTGTGTCCCATGAATCTTGTCTTCAGGGCGTCGGTAGCTTAGTGGATAGTGCCGGCGACCCATGTACAGAGGCGATGCCTTGCCGCAGCGGCCGTGGGTTTGAGTCCAGTCCCGAGTCCCCTTTGCTGCATGTCATACCCTGCTCTCTCTCCCTCTCTCTCCCCATTACCCTGTTCTATCTAATAAAGGCACAAAGGCCAAAAACATAATCTTAAAAAAAACCACCTTGTCTTCACTATGTAATTTTGTCTGCCACCGGGTACGATCTCCTGGAATATAAAGGCTCAACTTACGGCAGAAAGGAAGTGTGTCAACTATTGCACAACCAAAACAGGAAGAGGACAGTGCTTCTGTTTTCACGGGTAGCCATTGATAGCTATCCCCAGTTACCAAAGAGCGTAAATGTAAGTTCTCTGTCATTACTATTTCCATCCCCCCCGGGCCTCTTTTTACTGGGCTCTGACAACAAATACTCTTCTATAATTTGTCAGTAGTGGTGGGCAGTGGAGAGACACAACCTTATGTAGGCTACTGTAGACAACTGTAAGGGTTTGTATTAAAACTACGCACCAGAATTACTATCAATCTCTCAGTCATGTGGCACGAAAAGAGGCGTTTAAATGTCGTCAATGTCATGGTTATCTAGAGTGAATGATAAGGCTCCAAATTATGTAAAGAGTAGGACAGATTTTTTGTGTTGGGGTTTTTTTATTCTTAGCTTGAACTCCTTGTACTAACCCCATTTTTTACACACCGCTTCTAATTGTGTGGTTTTTCCCCTCATGCAAAGTCGAGGATTGTGGATATATAGGCTGCTGTATTAAGGGCCCAAACTTATTCCAAGAAGTTTCAAAGAGAAATACTGTGTTTTTTAGTCAATAACATTGCTGTAGTCAATATTCTTTGTATAATAATGTTTTTCATGCAAAATTAGCTGTATGATTCTGTACTATAGTGCCCTCACCACCTCTTAAATCTGCTACATTACAAAACTGGCCATTTTCATAGTAAGTACTCTGGCTTTAAGGTTTTTTTTTAATGTTTCAGAACATTTTTCTGCTCATACATCTTTGTATTTATTTAAAAATAGGGAAGAACTTACTTGATTTTTTTAGCAGGCCTGCTTAATTGAATTTATATCAGTCTAATAAAGGTTTTGTAGTTTTGTAGTTTAAGTATTACATGTAACTAGTTACATGTAATAATTAAACTACAAAATAAATGCAACCAAATCAGTTACAGTTACTGAGAAAAAAATAAGTCAGCTACTTAAATTACAGTTGCTATCACAAGAGTTTTTTTTTTATTACAAAGGGGTTAAATTCGAGCATATTATCGTCAGTAGAAGGTTAATATGTAGAATTTAACATTATTTCTGTAACCTATTACATTTCACAAGTAACCATCCTAACACTGGATAACGGAAATATTTCCCTAAATATGTGTTAGATTTTCTAAAAGTTTCCAGACCACAATAGACCACAGTTGGAGAAGGACCCAAAAATCTATAAATACATGGTCTGGAAAGTTTTAAGTGTCATCACACTGTTTCTGTAGCCTCTCAGTCATTACACTTCATTGTTCATGTTGTTCCCCATTCATTGCCGTGCAGACCTAACAACAGTGCTGCTGTCCTTTGTGGCAGTTAACCCCCCAAAACACAAATTAGAGCAGTTCTTTAATAGCTAAATCCTGTCCTAAAATAAGACAGGATTTCCTTCTATTTGCAGGAAACATGCAGGAAAAAATCCAAATGTCATCCTAAACTTGAGAAAAGAGAGGATTTCAGATATAAGATGTTTCTTTAAAGAGGCCTCGGGGATGTGTGAGTGTGGTGTTGCTAAGAAGATCATTGAAATGAAAAGTGATCTTTTTTTTGACAAACAGTCAAAAGAGGACATTAAATCTGAGGGAAGTGAAGGATATAATTGAAGAGGACACTTGCAAAGCAACAAAAGCACTGTGGAGGTTGTGATGCTTTACTTAATTCGCCAATATCCAGTGTTGGTCACTAACTACTAACAGGCAACAGAGTTATGTCATTAAATTACAAAATAAATGTAACTGTAACCAGCAGTCTCTCCTTTGCTCTGCCTTCCCTATGCTCTTTTCTACTTCTCTATCCAGCTGACCCTTTGTCTCCCACTCATACAGCACTATTACTCCCACTGATAGTCTCAAGTATGTGCATCAGGGATTGTAACATCTAGTCCCAAGATGAGCTGTTATAGTTACTGAGAGTAACTAAGAAAGTTACAGATACTGATCAGAATTACAAAGAAGTTACATCGCAATATTTTCTTTTTAATAAAAAGTGTATATGTAGAATATAACATTCATTCTGTTTCTTAGGATCTTCTTCTGTGCAGTAATACCTTGTTTTTGCAAACGCCTATTTATGAACATTTTTCAGCTTTATTGCCCAGTTTATAACATTTGTTAGAAAAGTAATCAAAAAGTAGTCAAATGTGATACATTGCTTTGATGAAGCAATAAAAATAGATACATTACTTACTATATTTTTAACAATGTAAGTAATATGTAACCTATTACATTTCAAAGTAACGTTTCCAACACTGTTAATATCTCCGTTTCTTGATGGACAACTGAACAAAGACGTCACAGTGTACTTCAGAAAGTCTGGCTCCACTTAAAGGAATTTCAGCTGAAACCTTACAAAGGAGGGAAAGCATGTAGACTTTCTGGCGGGATGAACACTTCCCTACAACGTTTTCAGAGTTTTGCAATGTTGACAGATACTGTGGGAAATGTTCCAAAGGAAATGCAGATTGGACGTGATCCAGAAAAACAAAAATAGGAAGTGAGGAGAGAGGAACTTAAAGGCGGCACAGTTTCTATCAGCTCAGTGAGGTACAACAAAGAAAAACGTAGTTTAGAAATATCTGGCACCATATCATAATCTTAGAGCGTATAAAAACTTTACAGTCCAGAGGTTCAATGGTAAAGCTTCGTTCAAAGCATTTTCCAGTGATTTAATTTGCAGCTTTTGCATTGATTGTCTCATTTGCACACAAATAAAAACAACACAACACGAACATATTGATGTACTATCTATTCTACAACATTTCAGCGAAAATAAAGATAATTCTTGATTTACATCATGAGATATATACATTACCAGACATCAGATGCAAGCACATTTGAAATGCCTGAAGTCACACAAATCTGCAGTCTGTATCTCTCACATAGCTTATACATAATTCTAAAATCTTCAAACAGTTGGCAGTGTAGGCTGACTGCTACATACAGACATAAATGAAGCTTACATCCTAACAATCGTCTAACTCTACAGAAAATGAGAAGATTAAGTCGTGCCATGCAAAAAAAAAAGGAAAAAAGAAACGTTCACATTGTCAGACATGAAACATTGTTCATCTGATCCATAAGGGATCCACAGATTTCCCTGCTCAGTTCAGTTGTATTCACTGCTCCTAAATCACACTGACCGCTGCTTAATTAATTCGATCGAAGTGGAACAATCACATGTTGCAACTGACAGCTGCTGTTAAGTGTGTCACAAGAGACGCAGCTATGACCAAAGCACAAAGACGAAAACAACATGGTCAGTCTTTGCTTTCTCCACGGTCGATTAAGCATGTTGAAAACAGGGAAAAACACTCGCACTGTTTAGATGTTTAACTAAGGTGATGTGGGAATAACAACCTAACTTGTCTAGAGCACATGAAGATAAGTAGTCAGAAAGTGGTTGTTGTTGTTGTGGATCCAGTGTTTGTGACTTTTGGGTTGCTTCCTCTGAGAAACCATACATGCAATGAAATGATGAGAAGGAAGTGAACCTGCTGACAGAAGTGACAAAAACAAGACATTCACTGTCACGGCAATATAAAAAAAACAAAAAAACAGTAATAACCAGTGTTTATAATAAGACATCAAGAAATGACAAAAAGATTCTCCTTTAGATAACAGATTATACCTCAAATACATATCAGAAGGAGCGTGAAACAGTCCATGAGGGGGTAACGTTTAGGATAAGGTACAGCTTTGGGTGCTTTCGCGGTCTGTTGATGTGTTTCCTCCTTTCATGTCTGCTGTCGGTGTCATTAGACGTGGCAATTTGTAGTCATGGTCTGCAAAGAAGCAAGTCACATGCTTGCTGCAGCTGCTTGTCTGTCTGGCGAGCAGGCACAACAGGCAAAAAATAGCTGTGAAGGCGACACTCTGCGACTGTCCGGCGGTTAGAACAAGCAGTGGTACTCTGGCCACGAGCTACAGCTGATCACGCTTTCCTGATGCTTGTTGATGAGTGATTGATTCACTGATTGATCGGCGGCTTAGGGCTATCAACAAAACTGGTAGTTGTTGGTCTTCATCAGAGGCTGCTCCTCTTCCTCGTGGTCACAAGACTGGTCACAGGGGCCGTCGCAGCACTTGGGCTCGTCACACACTTCACCCTCCGTGACCTGCTGCTGCACATTCTGGTAGATTAGCTGTGGAGAGGCAGCGGTTTAGACGATGAGAGTTGATCCAAGAAAGCCAAATCAGCTTCATATTAACATTTATGGATTCCTGCATTCAAACGATATATAGACTAGTTTAAAAAAAAATCTGTGTATCTCCCTTGGGAACAGCACCCTGGTCAGATTCAATTAATTTAATTTGTTTCACATCTGTTTGTTAGTGAGAATTAAATAGAAAAAAGGAGGGTGTCCTGAGGACATTTGGGCTGGAGCATCACATGTTTTGCCTTGTCGGTAGTGGAGTGGTGTCACTGAACTCTGCTTCACACTAAGGATTCATTCACACCGTATCAGGCGCTGCAGCAAAAAACGCTGTTCCTCCCATTCATTTTAATGTGGGCTAGACTGCAGAGGTGGGGCTGTGCACATACTGGGAAAAAAAAATGCAGCAGTCTGCAGCAAAAAGTTGAAACATGAACTTTTGGAGGAAACCTGACGTCACGCTGCGGTGGCAAATCATGAAACCGGCAATCAGACACCTGCAGGCCACTGGAAGCAAATTTATTTTTCATACGATGGGGAAGGCATGACCAGCCTTGTTCTGCCTCTAATTAGATTACCCTCACATTTTATCCTAACCAATCTTACACCTAATGTGTGAACCCAACCAACCCAACCAACAAAGGCAATGAGTAGTAGCCAATAAGAGGGAGAGTAAGCTGCGTCATTGTTTGCCATCCTAGGTAAAGCATATTGGCCAGTAGGAACAAGTAATACAGTCTCTTTCTCGTGTTAAATATAATAGTGAGGAAAAAACAACAACTTATTAACAGCTTGTGAGTACTGTCTTACAAAGATGAGCATGTGACAGGAAACATACTACAGTAATGATACTTAAAAGGAATTCTACAGATCTTTTAAGCCAACATAAACAAACTTACAGGACAGCAATGGTCTCTGCAGTGGGAAGCTTTTTATAGTTGGTCTCCACCCTCCACTCCACCACAAATAGGTCATCCAAGTGACACTCCCTCAGTGCTGTGGCTAATCACCATAACACCTGATTGTGTGTAGATGCAGCCCTACTCACCTGTTCGTGCTCGAGTTGGTCCCCGAGTAGTCTTTCTATCATCTGACTGATCTTGCTAAACGTTGGACGCTCTGTAGGCTCCAGATTCCAGCACATCTTCATGATCATGTAGCTGAAACAAAAGTGAATCATACTTACACAACAGATTTATTTCACAGACATTTCCTGGACAAAAAAGCCATTAATATATACATTATAAGGGGGTTTATATCCCAAACTGTGCCCTCCATTTTTACAGATCAAACTTTGTGAAACCAGGAAACGGCACAAAGCCAAATTAGACAAATAAGGAGAGGCTTACAGAGGTGGTGACGCAGTTTGATGAGAGAGACTCGTTCATAAGCACTCCTGCCCCTCCAGTCTCATTTTGCTGCCGTGAAATAGCAGTTACATGGCTTCCTAGCTTTGAGATCATGTGGCTAACAGGCAGAACTGAGGCCTGACACACAGCAGAACAACAGATGATTAGGCCCTGACTCAGATTCAGTCCCCTCTGTTTCCACAGTTATTCCGGGTGGTGTGACAGCCACGCCAAATCAGCACACACAGATGTGAAGGCCCTCTGAGATACTGGGAAAAACCACTCTTTTCATTTTCTCATTTCGGCTTGTTAAGTTTGGAGTCCAGGCTTGTTATGTTTTGAGGTTTGAAGATAACCCGGAGCAAGCAAATCAAAATCAGGAATAATGAAAGCGCTTCATGAGGTTACCTCATGTGTCAGTTATTTCAGATGTTAGATAGAGCAGAAGACTGGCAAAGAAGAAAAGGATCTTTGTTCTGTCATGGTGAACATTTGGGAAGCATGCTATTTGAACCGACCAATGCTGAAGTCAACTTGGGATCAACTATTTTTATAAAGGACTCATTATTAAAGCTTATATCAACTTAAATTTTACTAGTTGCTACTGCTGTTTCACAGTGTCTTTCCAGCTGATAAAAAAAACAACTTTTCCTATTGACTCAATTGTAACACCCCTGCTGATAGTCAACTGATACTCCAGTAGAACTCAACTGATAATCAGATGACAGCGTTAACTTTGGCAGGACAAGCTCAAGTGTTAGCGCCGCAGGGAAAAAAGCAGCAGTGACACATCTTTTTATGAGCTAGACTTTATGGTACTGAGGGACTCACATCTCAGCCGGGGCAAAGTTCGGTTGACACATCTGGTAGCCACGTTTCACCATCTTGTAGAACCTGGAGTCCACAGCCACGCTGGGGTAGGGGCTCTTGCCTAATAGAGAATAATACACAGTAAGTTCAGCAGGCAAATCAGGAAATAAATGTGTGTAATTGTAGTGTGCATATGCACATGTTCTGACCTAAAGAGAAGATCTCCCACAGGAGGATGCCGTAGGACCAGACGTCACTTTGGACAGTGTAGATGCAGTCAAAGATGCTCTCGGGAGCCATCCACTTCACTGGCAGACGGGCCTTCACACACAACGTAAAAAGCAAAAGAAGTTTTTTTTAGTGTAGTCTATAGCTTGATTTAAGTGACGTAAATGTTAGCTCTATTCCTGCTTACATTTCCCTTCACCACGTAGTTGGAGTCATTCATGATGTCACGTGCCAGGCCAAAGTCACATATCTTTGCCACTCTGCGGTTGGTCAAGAGGACGTTCCTCGCAGCCACGTCTCTATGAATACACTGCACGCACACATACACACATACACAATTTGTCTCTGGTTGTAGTCTCACACATCAAAAGACAATAACATCACTTAACGGCGTGTATCTCAATGTAGCATGAAGAAGTCAAACTATGACGATAAGTTACTATGGAGAGTGTAATTGGGAAATACCCCTCATAGCCCCATCATGAATGATTTCACAGCCTGTATTCATCATATTCTATAAAAAGTGATGCTTTTTCATGCAGATTTGCTTTTTTCCTGAAATGCAGTTTGTTGTTTGGGTAATACCCGGGGACAACACAACAGCTGCTGCTGTAAATTCTCACAGCAAGTGGTAAAATCACTCACATTCTTGGCAGCAAGAAACTCAAGGCCCTGAGCCACTTGGTAGGAGAACCTCAGCAAGTCATCAATGTCCAGAGGCCAGTCACCAGTCTCGTCACACACAGAGTCTGGACAAGAATCAGACGGGAATTAAGTTAGTAAAACAAAGAGGATTTCTTTAGCATGCTTCTGCATGATGACTAACGTTAAACTGGGATTGGGTGAGAAAGCGTTTCACCTGGAAATGATTCTGTATTTGGCAGCTGGCTGGGTCTCATCTCTAAGTAGCTGCTTGAAGTTGTACTAGAGATCCCGCTGTCACTGTTGAATGGAGAAGAACGAGAGGAGAAAGACACAATGGGAAGTCAGAGATTTAATGTAACTCACAAATTCTTCGTCATCAGACTGCATGTGTATAGCTGACGTACCTTCTGATGAACTGTTTCTGACTGCAGATGTTCTTATAGTCATTACACTCCTCCGTAATGTTGGGCATGTTCATAACAAAGTTCTCGAACGTCTCTGCCTTCTGGCGAAGGAAATTCAGGAGATCACCGAGGCTGCAGTACTCTGTGATCACAAGCACTGGCCCTGATGAGGAGACAGACACATCATGTTACAGCCCTTTCAACAAAGAAAACAAGGTTGCATGCAAATTACTGGATTTTCCATGAACTAGACGACTTTCATAACCATGTTTTTACAGTATCCTACTTTAATACGAGACAAACACAAGATGCTGTCTGACCTCCATAGGTGCACGCTCCCAGTAGATTGACGATGTTCTTGTGGTGTCCTAGGTGGCTCAGGATCTTCAGCTCTGACATCAGAGCTTCCCTCTCATCTGAATGAGCACTGGCTGCAGAGACACAACACACATTGTTGTCATATTATCATCCTACCTGATCATGCACAGCAAATGATTTTCACACTGACATTTTTTTTGGCACATTTTTTTTACATTCACCAGCCTCTCTGACTCACTTACGTAAAAGCAATCTCTCAGTTTAATCAATCTTAACATGTGCTTACCTTTTAACATCTTCACAGCTACACGCAACACATTGTCTTCCTTTCCCAGACCAAAGGCGGTGGCCTCAACGACCTTTCCAAAAGCACCTGCACCCAGGATCTTCCCTGGTTGGACAGAAAAATACAACGACAAAGCATTTTGAGTGAAACCTGAACCAGGTCTGTTTTTCACAGTCAAATTTCGTATTGTTTTCTTTTCCTTTTCATGATTCTATTATGTTTATATTCACTATACTATTTTTCTGGAACGCTAAATAATTGTTTCAAAAAACATGGTGCAGACCTAACTTCAGCTTGTCTCTTGGGAACTCCCACTTCTCATTGTAAGGCAGCTGAGTGGGGTCAATAAACGTGTAGTTGTTTCCATCTCTCGCTTCAATGATCTGCCAACGGATCTCGTACCTGGGTTTCTGAAGATGAAAATAGGAGCAGAAAGGGAGGTAAACAACTTTGACAAAACATTGCAACTAAGTAGCCCTTCTCCTGTGGAAATATTTGGATGTCTAAATAACAGAGGTTGTTTTGCAAGTCGCAAGTTAAAATCCAAGTCCTGAGTCAAGTTCCAAGTCCTAAACTTTTAGTTTCAAGTCCCGAACAAGTCTTAAAGCGCTCTTCACCAAAAGTAATGGCATTTTAACGACAGAGTAATAGTATCTTTTCTTTACAAAAATCATGAATGCTTTTTCAAAATTTGCTTTTTTTCCCGTTAAAACAAGTTCAATAAAAAAAGTTACTTAGTTTTTTGCTAACATTAGCTTAGCATTAGCTCCCTAACTATGTTAATATTAGTCTCAACTTAGCCAGCAGTTCTTTTTACAACTTCAAATGTCCAACAAAGTTGGAAGTTTTTTGCATACTGTTAATTGTTTTTTGTTGACCACCATTTTGTGGTTGTGTCTGCATTAACAAAATTATCTTTTGTGACATTTTTTCCAACTAGTGCCCTGTAATGTAATATTAGTTCTTCATGTTTCTCTCCTGTGACTTGATTGGGTGGTGTCAGATTGGTTCAAACAAAGAGGCTTTTCTTGGGAAGAGTTGACTTGCTGGGGAAGCGTTAACGTTAGTTGATTCAGGAAATGAAGAGTAATAAATTGATTTGTGGTACACTTTTTTTAAAATAACGTACTTGTTAATGTTTGGGCTTGGAGGAAGGAACGCATATTTCAAAATCAAAAAGCTCAAGTCCAAGTGAAGTCATGATTCATTGGTGTTAAAGTCCAAGACAAGTTGCACCACCGTGTTGAGTTGCAAGTAATTACATTAATTTAAAACTTAGACTGCTGTATGTTTTGCTGTATGTTTTGGTGGTAAGTATACCTTACCTGTTTATATTTGTATAACAGAAAAACCAATAGCAGGAGGAGGATGGTCAGGATGCCTGCTGCTCCAGTCAAGGTGGAAGTGAAGAGTTTGTCTGCACAATCAGAGAAAGATCAGTATTAAATCATTATTTAACTTGAATGGACTGACTGTGTGTCATACATCTGATGTTCTGTAA
The DNA here is from genome assembly GCA_019142605.1 of Cephalopholis sonnerati. Taxonomy (NCBI): domain Eukaryota; kingdom Metazoa; phylum Chordata; class Actinopteri; order Perciformes; family Serranidae; genus Cephalopholis; species Cephalopholis sonnerati. Next base: position 238,148 of record JAGQAX010000138.1, read on the forward strand.
CGTGCCTCTGTGGACTGTGTTTACTGTTTGCACGGTTGTGCTGCACAAAAGGAAACAACAGCTTTATAACAACTACAAAGGGATCTGCTGACCATGTCAACACAATGTCATAAACATTAGATTTGGTTTGAGCGCCATGTGAGTGAGTGACAGCAAACTGGGAAGTTCAGCACTTGTGATCACATCTGGAAAAACAAACAAATGATAATCATATGATGCTCACCAGAAACCTCCATTGCAAAAGTGTCGCTGCTGACGCCGACAAGGTTGAAGGCCACGCACTCGACTGTCATCCTCCGGCTCGAGGGCCCCACGGTGAGGACACTCTCCACCTCCACGGCCCCGTACTCCTCCCTCTGGATCTCCACTGTGGGAGCCTGGAGAGGAATGGCCATCTGCAGCCCTGAGGTGTTCTCATTGCACCTGCCTCATTGCAAAACAAATACAGTTGGTTCATTAGCTTCACTTTAAAGCACAACACACCAAACTACTGTTCCCTGTGCAGTGATACTCACGTAGGCCGTATCCCAAGACACTGGTACCAGATGATTCTGGGAGCAGGATAGCCCAATGAAGTGCAAGTGAGTGTGGTTATGTTTTCCCATCTAACCACAGCAACAGGTCTCTCTGCCAGTGAGGAGAATATACTTGAAATAAAGATTTTAAAGAAACACTTCCCTCTTACCTAAGAGAACATAATCATGCCACAACTCCATGAACATGTTTATTGATTTGATTTCTGTTAATGTGTCACTTACGATACATTTGGACTTGGAATGTAATGGATGCATTGGCCAAGTTGTTCCTGGCATAGAAGGTGTATTGTCCCTGCTCCTGTGCATTCATTCTCTTCAGCTGCAGAGAAGCATGGTATCTAAAAAAAAAAAAATCCCCAAAAGTTCTTTCTTTAAACTCAGAAAAAGAGGAATCCAAAGTGACTAATTCTGTGGTTTGAATTCAGACAGTTCCGATGTATCATCGCTGAGTACGTGGACAAATTAAAAAGAGAACGCCACTCTTCCCTTTAGCATGACCTGAGGAAATATAATGACCTTGGTGTTCCCTGTCAAATTCACACAAAATGCACCAACAGCATATTTTAAATCCAGAGTAGCTTCTCCTTCCTGTAGTACGCTTTTTTAAATGTAAACTGTGCTGACATGTGAGAGCAATAAAATGGAGGCCTCTCTTTTGTCCCCAGCTCTTGGCCTCTGTTTTGTACCTGTTGTTGTATCTGATAAGCTTGTGCTCCTGTGTGGACGTGTTCGGAGATGTTGGGGTGTGCCATCTGTGCTCTGTGATGTGGGGGTACGCCTCGATGAGCACGGTAAGCTCCAGATCTTCTCCCTCGTTCACCTCCACTGAAAGACCCTTGTGGGCCAGTTTAGGGGACAGCTGGGGCAGCAGTCTGATGTAGGCCTTGTCTGTTTAGGAGAATTCAAACAGTTTGTTTTTAGTAGTTGATCAGGCTTTTTTAATATGAGACATAACAAGAGCGGTTACTTCTGTGGCTTACCGACAACCAGCAGGTATGTCGTTGAACTGTTTACTCCTGCTTCATTAGTGCCAGTGCAGGAAATGTTTCCTGTGTCTGCAAGATCCACAGCAGGGATGGTCAGTATGCTCTGAATGTCCAAGCGATTTTCTCCACTTGAGCGAACCCGCTCCTCTATTAATGGTCTCTGAAGACAAGAAGAGTGAATAAAATCAGAGTTAAAATGATGATAATAATCAAAATAAACTCCCATAGTGCCTCATACTGACCGACTTGGTGGTGTATTTCCAGGTGACATTGTAGTTGAAGTTGGGGTTGTGTGTCGTGCAGCGAATTTTGAGTTCCTCCCCAACAATGCGCACGTACTCCTCTGTCTCCAGGAGGACATATGGTGGGAAACGAAGCTCTAGAAAACAGAAAATGAGTATCAAACTTGATGCATGTATGACTTCAAATGACTCTAAAACAGCTGTCATCCCTAACAGCCAAGTGTCCTCACTCTGAATGACGTTGATGGAAAAGGCCTTAGAGTTCTTCTCCACTCCGTTGACCCTCGCTGTGCAGACGTAGTCGGCGTTGAAGCTGGGGTGGAGCTTGTGGATGAGAATACCGCGGTGCCGATAAACTGTGAAGTTCATCCCTGCCGGCACGGAGGTGCCGTTGTCCATGCGGAGGCCCAGGTCTGTGGCTTCTGGGTCAGTCAGCAGGCAGGGCAGCAGGTAGTCCTCGCCCTCCTTCTTCACCACTCGCAGAGATGTGCTGCTGGTCCAGAACACACGGTTTGGATCTGATTAAAAAAAGGGATGGAGGCAATTAGATCACAGAAGAATGGGATAATGTGAGATTTAGACTGATAAACAACCATGGGAAAGTATAACCAGTGTGGACAGGGTGATTCATCCGCTTACAGCTCAATATTAGAAAGCTCCTCATCAGTCTGAGCTCACCTTTCACGTACACATGCACTGAGGAGGTCAGGTGCTGTAACCCAGCAGCTGTGTAATAACACTTGTATGTTCCAGTGAATTCTGCAGAGGGACGTTCCACCTTCAAGGTGCGGACTTTCCCGTTGCCCTTGGACACGAAGCGTCTATGTTTGGGTAGTCTTGTTTGCCAGTTTACAGGCCCGTCACCTTCACACCTCAGATCCAGGGGGCTCCCAGGCCTGACCACCACCTCAGAACTCCCCACCAACTTCGAGTTGAACTTAATCACCGGATGCCTCCACTCTGCTGAGAAGGAAAATATGAATAAATGAATACTTTTTATGCAATGGAAACTGATAGAAAGTGATAGAGCAAATGAATCAAACTAGACTATGCTGGTGAAGTTCTCAGAGAGTATTTAAGCCTTTGTGTCTGTTTTGGTCATTTAAAAAAAACAAAAAAAACGGAGAAACTCAGCGCAGTCTCGCCTGCACCATGATTCAGATCTATTTTAGAAGTAATCCCATGAATTCAGGAAACAGATTGAAGGCTTGGAGCCTGATAACATCCCTCAATCCTTCTCACTTCTGCTTTTTTTTCCCAATGTTGCTATCTTAACACTGGAGAAACAGTAAATATGACAAGCTTCACATCTGTTTTGTTGTATTTTTACTTCGGCCATCATGTTTAACACCAAATATAAGAGAAGATACAAATTCAAGAATGTCAAGCATGGATAAGGGATTAACATTTCTGGGGCCTCTTTGAGGGAGCTCATAAAGACCCATAACCCTGAGGGAGTGCTCAAGTTTTAGTGATGATGAACAATGATCTCACTGACAAATTTGTTGAGGATTTGGAAGTTTGTAGAAACTCAACTGCACAATTCATTTCATCTAAGATTTTTTTATTTTTTGGATTGGACCTTTTTTTTTTAAACACCGGAGAGACTGACGTGTCTTTCCCGTCAATCTGAAGCATTCTCTCATTAAGTGCTCAGTCTACACTTTCGGTAAAGGTTATAGAAGTTTCCATTTAGAGGTTAGTGCTGTGTTTTTTGAAGCTTGAAGCAGAACTGAGATTCCATGTTCAGCATTTTTTTTCTATCCACCACAACACACAAGATAATGTGGGAATGAAATGCAATTTGAGACCAATCAGTGTTTCAGTTCGGAACCTCCTGATTGTCGGTGCAAACAGTCACCGTTCCTGTTCAATCGTCTAAATGAACTATTCATCCAACCCCAAAATGACCCCAATCACACCTCAGCCAGTAATCCACCAGAAAGCAAAACTAATTCATTCAGCCATAATTAAACCAAATAAAAAGATTCTTTATGTGCTCCAATGCAAATACATGAAATTGTAATTTGATGCTTGGCGGGTGATATTCATTTACTATGTGGTGCTCAGAGCCGAAACAAACTGTAAAAAAAAAAAAGAAAAAAAAAAAAAGAGAAAGAGAGAAAGAGTGTGTGTGTTAGATCTCAGATGGAGCAGTGTTTCCCAGCTCATCTGCACTGACCACGAGTTTATGCCATGAAATGTTCGATAAAACTATTAGAGCGTAATACACGACAAGTCATGTTTGAGTGTGCATTTTTAGAGGATTATATAAATAGTTGGTCAGTAGAAATATGTCCTTTACAGAGTAGATATTATTGTGATTAGATTTGATTTAATCCAAATCTTTTAGAGCATTTTTAACACTGAATCCTACATATTATCAGACTTTACATCTTTCAAATCATAATGAAAATGATTAACAATATTACTTCTGTCATTGTTTTATTTTAGGTTGTTTCAATTTAAACAACAGTCAAAGTGAAAACAAGACACTAAACAAGACACTAAATGCACCACAGCTGTAGATGTAGTCGTCAGTGTTTGTCGGGCCTTACCTGAAGCAGCGGAGGCCACAATCCCCAGCAGCAGAGCAAGGTAGGACTGCATCCTGGATCAACTCCAAACCTGCAGTTTGAATGTTGATGCTCGCTTGTGTTACAAAACACTCTTCTTTTGATCTGTGGTGTTCGAGACAGAAATAAGAACCTCCTCTTAAGTTGTGTTATCACTCATCCCCCTCATCAACTTCTCTTTTCTGACTCGTCAGAGCAGCTTTGCCCGTAAACACGAATCTCTGCTGAGGGTCAGTCTGTTTGACTGTAATGTTTGTCTTCCTGTGTATACATTAAAATCAGAAAACAGACTAACAAATGAAATAATTTAAGGAAGCTTTTCCTGATTTCAGTTAGGAAAGTGAAGAGTTACTTCATATCAAAATACAGCTTAAGCATTATGGAAGCTCACTCATTTATTTCAAATGTGCTCACCTCCAGATGTCTTCAGGTAAAAGAGGGGTATAATCACTTTGATGTTTCCAGCATCCAAGCATCCAAAGCTGACACACGAGCCCCGTCTTCCTGCTGTGTTTGTCTCTGCCCTTCCTCTCCTTCTGCTTGTTTACAGTGTCTCCACCACAGAAGTCACACAGCAAACATGAAATCTTTCAGGCAAGCAAGTGGTAGAGGGTGGAGGGAACTGTCTGTGTGTGTGTGTGTGTGTGTGTGTGTGTGTGTGTGTGTGTGTGTGTGTGTGTGTGTGTGTGTGTGTGTGTGTGTGTGTGTGTGTGTGTGAGGAGGCGGATCAGCATATCACGCTCAACAAATTGATGAGCCAGTTCCAATTTGTAACAGAAAGGCACAATTCTCCCGAGACATCCGCTGAGGTGAGACTAATCATCTCCAGCACCACAGGACCATAGCTGCCAGGCTTTTTGTTGCGGGGAGAGCATGGACTTATGGAAGTCAAAAAGCTCTCAGAAATCTGACCTTGGAGTCAGACAAAAGCACTAATAGATACATAGAGTGAGAGAAGTCAATTTGGATATATATAGTAGATAGGACCTGTAGATCCTTCATCCGTCTTTCTGTCTGTCTGCTTGTTTGTTAATCTTTCGCTTGAAACGCTTGAAATAAATATCAAATATCAATGTGGAGGACAGGAATTTAACCAACCAACTACCCACTGACATCATCAGACAATATTGGGTTGCATTAAGGCTGTGATATTGGTTGACCAAAATTCAATGCAAATGTCAATTTGACGTAGAATACTGACAACAGATGACGTTGATATTTTGTTGGTTTTTAAGTTAAATTCAGCATCTTCCAAATGTCTCATGCTAACATGGGTTTACTTGACCTTATACTACATTCTACTTAATTTAGACCTGTTGTCCTCGTTCATGGACACTTTTTTGTGCCATCTAATGGCAGGAAGACTACAATACACCAATCCATGTAAAAACAAGATGGCAGCCATCTCTGCCAAATCAGTCTGCAGCTGATCCCGACACAAAAGTGGACAACGTCCAAAACCTGATCACATTTTATGGTTGAAACTCATTTATTTATGATTAATTATGTTTTTAGTTTGATACGGCAACACATTCGACCAATTTTAGCAATAAATAAGATGCTGTTAATTAGGAAGTACTCATTTGAAGACGTTGGGACTTTATTATCGTCTCGTTTGAGGACATTGAGACTTTGTTATCATTTAGATTTTTATATTTATCGGGTCCTACTGATCCCAAATAGCTATGATAAATTTGAAAAAGCATACTGAACAAAAGTTTGGGTCTCGGGAGGATAGTAATAAGATTTGGAGAACGAAACCCAACATTTGCAAAATGGTATATTTTTAACGTCAATCCAATTTTCATTCTAGCCAAAATATAACGTCTATCTTTACAAAAGAGCCCAACGTCTTTCTGACATCATTATGACATCGGGTGCCTCATATTATTGAGACCACCAGGAATTAATCTGATTCTGGATTAGTGTTTTTAGTTGTTTAGTTTGAGTATCTTTGGCTGTTTAAAAGGTAGAACATCAGATGTAGACGGAGTCAGGCAGCTGGATGAGAGCATTTAAATCCATATAAAAGACTCACACTCCCAGTGCTACTACGATAATACACATTTATTGTCACATTTACAACATATAAAATGTCACATATAAAAAATACATTTGTAAACGTTAAGAAGAGCTTTGGTACCATAGCTTGTGATACAGTGATCTTGTGCATTTTAAATTGCTACAGAAAGTAGTTTTATATGGTGGACTATCGTCAACACTGTAATACTGACAGCTGAAACATTGTGTGAGTGAACGCTATACAGTGCAGCAGAAGACTAAAAGCATCATTTTTACATGTACACATATGGCTATCTAGGTGTCTAAAGTACGGTAGCCCTTCAGATCGGCAAGCGACAAAAGCTGCAAGATAAAAATCTGTCAGTTTATACAAAGGCACTGATGTGTGCCATCTTGTGCTAAGGCAGTGATACGCTGTGTTTAGTTTGTTCTCTTGAGTCACCTGTTGTCACAGAAACTGATTTACTGTAACAGCCACGTCTTCAGGTCAAAAGTTGATTCTCAGAGGAACTATTTCATCTTTACTGTATATGCATGTCCTCATTATGAATATCCTCATTTTTCTAAATAAAGTGCAAGTCTGGCACAGAACTATGAATTAAATCTACATAAACAAGTATTCAAAATTCACAAACGACACATTTCATATAATTCTCACACACAAAAAAAAGAAAGAAAAGTGGAAACGTCCGACACTATGGCATATGTAACTAAAAAGAAAGTATCTGTCAAAGTAAAACAGTGCATGTAGAATCTGTATTTCATATCCTGGAAATAACATTTTACAAAAATATTATAATTCAGTGAACACAGCTGTTGGTCGTACTTAAGTTTTAAGTCAATTGTTAACTTTCCACTATTGTGGTTTAGGACATAATGTTAATGATTCCCAATAATATGGGAACTGCATGTGGTTCTTGTTTGGACATTATTTTATGTCTATTTCTGTAGTGTTTGTTTATATTGTTGTGTTAATCATTTTGTGTTATTAAAACAAAAAAAAACAACAAAAAAAAAACAAATAATACCCGCTTTTCTAAAAATCTACACTGGTTGTTAACATAAAAGGGGGTAAGAGCCAAAAAGAGGCATATAGCTAAATGTTTCTAACTTGAAAAAAGCAGATATCTCATAAGGCCTCATGGGTCTCTGGCTATGATTGAAAATACAGTAAACACAGGTTTAGTTACTGTAAACTGATTCTATAGGAGAGTACCATATTTGTATTATGTCAAGCTTCCAATAAATGACTGGATCATAACATCATGCTCATTATTTGTAAGCATTTTGTAGTTTCAGAGGTACTAAGTTTGATTCAAATCAGAAGTAAGGCAAAACTTTTTGAGTGCTTAGTGGAAATACAAAGATTGCCTTCTCAGTCTCAATTTTGCTACATTCTAGTTTAATCACGTTCCCCTTTTCAGGCAGCTTTTGAAAAAAAGAGAAGAAAAATTCCCAGAAAAGAGGATGTTTTCTCTGGGTTTCTACATGTGGCTACAAGAAGCTGTCTTCTACCTCGGGCGTCCCGGAAGAGCCCAGCAGAGCGTCTCTCTCGCTGGTCTCTTCCAGCCTGTCCTCCTCTGGGAGAGTGTCAGCAGTGTCCTGCGACAGGGAGTCGGTCTCCTCCTCGAGAGCCAGAGAGCTGAGGGCAGGAAGACAAAACACAACTTCACATTGTGCACTGAGTCACATATGAGTCATAGAAAGACACAACCACAGCTCATATTTATTAAAGTCCGCCTGCGGTGCTGATCTTAACGTCTTCCCACGTTTTTCATCTTCCTTCCAGCAAGTCACATTTTAACTCAAAAATGAAACTACTCACACATTTTGAGAATGTTAAAATGCTTTGTTCTTCAGTATTTTCAAAAGTTACAGCTTGTAACTCGCTCGTTTTTAAGTCGTTGTATAGAGAAATTTTGCATTGTGTACTAAAACTACTGGTCAGAGCTGATTTGCTGCTAAATTTATCTGATTGTTTTTACTTAGTAATCAATAATACAAGAGGCAATATGTTTCACTTCACATGGATGTTAAGCAGACTTTATATCAGATTGACAACTAGAGGGACAGTGATGTCTTCAGCCATAAATAGGACTGTTTATAATGCATTATTTTTCATCTTTGATTAATCTGCCAAAAATTTTCTCCATAATGTGATGAGAAATTAAATGGTCTACAAAAATGTCACAAGATTGCAAAAATGTCACAAGATTGCAAAAATGACAAACGGTTCAAAAGCTCAAGGCGACTGACAGTCTAAAACCTCAAAACCCAGTTTAGGATCACACAGAACAAACAAAAGCAGCAAATTGGCTTTGACATTTTCACAAAAAATGTCTTAAATAATAAGTTGATTATCAAAATAACTGCGGATTCATTTTCTGTTGGTTTAATAATTTATTAATTTATAATTTATTGGTTAAATAATTTATTTTATTTTAGCTCTGGCCCCAACTTTACAGTTTTAAAATATGATTGGAAAGATGACTGTTGAATAATCTTATTATTAACTGGCACATGTAATGAATATTTTGATTTCAAGATGTTGTCCTAAGGGTCCATGAGCTCCTTGCAGACATGAGTTGGTGACCCTGGACCCACACTGCTTGTTTATTGCTTAAGGGGGCCGAAGACTTCATAACAAACCACAAAGTTACAGGGGAACTACGCCTATTTTAAAAATTCAAACATGCTAATCCTATGGTCTGAGACAGTCTAAAATGACTGTTAAACATGAACAACTCTTCCAAATCCAAAAAGTAGAGTGCTAAAACTCAAATGTGTGATGTCATTAAGAATAAAGTCTGGAGCTGCTCCACTGCCAATGAACTGGGAAAGATGTGACAGACGACGCTGAGAGCACCCAGGAGAACGTTCTACATAGTATATGGGTACATTTTCTGTTTCAGGACTGACAACACTACAGCAGGAAAAGCTCATTTGGGCGTAAAAAAGAAAAGAAAATAAACTGTGGGTTCAAAAACTCGATCTCCCAATAATTGTCTATGGAGCGGCTCCAGACTTTAGTCTTCCAGTTTGAGACTTTCTTCTCTGGCTGTGAGAGAGAGTCAAACATTTATTTGGCCTTTAAAGCCAACTTGGCTGCATGTTTACATCTGCCCCCATAATGCAGCTATTGTTTCAGCTCCACATCTGGATGAGTGGGTGTGTGGTAATAAAAAAAATGTTTTTGTTGAGTAAATACATCCTCATCTTTCTTGCAACCCCGACATTTGGCACACATCTGTAGCATCTTTTTCACTGACTCTGTACCTTGCAGGGCTTTCTGACGGCACGTCAGTGAAAACATCCTCCGGCTTGGGGTCTGGGATGGGAATGATGTACTCGTTGTACGAAGTTATGACTTCCTGTGTGTCTGCCTCTTGTCTGAATTCCCTAGGGCTCGGGTTCTGGTTGTAGGGGTCCGGGGGGATGTAGGGGGGCGATGGGGAGCCGAATGCTGGGTTGGCGATCGGAAAGGGTGAGGAGAGTCTGGGTTTGGTGCGGGCGACTGCAGGGTGGTCACTCTTCAGGAAGTTGTCGTTGACTTGGTTGTATTTCTGTTGCCAGGGGACAAAAGTTGGATCATTTCAGCAATCAGGAACCAATTAATTAACAATTTGTGAATTTGACAATGCAGAGTGCAGATATGAGACGCTGATTTTACATCACAGTTGACAAAACTTTCTATCTACTTTAATAATGAGTGAAAAAACAAATTGGTGTGTGAACTGTAGTTTTCCTCCAACCAGCCACTAGGGGGCAGATAAACTGACTGTGAGTGAAAGAATAAAGGAATGACTGATTTGGTAGATAAAGTATAAAATAACATTTGAAGATCAGGAACATGTGGTATAGTTAAGAGTCCAAACTCACACTTAAGAAGCTCTGGATGCAGCAATAATATATAAATAAAGTACCTTTTTATAGCTTTCTGCCAACATATTCCCCACACTGTGGACCAGGAAGGAGAACTCAGGCCTCTTCTCAAACTTCTCATCCCAGCACTTCTTCATGATCTCATAACTGCAACATAAACAACAAAAAGTTTATTTATGATTTTACATTTTCATGTCAGAGTTACTGGAGGAGCGTCAATAACCTTTGGAGACCCTGTGTCCTCATATGTGGACATTACATTGTGGGTTTCCTGCACCTTATACTTCATCCTGCTAACCTTAGACCTGTATGTTGTTTTAGTTCAGGGACGCTTTTTATGCTATGTAGTGGTAGTAACTGCAGCAGCGTATTGATGCCAAGCAAGGAAAAAAACTGGTTATTTCACGTCATTATCAGTATCAGATAATGATGTGAAATAATTTTTTTTAAATAACAAAGTTTTTCACGCTTTTACAAGATATTTTTAATGTTATAACGAGAATTTCTTTTTTAGAAGAGTAAAAGAGTTATTGTCATGTTATTACCTGATACCAATTATTTCTTTCTTTTTGTGTGTGTGTGGCCTCTATATGCTGCTGTAAATTGGACCCAACGCACTGATCTATAAAAACAAGATGGCAGCCATCTCTGCCAAATCAGCCTGCAGCCAGTCCCGACACAAAAGTGGACAAGGTACAAAACCTGATCAGACTTTATGATTGAAACTTGTTTTTTACACTTAATAATGTTGGTAGTCTGATGTTGTGTACAAATTTGGCCAACTTTAGCAACAATAACAAGCTAAGACGCTGTTAAATGGGAAGTACTTGTGTGAGTATGTCCTCTTAGAATGAAGTTTGTTTTGCTGTGATAAAATTACTGTTTATTTAAATGGAGTCTGGTGGATTTGACGGTCGCAATTTCAGGGCTGGCCTGGTTAAACAAAAAGGATCTTACTCCTTAACAAAAAGGTCTATCTCTGTGGGGATCCTTTCCAAAATGTTGTCAGACACTTTGAATAATAATCTGAGCCTGTCAGTAGCAAAAACAAGCACTTTTAGTGGACGAACATTGAAGGTGTACCCCGAGTGGTTATGTTGCAGCTGGCTGCAGCCCTGTCGCTAAAACTGGACCAGAGTAAAAAAAAAAGTCACACAAAAACATGAGAAAATGGAGTTCGGATCAAGAAATACCAAAGGTTACAGTGAGACTCACACTTCATCAGAGGCATGGGCAGGTTTGGCCATTCGGTAGCCTCTCTTCAAAGCGCTGTAGAACAACTCATTCATGGGCAGATCAGGGTAGGGGGTTCCTCCTGCAGACAGCATTTCAAATCAGAAGTCATTTACAGGCTACAAATATAAACTAGCACTAAATGTAAAGTGTAATGCAAATGACAAGTCATGCACAATTACTTCCTGAGAAAAAACAACACAACTGATTATTGTGTTGTTCTGACCCAGATCTGTAAGGAAAACAGTGCAATAAAAGTCGAGCAGGCGGGTGCAGCGTATCTTTGGTTATCACCACTTACAGAGGCTGGATTGTTAGTTTGTTTTTTACCACAGTGGCTTACGATAAATGAGCACTAAACTGTTTCCCTTTTTTTCAACCTGGTTTCCAAAAGTCGTGGGAAGAGGGTTTTTATTAAAAAGAAAAAAACAACAACAAAAAAAGCTCCCAATACTCTGAGCCAGGAAATGCTGATTTCAAACCTTGACTGTGCCTAATAAGGTTTAGACCTCATATGAGTCTTCAAACAAACTGGCATGTACGTATAATTAGACATGGATTGTGAAATTTGCTTTGCATACACACATTTATTGTCATTTTAGACACGTTAAAACATCATAATTTACAGTTTACTAGATGAATGCAGGAGGAGTCCAGGAATGTCTGCATGAGGCAAGCAGAGACAAATGGTACACTGTGACCTACATCAGCAATTAAGGAAGACAAATCCCTATTATGTGTAAACCAGTTCTGATTTGAATTCAAGTTATTGGCTTCTTTTGTGTGATAAAGCTGGACTTTTACATAGAAATGAACATTTGTTACAGTCGAGGCCTTGCCAAATCAATTTACACGATGCTGATTAAGCCTATCGCCGCCAGGAAAAGCTCCCTGTATCATGCAGTATAACAGAGCTGTGGTGTCTGGTGTCTGTGACGTCTTTCCCGTGCTGGTGCATCAGAGGCAGTGCGTTTTACAGCAACCAGCCAGAGCTAAAGGGAGCAGGAAGGCGGGAAAGACCATGGCGACGGAGCAGCAGCTAAGAGTATGGCGGAAAATCTTAAGAAGTGTCCCAGAGAAGTTTCTAGAGTCCAGATAAAACAAAAACTTGGCAGTCAGAGATAGAATCAGAGTCAAAATATTTTTGAAGAGAGCGCTCCTGGGGGCTGGGGAGATGCAGCGAGTTTACCTGGAGGTGTACATCATAATCACGTGTTGACAGTATTTGTGTATCACTCTCACTGCCAGAGAGGATGGGGGGCAACCATCTGCACTCCAGCTTTAATGTGTGTAACTCTTGTACATTTGCGGCCTGGTTTTTGGACAATCAGAAATGTGAATATTTCTAACCGATACAGTACCTTGTTAACCAAAACACTGTTGTTGTTACTTCTGGCTAACCTGCTGCTAACTTGCTTTACGTCCTTTCCTGTTGTCAGGCAGCCAACTCTCACAGGTATGTATGCAATATCTATTTTATTAACAGCATAACTATCTATCTATGTTTACTTTCTATTGCTGCACTGCATGTCTGAATGTAATGCTAATCTGTGTGTTGGAGCTTCGTGTTGCTTGTCTGTTTGTGCTAACATGCTGTTTGTTTTTGTGTTATTGTATTGTACTAATGCTCTGCTGTTGCTTGTTGCTTTGCATGGCTTCTGTTACACCTTGACAATTTCTAATTGCTGTAGTTAATGCTGTCTTTATGCTGTCTCTATCCTGTCAATTGTCCTGTGAATTTTATCCCTTTATTGGTATTAAAGCATCTTGCCAAAGGACTGCAGTTGAAAATTAGCCAGCTGGCTAACACTGGCACATATACAGAAATGTTGATTAATGTGTGCTGTCCTCATAAATGAAAATTAAAAATTCATAAAACTAAACTGACCCAGTGTGAAAATCTCCCAAAGAAGAATGCCATATGACCACACGTCACTCAGGGTGGTGTACAAATTATGGAAAATACTCTCTGGTGCCATCCACTTCAGGGGCAGGAAGGTCTGAATGAAAGAAATTAGACATTCGACAGTCAGTTGAATTATATACATTACATTACATTCATTAGGCAGCTGCTTTTGTCTAAAGCAACTTTTTAAACATGCATTTAAAGCTAACAGGAACAAGAGCCAGATGTCATCATGTTTTTCTTTTAACCCTTTATGATTCTGCCACTTACGCTGCCTTTGGAGATGTAGTTGGAATCATGCATGATGTCTCTGGCCAGGCCGAAGTCACAGATCTTCACCAGTTTGCCCTCGCAGATCAACACATTCCGAGCAGCGAGGTCACGATGGACGCACTGCAGTGGAATAAAATAAAATAATCAAATAATCTGTTCCTGTGCAAATTAAATTAACAAGATATAAAGTTTTAATTAGTGAGCTTTAGGGTCTCTGGTAGTTGGCTTTTGTTATCTACAGACGGAGCCAGGCTAGCTGTTTCCTCCCGTTTCCAGTCTTTATGCTAAGCTAAGCTAACTGGCTGTGAATTAATGTGGAACTATCCCTTTAATTGGAAACAAATTCACAAAATCTAGAGGCTTGATCAGTCAAATAACACCAGCTACATGTTGGAGTGTTATTTTTAATATCCTACATTCTTGGAGGCGAGAAACTCCATGCCCTTTGCAACTTGATAGCTGAAGCCCAACAGATCGTCATAGGTGAGAACAGAAGAGTCACTGATGGCCAGGTCCAATCTGCCGCCACCTGAACACGACGACAGGGTGAGAGGACAAACATGAGAAGAGGAGAAGGTGAGGAGCATCTCATGAATGACGTCTTGGTGCTGGGGGGAACTCCGGCTGGCCTGTGACTGGCTGAAATGAAGTTATGAAGTCCTTCATATGCTGTAACATTTGTCAGGGCTTTTAATCAAAGAGCGAAGAGAATACAGAGTGTATTCATTGATTTATGAGGCTAAAACAATTTATGTGTGCATGAAATGTACTATTTCTAGTTCACTGATTAAAAATAGCAGATAGTGGATATTCCCAGAGTGGCAGACAGATGGTGACTGGTTGGCCCCACATCATACTGCACATCAAGTGTGTCTCATTCTTCCTTGTTTACTGTGTTCAGTGTGCTGAATTCCTCACACTTGTGTTTTTATTACAACACAATACTACAGACATAAACATAAGGGCACCACTTTGTGTTGATAAGTGGTGGAGACATGAGGGCTCGAATAAAACAAATTTTCTTTGACTATTTATGCATCAATGACGCATTCTGGTGATTTGTATGCACCAGTTTATGGTGGAAATGTCTCTGACAAAATAAGGTGACAGGTGACACTCCAAATATAATAGAATATAATGCAGTAAGACTCTTATGCATTCTGTATTTTTTTTTCTTATGCTACTTTTATAACAGTATAATACTATACATCTTTTTCTTCCAATTTTTTTCATTGCATTGTATGTTTTTTCTTGTGCAAATAACCTTTTTAAAAGTGTATTTGTTAGTGAACATTTCTGGGAGCAAGCTATTTTTTCCAGAATATTTGTAACAAATTACACTTTTAAAGACTGATGAGGCAAAATCAGTCATTTCACAAAGTGATGGGGACATGTCAACATACCCAGTGTAAATTAACATAGACACACAAATCAAACCTTGCTCCTGATAGATGTCCTGCTGATAGGGAGACTCGTATGGGGAGGGCTGGATGTCCGCATACTTGATGGCGTCTATCTGTTCCTGCATGGGCACGTAGAGCGAAGGCTCATCTTTACTCATGTCCATGTATCCTCCATCACTCTCACTTCCGAAGGACACATAGCTGGAGGGATGCATAAAGATTTAAGAAACACAGTGTGATAAATAGACCTGAATGCATATTTATTTGTGTTTATTTATCATATCGAGCTGCATATGTATTTATATCTCTTGGTGTTTGACAGCAGAGATTTCATCATACAAAGCATTTGTCTGTTCTTCTCACCCTTTCCTCTGGCTCAGCGGAGTGCTCCCTCCAGAGATGAGGCAGCTGTCGTCTTGGTTCTTCTCAGCGTAATACTGCAGGAGGGTGTGCTTGTTCCTGTGCAGGTAGTCCACCAGGTCGCCATAGCGACAGTACTCGGTCACCAGGTACAGAGGGCCTGATTGGTGGAAGAAAAGAAATTTTATTTACTCTAATAAACATTTATGTCACTATCAGCCCACTTACTTTTCATACAAAAGAAATATACACATAAAAGCATATATTATAATGGTTAAATATTTAGGTAAACATATACAATAATATTAACAAGAAAGGGTTAATTAAAAAAGAGTACATTTTTATTAAATGGTCAAGATAAGAAAATTATAAATGTATACAGTAGTTACCAAAATAATATTTTTATAAGTTAAATTATTTAGGTTTTTTTATTGTTCATATAAAATCATTTATTTAGAATAAATAATTACTTTAGATTTTTTCCTATTTAATAACAGAAAAGGCTACAATCTGTTAATGATCAAACAATGCATAACTGAGGTAAACAGTCTCTTTGTTACATTGACATTTATTTAACCATAGTCAATAATAAACAGAGACTAAATGGTTTAATCTTAGATATGTGTGTATGATGGGGGCAGCCATTGATAATTTGATGAGCTACGAGGTACTGAGTGTTTCTGGTCAAAGCAGAACTTAGAAAGCAGCAGTTCCACAACGTGTTTACATCTTTCTGTCTCTCTTCAACAACCACTGAAGACACACGAATGTTTGAACCCTTTGTATGACATCCAAACTGTCTTGTTTTCTTCTCTGACACACTCAGAGTGCAAATAGGGCATCTGCTGCTCAGTCAGATAAAAAAAGGCACATTTCTATCAAATGTAAATATATTTATATCATAAACTGAGCAATAGGCTGTAAGCTTTTGCATTAACACTTTCATCTAGAAATCCTGAAAACAAAAGAATAGAGCACTGATGCACACGACACTTAAAGGTAAAGGACTTTCATTTTTCTACAAAACCTTATGACATCAAAATAGTTTGACAGATGTTAGAATCACATTAAAATCTACTTTAAACTTTAACTTAATTTTGAAACACCCACTGCTTTGTGTAAAATGAATGGCACGGTCTAGATAAATACCAAAAAAATAATGCTTTTTAGATCTTGTATGGAAATACATTAGACAGTAAAATTGGAAACTATATTTGGTTAATGTCCAGTTAAACAGCTTGTATTCAAGTGTCCATCTTATTACTCATCTTATACTAGCTTAGCTTTACTTAGCTTTATATCTGTAACTGTTAGACTGGACGGAGATAAACCTCAGTGGGAGGTGAGGGCGCTGATATTCCATTTAAGAGAATATTTTAGATTTGTATAATGAATTCACAGACAAAGAAAAGAAACATGGAGGATAAAACAAGCAACAAATGTCTCTGCACCTCCTTTGCAAATTAGGTGCTTCTTTCAACTGAACCACTGGGACACTTTCTATAGAGAAATGCTCACAGTTGATGGAACTGTTAATGCTTAAAAGGACTTTAAAACAACCTGAATATCATGTTTAATACCACAGTATAATATACATATAATATACTGGTGCTCACTGTGATGCTCTGCTCACCATGTTTGGTACAAGCTCCCAACAAGTTGACAATGTTGAGGTGAGGACCCAGGTGACTCATGATCTTTAACTCAGACATCAGAGCCTGAGTCTCACTCCTCCTGGCTGTAGCTGGATGGAGGGAGACACAGAGAGAGAGAGCAAAGTATAAAAGTAGGGCAGTATGAGGTAGGTATGAGAACAGGAGAACTAATCATACTGCGACCAGGACACACTGCATCATTGCCAAACTGCTCAATGACCCGTTGGCTAAAACTCAAACCAGGCTGGCAACCAAACTAAAGCTCAGCAGGCCGCTGCTCCCTCTGTGCTCGCAGCAATATGATGCTGGTGTCACAATATTTGACAGCTACTGCATGCAGGGGACTCTACTGTGGTCACACATGACTTTGGACTGTGTTTTAACATTGGATTTCTTACATTTCAGCATTTTCACAGCCACCTTTGTGCTGGACTGGGAATGAGTGAGACCATAGGCAGTTGCCTCGACCACTCTGCCAAAGGCTCCTGATCCAAGAGTGCGACCTGAAAGACAAAGAAAGGCTCAGTGGGACAGAGTGTGAATGGAGCACATGTTAGACCTGAAAAGGGAGGGAGCTCCTCTCTGTTCATTAAAATATCAATGATAACACATTTCTCTGGTAACTGGCTCCAGCAGGTTATAACAGATGGTCCAGAAGACTTTCTTGAACAGAGGTCTAACAATGGAAGGCCTGTAAGGAACAGCTGACTACCGACAGCACATCATCAAGAACAAAAGTTTAAAAATGAGGCGGGATTAGAGCCAAGAAGACAAGTTTAACAAACCTCACTTATTATTCTCGCCTTAACTGCGCCCAGACGACCCAAACCACCCACAGCACTAAAGTCACCTGCTGCTAGCTACATACTCGTTTCTTTGCTCTGTCGAGCAGACTACTGACTAAAAGTCTGTTTAGTCTGATATAACAGGTCGTATGGACTATTTTAGTTGCAACTAATAACCACTTTAAATAACAATTTAAATTAAAAAAATGTACAGACTCAAACAGAAGTAATCCTTATTAAGCCCTCTACCTGTTTCTTTTCTTCTTATTCTGGTGTGTTTGAGATGTTTTTGGGCACAGCTCAGGTGCAGTCGGGACTTTTAAAAAGGTAGTGACCAGGTGACAGACTGTAAGCAGCCCACATCCAAAAGTAGGCTACAATAATCACAAACACAGCGCCTAAAAATGCAAATATAGCACACGAGACTGAATCTGGGGCTGGCTTACAATTTCACTTTCACCGGTGACACTGTTTACAGACAGTTCCTGCATAGTATGCCTTTAATCTGATATATAAATAAATAAATCAGCTCATCTATTGCATGCATGCCCTGGTTAAAAATGCAGTCCAGAATGTAATTTGCCTTTTGCAAACCATATTTTTACATTTATGCATTTTTTTTTAATTAATTGTAAGTATTAGTTAAGTATTATGAATCTGTTTTTTTTTTTTTTTTTACACATTTATAAAATGTTTAATTTTAAAATACGTAATCTATTAAAATCAAATTAATGGAATTATTGCTTAATAATTTTTTTTTAATTATATATATATATATCTTATATCCCTATACCTATATCTCTGTATTGTATTCATTTCTATAAAGAACACTATAACTTTTTAAACTTAATCTAAACTTTTTAAAGTTTAGATTATTATTCAAGATATAAACCTAAAAAAAATCTCTCAAGATATGAGCATGGTTAAGACCAAGACAAGCTGTATTCACAGAGCCTTCACTTTCTGCTAAACAGCCTCGTCCTGCATTAGAAAAGTTGCAGTTAAAACAACCAAAGAGCTAATAGAATAAAGGCCAAGCATCAGGGAGAAAAAAAAACACTGAAATGTTAAAAAAAAGAAGCCTACTCGGTACGTATGACTGTAAAACAAAACACTATGTATATATATATATATATATATATATATATATATATATATATATATATATATGTATAAAACACTGTCTTTATTAAATATTAAATATTAAATATTTAATCAAGGCAAGTTACTTTGTAATGCCTAGCTCACATATAGTGTCATCAGCACATGACCATCTCCTCTCTACACTACCATCTGTCCTCGAGGACTCACCCAGCACCAGGTTGTCTCGCGGCATTTCCCAGGCCAGGTCATAGGGCAGGTGGATGGGGTCCACATAGATGTACTCATGACCATCCTGGCTCACAGACTCTATCACCTTCCATCTGATCTCATAGCGAGGTTTCTGACAGACACAAAAAACATACACACATGAGAAAAAAATCTGAAGTCTCTTTTGCACATTATAATTCACAATACGTTGTATTTACATATGACTTGTAAAGAGGAACAAAAAAATGCTGACGGTTGAGTTTGTTACCTTCCTCCATACAGCAATGAGGATGATGATAGATATGATAATGATGGCCACTAAGGCTAGAACAGCAGCCAATACTGCCACCTGGGAGTACAGCGCTGCAACAGGCAGAGGGACACAGAGGATTAGATGGAGAAAAATATGCTGTGAATTTAAACAAAGAACTTAAGTTGTCTCAAATCCTCAGGAGACATTAAACTTCATGTTATAAACATGCTGGTGATAATTTTGAAGAGAAAGTTACTGTTAGAGGGGTATTAATATTTATATAAGTACAAATAAACATGGCTCACTGTTTAGTGAAAGCTTTTACTGTGTCTCTGAAGTATAAACTTTACAGATTTAGATCCTGTTTTTTACCAGACCACCATGTGTTTGATTAGTTTAAGCCAAATGTGAAAGAATTATGTTTTAATTATCTCTATAATAGTAAAGAGGTACTGCACATTTACACAGTGACAATGGTAAACGTACATACAATATAATATACAATATTCCCTTTGTCCTTTAAATGTCTGTGTAAAATAAAAAACACTAAAATGAGACATTCTTTGTGTGACACCTACTGCTGGACACCAGTTTGACGTCTCTTCTGTCGAGGAGTCCAGCTTGGTTGGTAGTCTCACAGCGCACTGTGACCTGCTGGAGCTTGTGGAAGGTCACCTGGCTCCGCACCTGGCTGGTTTTACGAGTCTCGCTGTAGCTGACATTGGTCAGGATGCTCAGCACCTCTGGCTGCGGTATCAGCGGCTGCCACACCGCTGTCTGGTTGCTACACCTGCAGCCAAAGAAGTCGAAGCAGACGCACAGAATTTGAAAGTCAAATAAATTTCTGTGTCAGCCCCCCCAGTGTTTGTTATGTGACAGTAACGTGATGAATGGGTGACTTACTTGTGCATGCTGTCACAGCTGTACCACTGGATGGTTGGGGTTGGGACCCCCTCAGCTACGCAGGTCACCACGTGTCTCTTCCCAGGCAGGGGGTGGTCGGTCAGGTCTTTAATCTGAGAGGGAACTACACACAGGGGGTGCAGCGGCCATTAATCATTACTGACATGGGTAAAAACAAAGTCTGTCCTTGATTTTTCTTTTGCACTTTTCATTCGTCTATCCATTCAAGATCAGCACTTCTGTCTAATAACTAAAAATGTACAAGAACACCCTGCGATTATTCTTAAAACAGCCTCTCACCTTGGACCTCCAGGTCAAAGGTCACTTCTTTTGTGTCATCTCCGTTTGTGACAAGGACGGTGTAAAGGCCCTTCTGCTCCGTTCTCACTCTCACCAAGGTGAGAATAGTGACATACCTGACGCAGATGAAATATGGACAAAGGGTGAGGAAATTTAAATAAATCTGACTATTCACTGATCTTTAACTCCAATTACTATATTTACATGCAACACACAAAGAAAGTCTCAGTACAAGACTGTCCTGCACAAAATGAATCATTCTCTATTTGCATTAAAGGGTAACTTTTGAATATCTGAACCTGGCCCTTATTTTTCCATGTAATGTAACCACTGGCACCATTTGTGCACCATCAATTTACATCAACTAAAAGTGCTTGTTTTTGCCACAGACGGGCTCAGATTATTATTTGAAGTGTCTGATAACATTATGGTAAGGATCCCCACAGAGATAAAACATTTTGTTTAAGAGCAGATCCTTTTTGTTAAACCAGAAACAACCCCCAAATTGCTGTCACCATTCCAACCAAACTCCATTTAAATAAACAGTAATTTTACCATGTGTAAGCCAACATGTTTTCACATCTAACTAGGTGATTTAAGGCTTTATTTTAACCAAACTGGAGTTTGTGCTTGTTGAAACAGTGCAAAGACAAACCAAGACAGCTTTTGTGAGTTTTATTTTCTTTCTGGTGACTTTGAATAGTGTGTGTTTCATGATGATAAAATGACTGTTTATTTGAATGGAGTCTGGTTGGTTTGCCATGAGCGATTCTGAAGCTGTTCCTGGACCTTACTCTTTCACAAACCGGACTATCTCTGTAGGGATCCTTTTCATACTGCTGTAAGACACTTAAAATAACAATAATAGTCTGAGCTTTTCAGCAGCAAAAACCAGCAATTTTAGTTGATGTATATCGACAGTGCAAACCAGTGAGCGGTTACATTGCAGCCTGTTTCGCTGCTGATGGCTGCAGCCTGCTCTCTCAGTACTGAACCAATTTTAAAAACTGTTATTCCCATTAGTCACTTAGACACAAAATCATACGAAAATAGGGTCCAGGTTGAAAAACACCGAAGTTACCCTTTAAGTATAATTCAGTTATGGGGATATGTTTCTGCTCCATCTTTGAGTGCAAACTAATTTTTAGATTTATATCCAGGGGGATATTTAAGAAAAGTAACACCCTGGGACAATGCTGTTATGTACTGTTCTGTGTGTTTTAGTTGCAATTCAGTAAAGATTACTATAAAAATATGATCAAGCCTTTCTGTCCTCTTTATTTGTGGTGAAGGGCTTGGTGGTGTTTGTTAACACAGGGCTTGTTTCTCCATCTGTGAATCGAGCATTTGGATCATATTTCACTTTGTCGTTTTGATTTTAGATGCATGTTGGCAAAATGTGAAAACATAGCCCTGTAATTACAACACTGTTTGGCATTTTTACTGAAAGACATTTGTGAGTTGTGACAGATATTTTGTGTTTATGGTTCCTATGTGATGAATGACGGAGTTCTGCCCTCTAGAGAGTATTGTGTTTCTCTCTGCGGAGGCCTTGCCTGGTGATGACGGACAAGAGCTGGACGCCCAAACAGAGGTCCAGTGCTAATTATTTAAATGCATCAGCTCATATGAGGTCTTTGATTGCTTTATGGTATTTAGGGCATATTTAATGGGTTTGGTTGGATGTCTCACCTGATCTCATGCTCTTGTCTGGTTGTGATGGGTTTGTCTCCCTTGATGGTGGCGCCATCTTTGCTCCAGCGGACCTGAGGGGGAGGGTAGGCTTCAATCTCCACTCTCAGCTCCACGTTCTCTTGGAGCTTGGCCGAAATGTTTTGTTGCTGAGGAACTTTTACATCCACGAAGCCTTGCTCTGAGGACAGAAAATAATATCATCAGCAACACAATGCAAATTCCACACACTTGATCTACTGCACACAGTATGTTATTATAAAATTATCTGCAGGTTTAACACTCCAAGCAATATCTTTCATGACCTCATTCAGTCAATCTTAATATAAAAACATTATTATAGCATCAATAAATAATTGATTATAATCGAGCTGTGTTACACATTAGGCTGCAGACACTGTACTGTGCTGCGGCTGTTCTTTGCCCTTCCGTGGCCAGACACTATCTGTCTTTTCCACTGAGATGTCCAGAGAGCACTACTAAACTGTCCTGGTCTCCATGGAGCATGGCGGTTCAAGTTATTCAAGGATTTCATAAACATAACACACCTCGCTGCGAACAGAATAAGCATTCACAGAACGAGAGAACCAGGAAGAGAAGTTCAGTGAAATGACTTCTACTTTTACTGGCCCTCACGTTGCTGCTTGCAAGATCACACATCTGCCTATAGATGCTGGATTTACTGTATGTTAATAGCTGATGTCAAAACTGAATTACACAAAAAATTATTGTGTTATTTGGAGTTTATTTCCATGAGTCTAAATATAGAGCTGCTGTACCCCCCTGGTTTGAAGCTCTGTTTTTCAAGGTAACATTCATCCACACCATGCGAACGATTTATTTCACACTTTGAACAGAAATAAATAGAAGTCATCTTCATTTCCTTTAAAAGAAGCACCTCTTTCACCTTGACTTGTAAAGGTTTATATAATAAGCAGTCTTTGCTCTGTCAGTGAAACACAATAATAATCTGTCCGGCATCGGTTTGTTTTAGTTCTGCGTGCATGTGTGGGTTAGTCTAACCGAGCACGGTGATGTTGACGCTGGCAGAGGCAGTCTGGTCTTGGACACCCTCGTGGACATGGCAGATGTAGTTTCCGCTGTGGGCGATTGTGGCAGTAGGGAAGATCAGGCAGGAGCGCATGTTCATGGCAGACAGGACGTCTGTCAGCGGCTCGACTTCAATAATCTTGAATAGAGAGGGAAATGAGGATGTGACAATTTATAGTCATACTGAATGTGATCAAAATTTTAGATATTTATATTCCTCTGGATATTACACATATATGAGTTTTGCTGCCTTCTTACAAATTCGCTCTTACATGTAGTTGTGAGTTGAGTTGCAAAGTGTTGGAGACATGGTACTCAGCTTGTGGTGCTCGAAGTCCCATAAAATGCATTTGAAAAATGTATTTGCAATATCTAAATAATCCACACACCTTGTTGTGAGCAGTTTCATGTAAGAACTATTTTCTTTTTCCAAAATACACTCGCCAGCTGTATCACCACGCACAAGGAAGCGTGCATCTACTCATGGATGAGAGGCTCGTGCTCATGGCAGCACAAGATGTAAACATTAATGGCGTCCTCCTCGGCTGAGCTGTGATGTTAGCTAGCTCAGTGGTGCTACGTGAGCAGAAGATGCATGTGTCCTTGTTAAATAGCACTACAGGTTAGAGGAAAATATGTGTTTTTGATTTGGGGGTGAACTTTCCCTTTAAGTCAAATTATTTTCAGTAAAAATATGAAATGAATCTGAAAAGCTGAAACTTCTCTGTGGAGATAAACTAACTTCACCATGATCCAAAAACCCAAAAGAGTCGCTCATTACAATACCAACACCACATGTTATCAGTAGGATTTCACAGGAGGATCGAAATCGAGGTGTGTCTCTACATCTTGATGCAATTTGGGCTCGGTCATGAGGCCTGAGAGTGATCACGAAGGGAAAGCTGAACAAAAGCGCTTGTTCTGCTCCACTCCCACTCACCTCTCTGTTGGGGATATCCCAGGAAAAAAACACCAGCTCCACTCCGTGCACCGTGCAGTTTACTGTCAGTGGTTCGCCCTGCTTCAGGACGGTCTTTGACGCATTGATGTAGGCGTCGATGGCCTCTGGGACTGGGACGGGAAGAGAGAGTGTGGGGGAGAGGAGGAGGTAGAGGTGGTGATGATGTGATTCATCAAAACAAGATGTTGAAAAAGTTTCCTTCATTACTAACCACAGAAATGTTTAAAAATAAACCCTGAAATTAATATTTTTTTTGCATCAATGTTAGTCAGCTGACCTTGGACGCTGGCGAACAAAAACTTTACAGCTGCAAAAAAGTTAAAAGTGTTCAGATTTCTCCAAACAGCTTCTGCAGTCCAATATTTACCTCATTTTCTCCTCACTAAGAAAAACTGTGCTCACCCTCTGGTAGCAAGTCTCCCACCAGAGAGGTATAAGGTGACCAAAGCATATGTGATAATACGGAAATGAATTACACCTCTGTCTGGACTGTGCAATACTTTAACTACTGAACTTGTAGATTATGCTGCATAAGCTGTTTGAAGAAATGTGATGGACATTTTATGGGTATTTTTATAGAGCTTTAAAAAGATGGACTCATTAACTTTAATAGTTTGGGTGTAGGCTGAGATTGAATTAAAGGGGCCAACTCTGTGTGTGTGCTTGTGAGCTCTCTGGAGTTTCAGCACACACGGGGGTGAGTTGATAATGACCACATTTTTATTTTGGGAAAAGTTGTCTCTCAAACCAGACACTTCGGGATGAACACATACCGACAATGCTGAAGACGTAGAAGGCCTGAGACTCTTTCACCTCCTCATTCAGCTCTCCACGGCACACGTAGGTCCTGTCCTCCAGCGGTGCCTTGTACCCCTCACTGGGAACATAATGCCCCCTGATGGGCAGATCGGTGTCCCTCTCATACAGAGTGACATTGATGTCGGGATTGGTGACCACACAGGGGATGGTGCTCTCCTCACTGGTCTTTGTTACCATGCCGTGGGAGCTCTCGATGAACCACACATCAGGGTCTGAGGACAGAAACACGGCTTGTTTTATTATCCATCCTGTTGATCAAACACTCTCTGTGTACAGTTCTATACTACATAGTAACTCATCTTTATAGTATCCTGTTTTTACAGTTATGACATCAGCAAACAGATTAACTTTGACTTTAACAAATGCAAATTGTGGGACAATAATGTGCTTCAACAGCACACTCAAATCAGTGTTTGAGATGTTTTTTAGCATGCATAGTTACTTCTCTAAGTGAAATTTATTTTGGCACTTCACCTATGTGAACAAATGACACACTCCGAATCTGCTGAGCGTTAGTATGTGGTATGTAATTAAGATACAGCTCTTTTTGGTTGTCTTACGAATGAGATACTTTAAAGGAATATTTCACCCACAAAATGACAAATTGTAAATTAATTTGTCATGTTACCTTGAATTCATGAAGAAAACTTTTTCTTGTGTGCCTCCACAGAAAACGACAAGCATATTTATTTATTCATTGACTGGGTTCCACGTTGAACAAGAGCAAACCTATATCGAAACATCCGTTTACAAACTCTCACACAACTCGTGCAGTATAGTGCAAGTTTCACTTATCTAATCATGTGCTCAGTACTTAGAAAACACATGCAATTTTGCTAAAAACAAAACTTAAGTACTGCAGTCTGGCTTTGAAGAGAGCATAGATAAGTTTCATTTTCAGATCAGTTTTAAATAGTAAGGTTTCAGTGAAAATGCATGTGTTTAAAAACTGAGCATACGCCTGGATAAATCAGACTTTGATTATACTGCATGTCTCATTTATCCAGTTGTGTGGGAGCTGGTCTGCAACGCCAGGGGTCAGCATGCTTGGGTCCTGCTGCTGGCACACAATGCACCAAACCCAGATTCCTACTACCAGAGGCTCTGCAGCAAGCTCCCTCCCAGGTCTGGATCCAGGGGGGGCCCCAGTATCCCATGCTGAGCGAGGTACTTGAGGTCCAAATTCGCAGTATCATTGGGATCTTCTCCCATCTTGCCTCGTCTGGCCCCTCCCCTGAGACCACTTTGCCTTGGGATACCCCACCAGAGGCTATTAGCCCTGGACAACACAGCACCCAGGATCACACGGACACACAAACCCCCCTCAAGTTTTCGATTAACAGCCAATCTACATTCAAATCCTCACCTATGGTCATGAGCTTTGGGTAGTGACAGGACGAATGAGATTGTGAATTCAAGCAGCCGAAATATGTTTCCTCCACAGGGTGGCTGGGGTCAGCCTTTGAGATAGGGTAAGGAGCTCAGACATCTGGAGGGAGCTCGGAGTAGAGCCGCTGCTCTTTCACGTAGCAAGGGGGTCAGTTGAGGTGGTTTGGGCATCTGATCAGGATGCCTCCTGGCACCTCCAGTATAATGTGTTACGGGCACATACAACTGGAAGGAGGACCTGGGGCAAACCTAGAGCACACTGGAAGGATTTTATATCTCATCTGGCCTGGTAATCCCTTGGGGTCCCCCAGGAGAGGGACATCTGGAGTGCTTTGCTTAGCCTGCACAACCCAGCCCTGGGAAAGTGGATAAAATGGCTGGCTGGATGGATGGATGGATGGATGGATAGATTGTCTGTGGAGGCATGTGTCTAAGTTTTCTTTACAAGTCAAAGGTAACACAGCAACACTAATTAGCATACAAATTGTCATTTTGTGGGTGAAGTATTTTGGAAATGTTCCCACTTCACAAGACATCTGAATTTATCTCTGATGTCAGGCAGCTTTTACCAGTAGGTGAAAAATCAACAGGCCTCACCTGGCACAAAAACAGCCACCTCCTTCGTTTCTCCACTGAGTCGATCAATGCACTGATACACCCCTGTGTGCTTCCAACTCACGTCCTTCAACGTCAAAACACTGGATGTGGTACTGCTGTGCTCGATTGTGTAGCTTAGCCCACCATTTTGAACTTGTTCCACTTGGAAGTACGGCACATCGTCCCTTTTGAACTCCCACGTCGTTTCCCCCAAGCCGGAGCAGGTGAGGGTGAGAGAAGAGCCCTCAGCAAGGACGAGCTCTTTGTCAGTGGGTGTGATCTCCAGACAGCAAAGCTCGGTGCAGAAATACAGCAGAGCTGCTGTTGGCACAACATGGAAAAAAGGTCAGGTTGGGAGGTCAAAGAGGCAGCAGCATGAGGTCAAAGGTTAAATCAACAATACAGATCCTGTTCTATTTCTAAATGATGAAGGATATGAGTTGTCTGGAGTGGATGTGTGGGAGGGGAACAATGCCTTTTCAGTGATAAATGTATTTTAAAAGACAGGGGTTAGTTTGAATGCATCAGTTGCCCTTTACATCAAAGAACTGCGTTAACTCAAAGGGGGGATGGCTAGTAAATAATCCAAAAAGATACATTTTTAAAGGGTCTATAGTTCAAGCATCCTTGATTTTATTAAGGTATATTCAACAAATAAAATCTTGTGAAATAGGATAGGATTTTTATTTTTTGTTTGTATTCTGAAATCAAGTTCTTACCTGTAACTGTGACTGTCAGATGGAGCTTGGACGCCATCACCGTCCTAAAGGTGGAGGCCTTCGATGCACTTTGTTCTGCTGGACAGACAGAAGGGACAACAATGCTGATTAAACTTCTTTTATAGCCTTTTTTGGGAATACTGTGACTTGCTAATGGTCAATTTTTCAAGAAATACAGATCATTCTGTCCACAAAATATTCAATAAACCCAGTGGAAACAGAAACAACAGAAAGAGCTAGTTTGAGTTCACTCTAAGTGACAACACCACCACAGTTAATATCTCATCAGGCTTCATATCATGATGGATTGATTCCTGCCCTCATGAGCGTCAGCGGGTCATGTTAAGCAAGAGTTTAGAGAATAAATCACACTGCCTGTCAGAACAAATCTGCTTCCAGTCACAGAAAATGCTCTGCTTATACTAAAGGAAACAAACAAAAAGTAGTTAGTGTGTTGTCAAGCTGCTTTCTTAAACAGTCTCAGAGTCTGAGGTGCAGATGCAGCTCGCTCTGGAGGTATTTGATGCCTCGCTGCACCCGGACAGAGCGACAATGTCTGGCTCTTTTTGTTCCTGGTTCACCAGCATTCTGCCCACTAACAAACGGGTCACTGTGTGCGGCTTTGCAACACGCTCACTGGCAACAATGCTGCGTCCAAGCTATTCTAGAGGCGTGCTGAGCCATTAATTAGTTTTGGTGTAAACAAAAGTGAAAATGAGGGCATTCAGATAAGCTGCTGACACAGGAGCGTACCCAAGATGTGAAAGGTTGCTTTGGTTTTGTAATACTAATGGCATATCATGTTGTACACCAACATAATATCAACATGATTTATGAGCTGCTGAAGTCAAAGGTGACTTACAGTTACTGTACCATCCTCACACATGTAACATTAACCACTGTTAACCACTGCAAAGTCATAAGCAGAAGGAGAGGTTGAGGAGGGGAGGAATGGTTTGTTATTATGTTTGGGATGGGGGTTAAGCCTTGCAGCACACAGACGTCTGGAAACAGTTAAGGATGGATCACAGGCCTGCACCCAAGAGGGTGGGAAAGAGAGAGAGGGCGGAAGAGTGAGGCTTGGGAAGAGCGAGGGTGGAGGAGGAAGTGAGAGAAAGACTCAGTGGAAAAATTGTGAAATGTATCTTGCGAAATCTTACCCCATTTAGAGATTTTGCCTGATAATGTGATCCAATTTTACAATCTCTATTTTAAGAAATTGGACTATTTTTACGCATTATGTAATAGAGCATGTGTTTTCAAGATGACATTTCTCCATCTTATCACCAACTATGAGATAACTTGGAGTTTTGTCAGCTTTCATTTATCAAATGTCTGGCAACACCACCTTTAAAAGTGTATCTATAAAAGTGTATCACAACTTCAGGGTTTTTTTTAATTTAAGACATAAAAGAGATGAAAAAGCACTTTGGCAGTGGCGGTGGGGTACAAAAAGTTCGATGACTAAACCACAGCCAGTTACTCAAACCAGAGATACACGTTGCCTCTCTAAATTAACAGCCTTTGGCACTTCCGCTCCCAAAACGAAAACTTGAGTTGCTCCAAAAACATGACTGGTCCATTTCCTCCCCCGGCCTCCTGGTTCTAATAAAAAACGGGGGAGGGAGAAACAGACAGAGATACTTTTTTTTCCTTTCTGTCATAGTTCACACACATGTGCACATACGCACATCCTTACTGGTGTATAATGCATGCGCTAAAGCACACACACTGTTCACATAGGCACGCGCTGTATTACACTTTTTCACCCACTATCTACACACACACACACACACACACACACACACACACACACACACACACACACACACACACACACACACACAAACAGACCAGCCCCCCCCTTTCCCATTTTTGTCACTGCAGTCTGTGTACAGTTCATGTTCCCACAGTATTCCTCTGGAACTTTCCCAGGACCGCTGATACACTTGGGACCCTGCTGGTGATGACGGCAGGAGCAGGAGAGGTCACCTTATCCCGAGAGGCCCGAGCAACCAGCAACAAGGGACGGTCCACTGAGGAAGCCATGCATCAGCGCTTACGAGAACCAGCAACCTCAGTGTCAGGGATGATGACTTTGAGCGACAACAGCCAAACGCGGCGACGCCAAAGGCATGTGTCACTTGGCAGCATGAGGACTAACAAATGTTATTGTGACTGGCTGCTGCTGCTGCTATTTCTGCTAAAACAAGCCAAAGAGCTACGTTAAGGCTACTGCAGGATATGAATGTACATCTGAGATCAGCAGAAAACTGGTGTGCTCAAATCTTATTTTGGGGGTCTTTGAAAAGGACGGAAAAGTAATGTTTGGCTACTGCAACATGATGAGGTTTTATGTTGACTTTTAACAGGGAAAGAATCTGACCCTCAGGATAGGATGTGCTGACTGGGATCAGAGAACCAAAGGGAGCAAGTGGACCACTTCAAAAAGAGTGAACACTATGGCAAGATTTATCCAAGACTTTAGAACATGCAACACTAACATCAAAGTCTTAGTCCTGGTGCGAGGAGACACTTAAGGGTAGATCTAAGAGCAGTTGCAAACATAGCTGTTTTTGTGCTAATCTCTGTCATGGTCAGGTCTTTGTGCACAGCAGGGAATATACACACAGTGAAGTGTTAAAAAGGGTCGGGACACTGGTGAATCTGCCAAGAGTGTTTGGCAGCATTTCATTAACTTTGCTCCCCGCTTAATAAAAATCCTTGGGAGCAGTTGGACCCCTGAAACAAAAAGTAGCTCTGTGTTTGAACCTTACAGACAACAGAGTGATGTTTGAGCCAATTTACAGTAAGAAACATCCACGATATCCAATAAGTCAAGTTAACTCAAGAGGCTGTCACTCTGATGATCTTGTGGAGGGTCTTAAAGATGATTTAAAGGTTTTGAAAAAACATTTTTCTAACACAGATGTTTATTGTTATCTTTTTAATCTTCGAAATGGAATACCCACAATGATTGTGGAGGTCAAAAACAAACAGTGTTTATGCAAGTGATGACGCCGTAATCACTATGACGGATAAACTGTTATCCCACTGTATAAGTTTTCCCACAGATGCTGGGAATTTGGTGGCTGATTGACCCTTCATGGGTTTTATAAACAATGCGGCTACACTCAAAGTGTCACCAGCTAATGAGGAAGAATGTAAAAATCGACCTCAGCGGGACGCACGCAGCCCACGCACAGCCCCACGGCAGCCTGTAATCCCACTTCTGGGATTATCTATATATATACTGTAGCTGCATGTTTCAGTTAAACATCTGGCAGTGATGAAGCAGTCCTGGATAAGGTGGGAACAGTTTTGTGAACCACATTTGCAGCCAACTGTTTGCTTGACTGTGTCCCAAGGGGGGGGAGTTTTGCATTTATAAGACAGGGGGGAAAGTATAATCTATAACAAAAGAGAGAAAGATGTCCAAAAAGCCTGCCAAAGTGCAGCTGGAGAGTTCTGACTTCCTGTATGGGGAAATTTTCTGGCCTTGTGTGGGTGTAAGGCTGTGATGCATCAGTGACACAGCAGACCACCACAAACACTAACCAAATACTCATGAA
The DNA here is from genome assembly GCA_019142605.1 of Cephalopholis sonnerati. Taxonomy (NCBI): domain Eukaryota; kingdom Metazoa; phylum Chordata; class Actinopteri; order Perciformes; family Serranidae; genus Cephalopholis; species Cephalopholis sonnerati. The sequence continues at coordinate 269,573 of JAGQAX010000138.1, forward strand.
GACACCACAATGAGAAGAGCACAAACTGCACATCATGAAACTACTAAAAAAGAGGAAAAAAATGTTCTAAATAACAAGCTGCAAAGAAAAGATGTAAACTCACAATCAGGAATGAGGAAAAAACAAGAACAAAGACAGAAAAAAACAAACAGAAAACAACAAACATCAAGCAAAAACAGACCAATTAGACCAACGGCGGAGCGTGACAAACCATTGACACACCACAACGGCACTGCACACAGCACCAGACAGTGGAAAAGAATACAAAGGGAGCATGCAGACGCGCAGAATACAATTTATAGGAAACACCACATCAAAAGCATAGGGGGGGACAGCAGAGGGAGCGCACGCACAGTCTTACATCACAGACGGTGATGTTTACTCTGCTGAAGCGTACAGGAAGCTGTGATCTGCAAAACAAACATCTCCAATTTAGTGGTCACTTCTTTCCAATGCAAACAATTATAGCTCAGATAAGAATATCACTGACCACTTTATCTGGACATGTAGTAAATCATGTCACTAGAATAGCTGCAGTGCAGGATAATTGTACTCGCCATACTCTTCTTTTTCAGTTTTTAGAAGGACGTCAAGTTTTCTTGATGTATCTCTGACTTTGGCGAGCACTGTGGGAAAAAAATGACCCAGTGTGTCTTTGTTAAAACAAACCTCCATTTTTATCACTCGTCTTGGACGGACAAATCCCCCTGAGGAGAACCTTCTGGTCCCTCGGCAGCAGACCCACGATGCACTGCACCCACCCCTGGCGGCCTCGCTGTCCCTCATCATGGCTAAGACACATACGGTACATTACCAGAGCTGTAATAATGATAAACCGCAGGCTCATGAGTAAAAGGCAGTTTCAGCTAAGACAGCACACATGTCGTCAACATGCGGTCAGAATATGTGAGTTAGTGTAAACAGGAAATGTGTGCAGTCTGCTTATGGAGTCTGTGTCTGAGTCATAATAATCCATCTTTCATATTGTAAAAGGACAGTGGAAGACAGTTGCACATCTACTTCGTGAGTTCTCAGACATCTTTGTTTAAGTAGAGCTATTAGTAAAACACGGATCTGTTTGATTTGATCTGTTTTGTTAAAACACTCTCCATGCCATATGTGCCATGTTTAAAGCTGCAATTATTAATTCTTTTTGTCGCTTTGTGGGGCAATGGAAACATGTTGTGAACTTAACACAAGTTTCCATCCAAATGTGTATTCCCAGAAAATGGCAATTAATGCTTCCACCCACAACTGTGAGGAGTTGGCCGCATCAAGTGTGGCGCTAATCACAAACACAACTTTGTCCCCTTATCCCCTGACAACAACTAATTTACTGGCCTGTATTCACTTCTGTAATTACTTTTCTCATCTGACCTGTATTCTGTTTTGTATTCACTGTCTTTGTTGTTTTGTTTTGTCTTGCAATTAAAAAAAAGTGTGGCGCTAATCGGGTGACAAACCAATGCAGAAGAATACGCAGCTAGTTCTCACTTCCAACCAATGACTGCATATAAAGATGGACAGCCCATCTCCACTTACCCTCACTGTACAAAACGAAGCCAGAAAACCAGAATCTACGCAGTAGCAGTCTCTGCAGTATCAGGTTCCCATTGTTTGACCAGTCGTGAGCAGCACCACTGATCCTATGTAATCAGTTCACAAGCACAGCTGTCAATCATAACGTCAGACCCCCTCTTTATAGCATCCAATAACTAATTAAAACCAAACTTAACAGGAATGGAAAAACTGAACACAGATCAGCGTGATAAGAGGTAGCTAAAAGACAATTGAGATGTTTTGGCTTCACTTTTGTCGTCCATCTTCATTATACAGTCTATGCTCCCAACTTGTCAAATACGGCAGCTTGGTCAGTGACTCTAAGCTTCAAATTATGGCGCCCTATAGGTACTCCTTCAGCATCAGTTTTGAGCGTGTCAGTTTCCACTTGTCACATGCATGTGTCTTTTCAAAATAAGCGTCTGTGTTCACTAGGGGTGCCACGATATGTCGTGCTACGAAATTTCGCGATACAAAAACATGACGATACATGTCGTAGAGCCGTAAAACTGTTTTGCGATAGCTGATAGTCATTTTTCTTAGTCGTACAAGCAAGGGCACATTTCATTGGCCGAATTAAGCCTCTTCTCTTCTTGAGTGTAGTAATTTATTTTCAACACAAGATGGCGCTCTGAACTATGTAGTCGTCTGCACTCTGACCCGCGTCAGTCACCCCTCCCTTCCTGTTAATTTGTTGACATTTCGGAGCAAGCACATGGAAGATGGACGCTAATTCAGACAACATTGAGGTAGAAGATGCCCCCATTTCTTTTAAATCCCTTGTATGGCACCATTTCGGTTACCCAGTTGAGAAGAAAAATGGAGAACGAGTTGCAGACAAAACAAGAACAATCTGCAAACTTTGCAAGACGATTTTGCCGTACACCCTTTCTAACACGTCCAACATGCAGAGTCATATGCAGCGCCACCACAGAGAAATTAAATTAGCGCCTGCTACTGCAAACAGAGCATCGCTCCCCAAAGGCCAGACGACGCTGACAACCAGATTTGCCCCTCAACTTCCACCGTCAAGTCCAAGAGCGATGGCAATTACACGGGATATTGGCTACATGATCGCATATGGTATGAGACCATTTTCTATTGTGGAAGATCCGTCGGTCAGGCGTTTACTCAGGAGGATGGACCCGAAATACACTGTCCCGTCACGTACGCATTTTAGCACTAAAGTAGTCCCTAAAATCTATGAAGAGACGAAGGCCAGAGTCAAACAGACCCTTCAAGTGACAGAAAGCATCGCGATTACAACGGATGGCTGGACTTCAAGAAGCACAAAGAGCTACATCACAATCACAGCACACGGTATCAACAACGACTGGGAAATGGAAAATATTGTGCTCCAAACGCGTCCCATCTACGAGTCCCACACAGGTAGGTCTAATGCAATACTGTTGGTTAATGCAGATTATTCTTGTTTTGTGAAAATTGTTTTGTGAAGCACTTTGTTACTTTTCCTTGAGAGGTGCTATTTAAATAATAAACGTACGTATTTACTTATAGGCGTCAACATTGCAGACGTCCTGTGTAAAGCCCTTGCTGAATGGGAACTTCAGAGGGCAAACCATGTGATCGCAATCGTGACTGACAACGCTCGCAATATGGATGTGGCTGTGCGCGAGGCGGGCTTCGAGCTACACATCAAGTGCTTTGCACATACCGCCAATCTGGCGTCTCAGGCTGGCCTTCGTGTTGGGCCCATCAGCCGTTTACTCGGGAGAGTGAGGCGCGTGAGTACTTTTTTCCACAAGAGTCCCCCTGCTGAGGCCGTGTTGGAGTCCAAACAGAAGCAGTTACAGCTGCCATCGCACAAGCTGATCACGGATGTACCAACTCGGTGGAACTCCAGCCTGGACATGTTGGAAAGATATCTGGAGCAGCAAGCCGCCATCGGAGCAACTCTCACCAGCCCTGATATCAAACGCAACGCCCGGGACATCGATACCCTGGACAGAAGAGATATCTCACTTGCCGAAGACCTGGTGAAACTCCTTAAACCCCTCAAAACTGCTACTGTGGTCATGTGTGATGAGAAGGCTCCCACCGTGTCTCTTATTGTGCCACTCAAAAGCATGATCGAACAGGTAGGCCTAATTTAAATGAATACTACCACTGGTTTTTATATTGTTCTTTACCTGTTTTCCCTGTTATTATTTTTGCTTTGTCTGTTTCAATGCTTTGTGTTCATATTGTAAGTGCTACAACTAAAGCAAATTGTTATTTATTGTTTTTCTAACAGAGCATGGCACCACACCCAGATGATTCCCCTGCCATAGCTGAAACAAAGAGAGAAATCCTCAACAATATCTCAGAAAGATACAGTGGGGATGTGTATGACCGTCTGCTGGAGTGCACAGCGCTGGACCCCAGGTTTCGGGGTCTACCTCAGCTAGACCACGACCAGCGTGAGGCTGTCTACCTCAGGATCCAGGAAAGAGTAAATCTGGTAGGCCTATGTCTTTCTTCTTTTCATCTTCCACAATTCCTTTGTTAGTTAATCATATGTGTGTGTGTGTGTGTGTGTGTGTGTGTGTTTAGAGACGGTTTCAGAGTAAATGTGTGTTGAGGAGGGGGGCTTTGTTGCTTGTCTAAAGGAAGGATCATGTACTGATGCCAGTCTTTCTGCTCTTAGACCACAGATGAGGAGACTAATGCGAGGGGAGCAGCAGGTGAAGATCCACCAGATGAAGGACAAGGGGCTGGGCTGCAAGTGGAAGAGCCTGCTTCCAAGAAGACAGCACTTGAAGATCTGCTTGGGGACTCATTTTCTGCTGTGCCGGAAGAACTGTCCAGGGAGGGAGTAGAGAGAGAGATTGGCATGTACAGAAGAGAGGCATCCATCCCACTCACCAGTTGCCCCTTGAAGTGGTGGAAAGAGAACTGTTTTCAGTATCCTTTGCTGGCTCGTCTTGCGAAAGCTTATCTTTCCATCCCTGCTACCTCAGTTCCAAGTGAACGTGTATTTTCTACTGCAGGGGACATAGTTACTGCCCAAAGATCCCAACTGCTGCCAGAAAATGTGGACATGCTAGTATTCCTCAAGAAGAATGTGGTCCTCCCTACTGACTAGGCTGAGGCATGTGGCTTTATACCCTTAGCTCTGTGATGAGCTTTAACAAAGCCTACTGATAATCAGTGATGATCATTGATAATTGATCGGCCTATTGCTAATTGATATGTTGGCATTTTGAGTTTTGGACGTTTCATAGTAACAGTTAATTTATTTTTTATTCTACTTGTTCAATTTCTGGAAGACACACTATTCAGCTGAGTTTGTATCAAAATAATTTTACTTTTAAGGAAAGAAGAAACTGATGATGCATATGATGCATACTTTTAGTTAAGTTTGTGAACTACTTGTGTCAAGTTCATTCATAATGGTTGGTCAGGCTTGCCTGTTACATAAAGTGTAACTAAATGGAAAAATATGGCAAAAGCACTTTTGTTTAATATTTTGTATATTTTAAATAAAATATATTCAAAAAATTACCTTAAAAAAACATTTCTTTAATATCGTATTGTATCGTTATCGTGACCTCCATATCGTGTATCGTACCGTACCGTGAAATTAGTGTATCGTGGCACCCCTAGTGTTCACGGAAAAGGTAGGTTTCAGCAACAGAGCTACGTGGTTACATTTAGGGAAAGATTATGGCCTGGGTTAAAATGATGTTGACTTTTGTTTTCACACAGGACATGAGTAGTAGTCTCCCAGGTGAAAGTCCTGTCTTTGTTGACCCATCCATCCACCCTGACCTCCTCCCTGCACGGACTTTCTCAGTCTTTACACAGTACTATGTCAGTTTTCTGCCATGGATGGGTTTACATTGTGGTTGAAAGCATGGATGTCTCTTACAGACTTGTGTGTTAGTATCAAGGCCTTTGCACACTGAGTCTTTTTTTTCATCTGAAATTGTCGCATGTCTAAAAATAAATACGACCTCACTTTTGTCCATCATTTAAATTTTCGGAACAGGTTCCATTTTCAGCGTTTTTTGCATCCGTCAGAAACCTGAGGAACTGGGCGCAGAGAATCTTTAATAACTCAGATAGCTACTTTCAATAGGTCAGATAGTAGTAATATATGTAATATACCATTATAGTAATATTCAGTTGAATGATGATGAAGAGGAGGATGTGGAGTGAGAGAGGAAGGACAGCTCCGCCCCTTCATGCAGCTGCAGTGCCAAATGAAAGACAGAGGGAGTAATGACATCAGATAGGTAACTCCAGTGGAGACAGGCAAAAGAGGAAATGTGTCTTTTCATTTTGTCACGTGTTGCAAATTTTTCCAACAAATACAATGATAAAACACAGAATCAGTGTGCAAGGTTTGTGTGCATTACAATTTTTTTTGGATGACGGATTAAAATTTTCACTATTTAATTCACAATAGAAGTGAGTCCAGTGTGACTAAGAGTCACAAGAGTGACTTCTGATTACAGCTTTCAACTTCTACAGGGATAAATCCTCAACTGTATAGGACAACTACAGAGTTCTGGTCTTAATCATATCCAACAACTACAGTCTTTTCAGATGGAGGTCTCTGAAGCAAAATCTTATCAAATGGGAGTCTGTGATCTAAGATTTATCAATTAAGGGGTCCTTCACATGCAAAAGGTTGAGAACAACATGATGTCGCCTACATCATGATTTATGTGCTAATTCTGTTTCCAAGATGCTAAAACACTCTGCAGACCTACCAGCTGCAGAGTCAGGTGATAAGTCTCTGTGGTTTCATCATTATAAGCTAATTTTTTTGAACCGAATTCATCACATATATCCCACATATTTCTACACTCCAGAAATGTGTCTGTGTCATAATGGTTTTGGCAAATTGAGTAACTGTCCTTAGATCAGATTGAGGCTGAAAAGAGAGCTTACGTTTTCATTGCGATTGCTGCAGTGGCTAACAGAAAGAGCTATATTTAGTTAGATTTGGCTCATTTATGCTGATCCTCAACAAGAAGATGCAGTTACACAGCTGGACACAAGACTTTGAAAACTTCTGCATCAGCAAAAAGCAGCTTGTATCCTGTAACTTTAGAGCTTGAAGCTGCACTAAAGACATCTCAAGTTTGCATTATCAGATTCTGATGCACTTTTAAAAAATCCCTTCTCTTCTCCTTCTGGTTTTATTCAGTTCAGCATTAGGACACAGTGACTGTGAGTGGTCTCACCTCAGCAACCAAAGTGACTCTGCACTCATGCTGAGGCAACACATGTTTGGGAAACTGTGGATTCTGGTTTGCTCCCTTTCAAACAAAGTTGTAAATGCTGTTTGTAGTGGCGGTGGGGGGAAGTAAAGGGCTTCTGGGTAAAACTGACGGTTGTAGAAATGACAGCCTCAGATGTGGCTAGTGTTTGATATCAGTTTAATGATCTAATTTTCTACTCATTTGGGAACCTAAATGAGGGAAAATGATTAAGATGTCAAAACTACAGCAGCTGTTGTCATTTTTTCCTTTTTCTCGTACAGTAAATCTTTGAATTACAGCAGTTAGGCTGTAATTTTGCATGCACTTTGTCCCACTCCCAGCGAATCCATACTGCTCATAGGGAATACAGGGATATCAGATGTATTTGCTAGCATAAGCAGCACCACATCCTCCCACTTTTTTTCTTCTGAGACCTCTGCACGATCATTTTTACTGCACACAGGCCATCACACCAGCACTTGAGGGTATGAGCCCCCCAATTTGCCCTGTGAGAAGTGAAGGACTCCTACACACATTTCCAGTCCCTCCACTCTGACACACCCACACCCCCCTAAAAGAAAAAAGGCAGAAACAGCTGAATACAATTAGGCCCAACTGGCTTTAAATTCCACTCGTTTCCCTGAACACGATAATGTTGGAAGGAAGGGCAAATGGAGGGAAAGTAGTGACAGAGAACCATCAATCCGGGCGATAATTTCTACAGTGTGTGCAGTTTTGGCTTTCATCTTTAAATGTGCAGCAAAGCAGTCTTGGAGCAGCTCTTTTGGGTATTGTTATCTGCCACTGATAAATATAAATTTCACTGTTGCTCACAACGATGTGACCACTGACTCTGAAAAGCAGCAAAGCAGCACATAACCATAAGACAAACTGAGAGAAAACCAAATAAGTCTCCATTTTCCATTGTGTGGAATATTTGTATCTTGTAAAAGCAAAGGCTGTTTTCCTTCGTCCTCCTGTCTCGCTGCACTGTATCACCAATTCCAGCATGTTTTTGTTGGACTGAGGACAGCACAAACTCCAGAGAGAAAGAGTAGAGCTTTAAAATAATCTGATGGAGACCAAAACTTCCTGCTGAAAATCTGGATTTTTCTTTATGCAGCAATATCAGAGAGGAGATTGAAATATCTTTCTGATGTTATACCTATAAAGAGGGGGAGGAAGTAGTCAAATCCCTGACATGTGTAAAGGAAGTGAAGCCCCAGTAGTCTACTACGAGCAAGTCCAAGTTTAAAATATTACGTAAAGCCCCTGACAACTTGGTTTTCAATCTTCTAGGAATAGTTTGACATTTTGGGAATCTCTCTTATTTGCTTTCTTACTGAGAGTCATGTCTGTATCATGAATATGAAGCTGGAGCAAGCAGCCTGTCAGCATAGCCTAACACAAAGACTAATAGAAGACTATGCAGTAGAAGATACAAATACTGAAATTGGTGCTACATGATCAAATAAAACAGAGGAAAGAGGTGTGGCATTCGCTTTTGCTCAAGAAGTAGAAAACTTACAACTACTAAAATGCACTGTGCTCCATCTGACCAATAAGTGCTCCTACTGGTGGGTGACATAATGCAACCTTGGCACGAAATAGACAACACAGTCTTGGTTTAGTTGGGGGGGCCTCCCCTCTCACGATCCACATCTTTGCTCGCGTTTTTTGCGTTACTACACACCTCACATTTCTGCACTCTAGGCACCTGGTGTTTTTGCTGGAGCGCTCTGAACTCCTCGACTGAACTCCAACTCTCTCCTCCAAGTGCCTCACATCATCTTCACTTTTTTCTAATTGTCCTCAGTTGATTTGAGAGGCGGGCCTTCTGTGGTGGTCAGAACAACAAGTTTACAGTTGGTAAACAGTGGAGGAGAAACAGGTGGTGCTCGGTCACTTGGCAGGACCATGGACTCCCTGTGGTTAGTATTCATTTTTGTTATGCTAGGCCTGACAATAGACAGAAGGATGTCAAACTGATCCCAATTCATCCTAAAATATGCCTGAAAATGGCCATCATCTAAGCGAAGCTCCTGACCCAACTGATGGTACTCCCCCTGATCCACTTTCATTTTTTAGGGTCTCATGTACCCACTCAGATTTTGGTTTCTCTCTGCCTGACAAACTATTTGCTGACAGCCTCTCACCCTCAACCAGAGCTACAGCAAGTGCGCTCCGCCTGAACATTTTAGTGACTAGCTACCAATTACTGTGAAATAAAAAAAATAAATAAACAGTAGATTGATTACACAGGAAGGTTAGGGTAAGGAGGTGATGGGGTGGTTGCCTGGCAACAAAAAAAGGTGCAGCAAATGTTTTTTTCTTTTTTACTAGTGGCATTCAATTTTAAAAACAAAGGCAGTGCGGTGTGCCTTGCATTTTGCAACCTGTAAAACACTTCCTGTGTGATTGGGGCCTTAGTTGTCATTTATTAAGCCGTTTAACACTGAAAAACTCAGCTAAGGTGATTACAGGCAGGACTGCGTGGGCAGGGTTTGATCAGATTTGACTGACAGTGGCCTGGAAACATAAACAGGCTTTTGTTTTGCAGATGTTGTTGTTGTTTCTTTTTTCTAATGAATATCAATCTGAAAAATCGCTGGTTATTGGGCCAATAGAGTACATGTAGTGGGGTATAAGTATAAGTATAATTTCCCTCTGAACTACAGTGGAGTAGAGGTATAAAGAAGCATAAAATGGAGATTCTCATAAAGAATTTCTCTTGAAAAATGACCTCTTTACATGTTAACGCTGTTCCCCTAAAAGTCTGGCATTATTACTCAAAAGGAAACATTTCCTCCAGGAGTCGTCCTGTAGGAGTGGCTGAGGTCTCTGGCTGAAGATGAGATGCAGCTGCCTGTCAGCTCTGAGTGAGTGGGTGGGAGGGAGGGAAAGAAGGAGGGAACAAGGGGGAGGCCAGATGGACGGGCAGCCTTACAGGATGCTGTATTGCAGCACCACTTAGTGCTCTTCATTAAAGCTATATGACTCAAATACGAGTCTAAGAACAACATTAAAGAAGCAGTGACCTAAAGGCAAGGCAAGAGCACGAGACTGATAGACTTCCAAAGAAACAACAGCTCAGTTCAAAAGTATGAGGGATGAATTATGAATCAGCCAATAAGCAACTGAGTCATAGACTGTCATATCTAAATATAAGAAAACCCAACTTGCACTCATCAATACCTATAATCATGTGATAACATGTCTGAATGCTCTGAATTACTTTTTAAACTCTACACTTCATCCATATCTAAACAACGTCACACTAGTTGTCACAGCGCGACTGCTGAGCAGCTGTGTGTTCAGCTCACAGAGGATAAATCACAGGCGGACAGAATGGGATCAACGTGTTTCAAAACTTGCTGCCGAGCTCAGGCCGCTACATATCGGCACATGTGAGCCGAATCAGACTTCTGGCATGTTTTCTGCATGGTCATAATGTGAAGCACATTTTCTCAGCGCGGCTGGCATGTGGAGAGCCCAGAGAGCCAGGAAACAGCTGATGACGAAGGATTAGGTCTGGGCCAGGGGAGTGGAGCCGACTGGGCCGTGCTGCATCAGGGCCGGGGAGAAGAGCTCTGCTGTAGTACATACCAGCAGCCTGACGCACAGGGAGAAAAATCCCCAACAGTCAGGAGACAAATTAAACTTCACTCTGTTTTACAAATCCATGCTATAAAGAATCGTCAGAGCACATCCACTGTTTTTAAGGTGAGGCTGTGAAATGTTCAGCAGGAGACATCCAGCTGAGGGTAAAACTATGACATGAATGCAATACAGTCTAATACCGTTGATGGTAAAAGTATGACATGCATGCAATTTTCCAGCGGCTCATCTGCAACAACAGTACTATACAATGCCTGGACCGAAATATCCACAGAGCCGGAGAAGATCAAAAACTTCAGAGGGAAACTCCTGACTGTAGAGGAGGAGAGCAGCAGACACAAAGCTCAAGAGTGTTTTGATTACAGCTTATGCTCATTCAGATGCCCCCATATCAGAGAGGTCATCCGTTTAAAGAAGATGGATGTGCAGCTAATCAACCCAACAACTTCACAGCGCAGCCGCTACACATAGCAGGGAAGTGAAGAGGCTTTCAGGTGCCAAACATATGGATGGTTAGAGTGAAAAGACATGCATGACACATGTGTCTGCCATAAAATAGCTCACATTGCTATAATGTATCTCATCCCAGGTACTAAACCCTTCTGCAGTGATGAATGAGAGGAGATGATTCAGCCAATTGTTTATGTCTGCCCGGCTCTGCGTTCCTCACACCGCACCGAATCACATCTTTACGAGAGATTTACATTTAAAAAACTGTGACTGAAGCATTGAGCTGTAAATTCAAGTTGGTATGCGTTATCTCTTAAAGGAGATCCAGAAGATGTTAGTGACAGTGACTGATGCCAGGCCTGATATCACTTCACAGCCACAGCTTTTCATTGAGCCTCTCCATGTAGCAATGCAGAGAAGACTGATCCTGTTAGGGGAGGAAAAAGACGGATGGTCATAGCGGTGAGGACCACCGGTTCACTCAGGGTGACTGAAGAGAGCTGTATAAACAAGCCCTTTAGCAGTGGAGCACAAAGTGGAGCGCATACAAACAGCTTGTGCTATAAAGCCCACTGTGTGTGTGTTTGTGTGTGTGTGTGTGTGTGTGTGTGTGTGTGTGTGTGTGTGTGTGTGTGTGTGTGTGTGTGTGAGACCCCGGGATACCTTGTCAAACGTATTCTCTCAGTGAGAAGATAAACATTGTTAAAGTTGCGCCATGTAAAGAATGAAAAGGTGTCTATGTACAGAGATGCAAGCCGTCGTTGCCATGTTGATGTTTGAACAGGTTGCTCACACTCTTTCACATTGTAATTCCTGGTGTGTACACATTCAAGTATGTGAGTAACAAATACCAGCAACAGAGACACAATACCTCTAACTAGCAACATAACACCAACGAAACAGACTCGTGTTAAATCAGGCATTTGTTTTGCCTTAAATTAGATCATTTACCAGCTCAAATCAAATGAACCAGCAGTCCAGTGTTGTAAGGATGAGGTGCATCCTCTCTGAGACGAACAGCTATGAAATTGAATCTGTCACAGTAAGCTTCCCGTTCAGGCTAAACGAATTTTCACCAGTTCATCTTCACTTCTGCCAACAGCTGCCAAGCAGCCGTGACTAAAAGTAAAATCCTTGACAGTGACAGAGAGATAAGACCTCTTACCTTCAGAGTGATCCTAGAAGCACAGACGAGTCTTCCCTCTCTGTCCGAGGAGGTTGCCGGCCAGCAGTCGGTCTCCTCCTTCTGAAATCAGAGGAGAGGTTTCCAGCTGGTTGCCTCTACAGGGGCTGCTGCCTCAGATGTATAGATCCCTCAGATGTTCAGAGTCTGAGGTTAATCTCTGCTGTCCCGGGAGTATGCAGGAGGAGGTACCGCTCTGAAGCCCGGCTGTTTGTTTAGTCAAATCACAGCACCACGGGGGTCTCCTCTCCTCTCTCACACTCTGAAAAAGCCTGCCCACCGCTCCCAAAGAGTGCTGTAAGTTTAAAAAGAAGTGACATGCGCACACACACATACACACACTGCTTCCCTGACAGATTCACACAGAGGAGGGAGACAGTGGTCCGGCCCTGCTGAAGCTAGAGTAAGAGTGAAGTGGAGAGGAAGAGGAGGGAGGGAATTGTGAGTGGGAGTTGAGCAAACAGCAATAGAGGGAAGTTTAAAAAAAAAAGAGGAGTGAACGGAGAAAGAGAAAAGACAGAGGGAGAAAACTTCAAAATACAGGTTCTGCTTGTTGTTCTTTGGTAGCAGCACAGAGGACCCGAGCTGGAGTGATTTGTTTATGAATGGAGTGGCGAGCAACTGGAGGTGAACTGAGACAGTCTCTATTGGCAACAGCAATCTGGACCGCATCTAACCCCTCCATAAAACAACAAACACAATAAAAAGGAAGAGAAAGAGTGAGTGAGAGGTCCAAGCGGAGGAAAAAAAAAAGGTTTTGGCAGAGCTCATGGTGGCCTGCTTTGGAAACAAACATGGAAGTCTCAGTTTCTCAGGAAAATAACTTCACTTATATAATCACACGGATAGAATCGGGTGTAAAAGAGGTTAAACACATACGGTACTTTTAGCCTGAGTGAGTCCATTTAACCCTTGCGTGTTACTCTTTTTCCATTTATCCCACATAAAATAATTCAACACCTCCCTCCGTCTCTTTTCTCTTTCAGACTCTCTCTTTCAAACACACACACACACACACACACACACACACACACACACACACACCATGCAGATACCTTGGTTTTCAGCATTGGCTCTCTCCCTAATTTCTTCCTTTCCCAGGATATGGCTTGAAATTCATAACGCAACCCTGCAGCTGACGAAGGCCTTTTGTCCTTAACAAGGGGTAGGGGGGACAGACGGGGGGAGGAGGGCTAAATTGGACAGTAACCATGTTCTCCTCTAATTGTGAGGGTAAATCTAAAAGCCCTGCTAGCAGTAATTAGAGAGCCGCTGAGGCCCCAGTTATTAGATAGGAGGGGAGCAACACCACACAGGACTGTCCCACCTTAACATCAATCTATTTCTAACTATGTAATTAACACCTTCTTGCAATAAAACTTCCCCAAATCCACCCACTTAGCCCCATGAGTCTACTTTTATACATTTAAGTGCTTGCAAAGTCAATTTAAATGTTTACAAGAGATAATAGGCAATAATGCAGCGGTAATACATTAACATTATGCAATGCATACGATCCTTGATCAGCTGGAGATAAGACACACACTCTAAACATCCTGCAGCTCTGACAGGACACACTGGGTGTAAATGTTTCAAGAGTGCCACGACAGATACGCCTAATGTGGCTATTTGTTATCATCTATAACTGTAGCATGTTGTTACAATGCTGGCGGAGACAGAGAGCACAAGGGGGTGCCTGTGGCTTTATATTTGGCAGCCGTCCTTGTTTATTCATACCGCTGGACAAAGTGGCAAACCACTTGATAAACTGGACTCCGAATCATCCCGCTACAACAATACCCAGCCTATTCAGCCTATCAGAACAGCTAAAGAGTGGTTTCTCTCACTGCTGATCTGGGCTGTTTCCATAGCTGGAGTGCAACTAGTGCAACCTGTGGAGTGGGTGTAGGCACAGCAAGAGGGGAAGGAACCAAATGCAGACAATGCACGCAGACAGGAACAGTTTAGGAATTAATCAAAAGGATGAACAAACATAAGCTTACTGGCATGTCTAAACAGACGAAGTATTGAGTCCATGGAGAACAGTGAAGGGGCTGGAGAAAGTGCAGGCAGGCAGATACAGATTCCAGTTCAGCTGAGTTCCCAGGTTTCAGGGTAAAAGGTAACAGAGGACTGAAAGCTAAGGTGCAGTGCAACAATGACAAAGAATGAGTAGAAAGGGGCTGATTAAATATCTGAAGAGGAAAGTGGGAACAGGTGAGCAGAGATCAGGTGACTGGGACTGAAGGGAAAGGGGTTACTGCAGGGCAAGAGGCAGTGAAGTGACTGGGACAAGGCAAAAAGTCAGAGGGCATCATGTGGACAGGAGGAGAACGGCAGTGACTGGGTTTAAGGAAGTGAAAATGTGGCTGGACAGAGAGACAAAGTCTGACACAATCACCCTGTATGCTGGTCCTGTGTTTGTGTTTTGCTGAATTTTGGATAAAGTTAAAAGTTATCTCCCTGTGTCCGACAGGCTGGGGCCCCTGCAGGCCCCTGGGAGCGGGGAGGGGAGCTAAAAGCAGGAAACACTGGGGTTGAGGCCTGGACCTGGAGCTGAACCCAACATACCTCCGATAGATGAAGATGGATGAAGCCATGAAATGACTCATCTGGAGTCTGATCCACCGATAAAGGATGCAACAATCAGAGGCTCCTGAAGACTTGATGCAAACTCAGAAAACATTGGAATATTTCCAATACACAACAAAAATCATATAAAATATACATATTTTGGGATACCACCAAAACAAAGTCAAATCAAGAAGCACAATTCAAGCAGCAGGACAGGACAGGAAAAACTAAATTTAGAGCTGAAACAGTTAGTTTTGGTAGTTAACGATGAGTCAATCAACAGAAAAACTATTCATAATATATCATTGATTCACCTCAATTTAACAAGCAAAAATAATTTCCTTGTTTTTTTTCCAATGCTAAGATTTGTCTTTGTCTGATGTGATAGAGAATTGAAATTAGAGAAATTAAAGAAGCTGTGGCGACTTCTGTTTGTGAGACACTGACCATTTAATCACAACATTCCTGGTCTGAGTCGGACTGGGACCTCTGCTGCATGTCATCCCTCTCTCTGACTCTCATTTCCTGTCAGCTTTCTACTGCACACTGTCAAGTAAAGGCCGAAATTGCTGGAAAAAGACATACTTCTAAAAACAGGAAAGGACTAAATATCTGTTTTATGTTGTTGTTTGGAGAGCGTGGTGGGATTGAGTTCAGAATAAACAGAATCTAACTCAACTTCAATCATTTTCTTTATCTGGTTTTAAATTTTTAATAAAAATGTGAAGAGGATAATAAAACTTTGTGCATCAAGAGCAATGATCTCTTACTTTCAGTGCTAAGAAAAAAAAATGTGGAGGCTACTTTTCTGTCTGTAATTGATTATGGTGACGTATTGTGTATGCATACAACCTCCTCCATTTTAAGTAGCCTTGATTCAGTGTACCATGCATCTCTCAGTTACTCATCACTGCATTCTTTATGATTTGATGCGTTGGACATTATTGACCACTCACAGACAACAACACTGGTATATTTTTATCTATAAAGCAATATTGGACAAACTTCCGGCCTACCTCTGCTCCCCTCTGTGTGTCAGCTCTGGTAGTTCCCAGCTATGCCCCTCCAGGTGGTTGCTTTTCAATGTACCCCAGGTTTGAACAGATGTAGGGATTACTGCATTCTCCTACTCTGCAACTTGGACAAAGAACAATCTCCAAAAAGATCTAAAATTAGAAACCCTAATCCGTTGATTAATTTAAGGGCATCATAAAGAATGTGGTGACAGAGACGTGTGCTTGTTTTTCTTGAGAGGCCACATGTTTGAATAGTTGTTAATTTATTGTATATTTTTGTATTATATGTTGTTTTTGTTGCATTTTAAATGTATATTGATTGGCTGCTACCTTGGCTTGGTCTCTCTTGTAAAAGAGATTTTTGATCTCCATGGGACTTCATGGTAAAAAAAAGGGTTAAATAAATAAAAATAAAAACCTGATGCAGTCCTGCATGATAAATTTGTCTGCTGTCTTATTGAAAATGAGGCCGTTCTTAACACAGACGTACATAGTGGGCACACAGACCGCCTCACACTCTATGATCAAATAAAACAACTCAAACTGGGGTGAGCTGTCACACTGAGTACACTACTTAACAGCCACTTTCTGTTGTCACCATAAATGATGCTGATGCGTCTTGAGCAGCATTTAAATAACATTAATCACTGTCCACTTTTCAGTGTTTGACTGTCTTGGTGAAGCAGAATCTTACAGACATGATGTAGGTGTTTAACACTTGATAAGTAGTGTTTGCTGGCTTTTTTGTAGATTGTACTAGGCCTTAGAGGAAGCCTGGCTGTAGCAGATGAAAGCTCTGGGTGTGTCTGGGCACCTACAGCAGCTCTCTTTCTAACACATGTGAGCTTTTAGAATTGGTGAAAAGAGGCTACAAGCCTCTTATTAGTTCCCCCTCGATGAACTTGAACATCGGGATGACTACAAGGAGACCAGTGGGAACACTGTTTATGCTGCACTGTTTTAACTGAATCTCTACGTATCATTCTCCACAGTAACCCCTCATTCAGATAAATATTAAAGAGTTATAAAAGAGCTCAGGTTTTCATTTTTGGGATACAGCAGCAGACAAGTGCTATACATTATAGGGATCTTTTTAGGGGTCTGAATGCTTGAGAACATTTTCAGTGCCAGTTTTAGGGGCATGTAAAGCCAAACAGTCCAGTTTGTACATTAGCACACACTCTAATGTATACTGTAAGTGCTAAAACCACATTTCCTTATTTTTAGCCAAGTTGTTTTACTTGGCGGCTAACTTTCAAGCTTTTTGCGATATAAGTTTGATGTTGCACTTAATGTTCAGGCCTGTAGCACTTTTCTTTCCATTATCATGCGCCTGTCTCATGCTAACAGCTGATGGCTGTTAAAGCACATAATGACTGTTCTGACCAACGTGCCAACATGAATCTTTTATGAATGTTCCGCAGACTCAGACGCAGAGGACAAGCTCAACATATGGAACACACAGTAT
The DNA here is from genome assembly GCA_019142605.1 of Cephalopholis sonnerati. NCBI lineage: Eukaryota > Metazoa > Chordata > Actinopteri > Perciformes > Serranidae > Cephalopholis > Cephalopholis sonnerati. Next base: position 286,655 of record JAGQAX010000138.1, read on the forward strand.
ACTTCATGCATGATACTCTGTGTGAAAAATATGCCCACACTGATCATATGTTTGAAAACATCACGTATGTCTCTCTGAAAGACTCCAGTTGTGGTAAATTACCTGCTGCCCTCATGTGGCTGTTTGAAGCAGGGACATAGTGGACAATAAACCTACAAAACTTTACCATGACTTTAAACTTGGTTATAACGGCCAGCTTCTGTAAATCTTTATTTGCCACATGCTTGTAGCAGACGATATGTTACAGAAAGTAGAAAGGATAAGGTTTTTTCAAATGGAAATAACAATTATAATCTCATTTGTGTCTGTTTTTCGCATGTTTCCTGACCCCACTGTCCCCTAAAAATAACATCATGAAATCATATCAAATTTGTCTTCCTGCAGTCTGAACTATTACCTAAAGAAAATTATCTGACTGAAAGGAGCCTGCGTTTTTAGAGAACAGAAAGAGGAAGTTGTGTTGTTTTGTGATGTTATCTTTTGTTTGAAATAAACAGCCAGTGAAGAGAAGCATGTTAAAAGAAGCACTAATGTGTGCATAGCACTTGTTGTTGATGAGCATACAGTACATTAGGTCTTTGAAATGTAACTGATTACCTTTATTAAAGCACTGTAACTAAGTACAGTCATGAGACACTTGTACTATTGTATTTTCATGTTATGCCTCTTCTCTATATATTTCTTTTCCACCACATTTCACCGGAAAATATTGTGCCTTTTCACACATCTATCTGAGGGAGCCAGTTCCTGTTTTGCAGATTTACATTCAACATTTCAAATATAGCTTAGCTTAGAAAATGTGTCACTTTAAACCACTGACCTGTGCATAAATTCATAAGGTTAACCCAACCTTAATATAGATGCAACAAGAGGAAACTGCGTCACTAATGATAACCTGATAACAGAAACAAAACTACTTCAATGCAATATCCTGTATACTGACATAACTGGCACATAACTGTAATAATCCTCAGAACATGGGGAGATATAAGACATCAAAATGAGTTTATATTTTACTATTTTACATATATTTCACATGTCAGGTTTCTTAATGTTGGTTATGATATTTCTTTAGTATACATTTTTTAAATTTTAACTCTTTTTAAGGAAAAAAATGACATGTTTGAGAACATTTTCAGTGCCAGTTTTAGGGGCACGTAAAGCCAAACAGTCCAGTTTGTACATTACAGTAGCACAAGCTCTAATGTATGCTGTAAGTGCTAAAACCACATTTCCGTATTTTAAGCCACGTTGTTTTACTTGATGGCTAAGTTTCAAGCTTTCTGCGATATAAGTTTGATATGACATCAAAATGAGTTCATATTTTACTATTTCACATGTATTTCACATGTTGGATATTATATTAATTTAGTATAAATGTTCTAAATTTTAACTCTTCTTAAGGCACAAAAATTAAAAAGGAGAAAATGTTTCCAGTAATTATTGTACATATTTGGCAATGTTGTTAAAAATAAAAATAATAAAAATTAAAAAAATACAAAAAAACTTTAATGTAAGGAGATAACATTTACAGAAAATACAATTAAACAGTTATATGGTTAAAAATGCAAATTGGTATATGGGACAATTTGGACTCATGACCTCAGCATTTATAAAACACCTTCTACTTCCCTGCTGACCTGCCTAATTAATATTTTTACTTTTCATTTTGCTTATAATACCATGTACTTTAACTAAGGTATGATTGTGAATATGCTTTTCATTGTGGTATTACTTTTAAAAACAAACAAACAAACAAACAAAAACTATTACCACCACTGAGCCTACTCATATCTCTATTTACAATCTCTGTGCTCAGTATCACATGAGCTCCTCACATCTACGTGCAAACGTGCGCGCACAGGCGCGTGCACACGCACACCTCACGCACACCTTACATGATGGCCTTATCAGAATGATCCACCAGGGCAGGATGGGTAAACTGGGGTCAATGCCCTCACGTCGCCAAGACGAGCAGGCAGGTGGGTCCCAGGTAAAGCGTGACGTCACGATGATACTTTTGAACTCCTCGGCAGTAAATCTATAAAGGTGTGTGTAGTCTTAGTGCACAGGTAGCCGAGCCTTAGACTGAAGTGAAACAGAGCAGCAGAGCCTTCTGGGAGTAAACAAGGAGGCCTAACATGCGCCCGGTAGTTTGATTCACCGAGGTCTACCTGAGAGTCACCCTACCTGTCGGACGAGGACACCGGTATGTACCCCAACTCACAGTCGGCCAGACACCCGGCTCAGACACTGTCACTGAACAGTCAGTACTTTCCGCCTCCGTATGACTACACCAGTTATCATCACGTCTCGGGAGTCGGTGACCCGTCGACAAGTGCCTGGAGCTCCGTCTACGCTCCCCGGGAGGAGTACCCGTACAGCTTCCCGGGGTCAAGCCCCAGCGCCGTGCAGGTCAGCTTCTCCACCCCGGAGCTGAGCGGCACGCCCACCGCCGCTGGAGGAGGGTCGTTCACCCCGTACAACTTCATCACCGGACAGGACCCGTTCAGCTCCAGGAGGAAACCACATGAGCCCGTCAGACCAGCCGCCTCAGGTGGGATTACATACTAGATACCATGGTTACATGCAGGCTTATTATTGGCTGTATTGTGTCATCAAACACTGTACTGGCCAATCATAAACAGTCTGTGTAGAGATGTAATTATTTATTAAAATAATTTTAATTTTGGGGGCTGATAATAAATCAAACATGACATAATGATAAATTACTCTCAGAAAAAAAGTGTTGTTAAGATAAAACACTTACCCTCTGATTAAGGATGATTTGTTGAGTGGGTGTACAGATATGGAAAACACACATTCATAGGCAGGAACAATTTCAACATGTACTCAGAGTAAATTCAGACTGACTGCACACACACATTCATCAAGCTTTTCGCCTCTCCCTTCCGCCAGCATGGTTTGAGATGTCAATGCAAAGCTAACAGTGGCGGCCGAGAAGTCTGCAGAAATGTCATTCCCCACCCTCTCTGTCCACTGGGTGGGTGCAAAAGGGTGACAGCCTGGCTAGATAACATCCGCACTACAGGAAGTCTGCAGAAGTCAAACCAAATCTCCACTGAAGGCGAAACTCTCAGGCCTCACTCGCCTGCTTACTGACTGGTCTGCCTCGATCGATGCTGTCACACGGTCAAGATCTCAGATCAATAACTCTGACTCACCTTTTCCTAAGAGTGTGTGTGTATGTGTGTGAACATGCATGTCAATGAATAGCTGCCTGTGTAAACACCTATGTAAACACCACTCACAGTGATAAGGGGAACCACTGATGCAATGCAGTGGGAAGTCTTTACATTAGTTATAGTTAGTGTGATTAATAGAGTTGATGAGGCTTTAAGTGGCGCCTGAACTTGAACGTGGCACCAGACGCATACACATTAGTCATCCGTTTGGCTCACAGTGCACGTGACTCACTGACATTATAATCATGTTTAACACACCTATTTACTTACATTCGCTGAACCCAACCAAGCTTGTATTTATTGTTTTACTAAATGAGGGGTATTTTGTGTGATTCAGGAGCAAAGACTCGAACTAAGGACAAGTACAGGGTGGTGTACACTGACCAGCAACGCCTGGAGCTGGAGAAGGAGTTTCAGTTCAACCGCTACATCACCATGAGGAGGAAGACTGAGCTGTCGATGGCACTGAGCCTTTCTGAGAGACAGGTGAGACTGGAGCAAATTAAAGTTAGAGGTAGAAAAGTAAGGGGCAGACAAACAAGAGGGTTACAGGAGAGCAGGACTTCCAGCTGAAATGGAAAGAGTCTCTTTCAGTTTTTTGGACAATCATTCATCTGATTGACTTCACTCTTGGCAAGTTGCTGAGGACCAAGGAAGCGCAGTGTTGAGTGCGAGCTCTAGAGATCTACAGGGACATTTTTATTAGTAGTGCGTTAGTACCACCAGAAAAACACTGTGTAGTGAATTTAGTGGGGACCCTATTAACTGTCACGTCACTGAAAGGTATGCTGGATATAGCTCGCCATCTGTTGCCCACTACAGTACATTCAAGAACAGAGGAAGAGAGAAAGACCAGAGATGTTACATTATAGCAAACTCAAGCATCAGGGATGAGACTTTCAAAATGAATGCTTTTGTGCCTAAAAATAACCTGGTCCCAATAGCTGTTAGAAAATGACACATAGACTTTTCCATTGCTGTCAAACGGCATTGTGGGTACAGCTCATACTCCATTACTTGCTACTGTAGATTGAACAACAGATGAAGAAAAAGAGACGTTACATCACAGCAAACTGAAACATTTCAAGCATCAGTGATGCAACTTTCAGAATAAATGCTTTTGTTCCAGGAAATAGGCAGGCTCTGACTTCATGAAGGCCAAAAATGTTTGTGTCAGCTTTTTCACCCAAATGATGCACATACTGTATGTGCACATTGCTAGAGGACGCAGCTACGTCAGGGTAGGGGTATTGCTTAGGACTCAAGGAAGGGTTGCGTCAAGTGTGAAGTTGTTTGGATGAGCAGTTCTCGAGAACGCTGCAGCAGCAATATCGGATGCCAGGAAAGTGTCCCACTCCGAACAAGAACAAGCACGTATTGAATGGACATTGCACTAGTGACTGAAAAAGGCAGGAGCAAATGTAGAGGAAAAATGAACCCCAAAGACTTTAAGATTGTTAACGACAGCCATTATTTTAAGGGACTGTAGTCAGTTGGATGAGAGCCACATGTTTATTTGTAGGCCAACACGGAAGTTAACATCGCCCTGGTTAGATCGACAAAAAGCCCAGGGGCATTTTTGATTTTGGATTATTGTAGAAAAAACATTTATGATACTTACACATTTTGTTCAGCAAGATCATCTTCACAAAGGAACACCACTTTTATGATTTTTTTAAGCATAAATGCAATTGCCAGAGGTAAAAAGCTGATGTTAGGCTATAAATGAACTACACTACAGTTGCATTACTTCATCGTCACCACACAACGAGGCTGTGAAGCCGTGTCCAGTGTGATGACATTCTGTAGTCTCATTTAGCCACATGTTAGCAACCATCTTTTTTAAGAAACCTAAAAGCTTCAAAATTCATGAGTTGGGTATTTACTGGCATATTTTATGTCATGGAACAGAATGTGAAAGTCTCTTCAGCTTGTGTTAACCATAGGCCTTATTTCAGGCGTTTAACCAAAAAACCATCCAACAAACACATTGACTTTGAGACGAGCTAACTCATTTTCAGGTTTTAGGACTTCTTGCAACACTCTATTGCCTCCTGTGCAGACACACTATTATGATCATCCTGCAAACTACGTCTGCTGAAAGATACTGTGAGAAAATGCTTCAGGAAAAGCCAGAAAGTAGAGCTAAAATATTTTTTTCATCCCATTGTGTAACTCTTGCTGAGCAGCAGCCACTGTGGCCACAAACTTAACTGTAAATGTTGTGTCTGTAAATGCGCCACAAGCTAGTGGTCATACCAACTCCAGGGAGGTTGTCACGCAAAAACCTGAGGGTACTGGATTGCACAAGGGTGTGTTGTATCAGTCAAGAAATCAGCCTTTCATTTCTTAGAGATACAATGTGCTATTTCCTCTTTCAAAAGTTGCGTAGGCTCACTTTAAAAACTGGGCCCGGAAAACAGTAATAAATAGATCGCAAACAATTCAAAGGAAGTGCAAGGTGAGTGCCTCCCTCCCAAGAAGTGAGAAGTAAGAAACCAACTGGTTTATTTTGGTCGTTCCTTCTTGTTTCTGCCTTTATGTTTTTGTTAGAAAAGGGTTAGGTTGACTTGATGTTTAAGTGATATTAGAAAATAAAACTGCAGCTCCTCAGAGCACAGTCATAGAATAACTTTGGTCTGTGTAGTTGCTTGGTGCTGTATTTTTCTTATTGTTATGAATATAGATATCAATACTAACTCCGGACACATTACCAGAAAGTTCATTAACATTCTCATTTCGAGAAACCAGCTTTCGATGAAACAGCAGAAACCTCTATAAACCATAATGTTATGTGGCCAAACAAAACATCTCGCATAAGTAGTGTTAATGGTGAAACCCTCCCTCACTGTCAATATTATTTTTGTTATTATTGTTTTATCCTCCTATTTATTCTGCTTGTCAAACCCACAACTGAGTGCAACTCTCTCGCTCTCATGATGCTATTATTATTGTTATAATTGTTTTATCTGCCTGCTCATTCTGTTTGTCAAACCCACAACTGAGTGCAGCAAAGTCACTCTAGGCAAGAAGGAAATTACTAAACTTTAGCATAAGGCAGAAGCGAGATATCACCCTTGATAACAAAGGCTCAAGATATAGATCAAAGGAAAGCATAGAGCAGATCATCATTTGCTATTTCTAATCATATTTCTATTAGCAACCAGTAAGATAATTAATAAATACACTTTTGGTGTTGATATCTCAGGTGAAGATCTGGTTTCAAAACAGACGTGCCAAAGAGAGGAAGATAAACCGGAAGAAGCTGCAGCATTCTCAGCAGGCCTCCACAACTACACCCACCCCGCCTGCGCTGTGTGGACCTGCCGACACCCACATCACCACCAGCCCCAGCAGCAACATTTTATCCGATACAGTATCAGAGGAGTACTAGGTGGATTTCACATGGAAGACTGACACAGCGTGAAATATGTACATAGCGTGTTTTGTTTTTATAAGTTTACCGCAGAATGAATGATAATGATTCACATCAACATGATGTCATAATGCTGCACTTCCTGCCTTCCGCAATGACAAGCACTACACTACATATCTGTCGCACTGATCATCTCTGGTGAGAATTTGCCAATTACAGGACTTTAATGTGATAGCATGGATCATTTTCGGCACAAAGATATTGATTTTAAGGACAAAGATTCACTGGATAACTTGTCACTTGTCAAATTTGTGTGACTTTGTTAAGAAATGTTGGTTAAAGCCACAATGAAAAAGCATTTCAGTCCTTCTTCTTTCTTTATCACAATGTTGAAATCTGTCTTAATCTTGGTCGATGAAAGTGACAATGCATTTGTCCATCTGTTGTCAGATATATATACATTAATAAAAAAATAAGCCGAAACGTGACCCCCTAATGATTAGGGGTTAGCAACCTTCACCATCAGATGAGCTGGGTTGTTTTTTATAAATAAGGTAATGCAGCCTAGTAAACTGACTGACTGACCATTCATTATGCAGAGGGCTATTTATGATTATTTGGTACTTTTAGTTTAGTTTTAAAACTTTGCAGCTTTGACAATGACACCAACAAATCTGTCCATGCACTTTTAATTTACGTATTTTCCTCTAAAACTTTTCCTTTTTGGATTTGGAATCAATAGGTAGCCAAGTAGGGAGACTGAAGACTAAACGCTGCTTTTGAGGTTTGCCAAAATTTAGAGAAAAAAAGCACCAGGCTGGAGACTTACGATGCACACTTTAGATGACCAATGTTAAAACTTTTTTTAAATTCAGTGTAAAGGCCACACATTTTTACAACTGGGGAGTGTCAGAGTCACTTAAGGCCTACACCAATGATAAATGAGAATTAAAATATTATAAAAATAACCATTAATTATTTCCTTATAATATTTTGTCAAAGACAGACATATGCAACCACTGGATAGAGGATAAAGAGCTGCTTGCAACTCCAGAGCCACAGGTGTCTCACCTTTGCCCTAACTCCAGTTTGATTTAACTGCATGAGGAAATACATCTTGAAATCAAACCTCAGCATAAAAACAGAAGGGTAGTAAAATGATACTAATTCATCTCTTTATTTGCATTTGACTTACAGGAACCAGAGAGAGAGAGAGAGAGAGAGAGAGAGCAGAGAGCATTATGTTTGTTACTAACAAAAGAAAGAAGAGTAAAAAAAAACACTTTAAAGAGATAATGCCAAAGTTTAACAAGCCTTTAATGTTCTTTCTGTTGAAATGTGGCTGCAGGATATATCATGGGAATAGACCGTTGAAAAGTATAAACTAATGGGTTTCAGTTGGGGAGAGGGAGGCAGCTGTATATGGCGTAATGGAAGTGGTGAATGCACAGATATATATATATATATGTGTGTGAAGGAGTGAAAGCAATGGCATTTTGATAAAAAAAAAAAACAACAAACATAACATGAAAAAACACATGGTTACAACATTTTCCAATTTGACTTTTTCCAAAATTTTTTTGTTTTGTGGTTTTAACAAGAACATTGAGATAGCAGCAAGGAACTGGAATGCCACACTCAGACACAAGTGTTTAGCCACATCCTGAAAAACTGCTGTCACATGAGTCATGGTCTAAAAGTGTGTACCGTTAACTACAAACATTCAGCTTTGAGTGTTTTAAGTGAAAAAAGTTACTGTTTTTCTAGTCTTTTGAGACTTACAGTATGTAGGTCTAAAACATTAAAGTATCTACAGTACAACCCTGTGCATGTAAAAAACGTTCACACTTTCAGATTGTTCCTGTTTGTGTGTCACTTTAAAAGAAGAGGAAGCGAAAAGCTGCAAATGTTGCAATGTAATTTTAGCACTGACCACAGTCAACCGAGGATTGCTAAAGCTGTCTTTTCAAAATAAACCACTGTACCACCAACTTTGTGCAACTCATGCATGTATCAATGTGTGCCATTCCCTTGCTCTCTTTCAAGACAGTTACAATACTGTGTTTGTATTTTTCACATGTTTATGCTGAAGTTTATGTTGGTTTCACGGCACATTGCATAAAAAAGCGTGCTCAGTCCACAGGTCTGTCGATCTGGTTAGCATTTTCTGTTCATTAGCACTGTGATACTGGTCCCTGTGGTGTATCTGCTTTCACTGCACCACAATTATATCAAACATTTTCACAGAGAAAAGCTTCCTGGTAAGTTCATGCCACCAGTGAGGAAGTGCAGCAGGGGCATAACGCTTTACCTGCCCACAAAATGACTTAATTAACATATGAGTTTAATGAAATTACAGCCTAAGAAGCTGCCTGTTTTGTACTGTAATTGTATATTGAAATATAAAATAAAAAAGGCCATACTGCAGGATGATCTCTTCACAGAAATCTTTTTTATACATTTTTGTAACACTGCATTTCTTTACATTCACACTGTCCCACAGAAAACAGCTGTAATGCAAATATCAAATTACACTTCAACATTTACTTTTTTGTTATATAGTTGACAAATGCTTCAAAAATTAAATCTAAAATCTCCTGATGGATATCTTTAATCTAAAACTGGCTTGCTCAGGATTGAAGAATTGGCAACAGTCTTGGTTTTATAGTTAACTAAATTTAACCTGACGGGATAACATCACATGAATGTGTCACGACACTGATAAAATCACGTGGTTTTTATGAGGAAAAAATAAATGTTTAGTTGTGATTCAATCAGACCTATCAAGAGATAAAGTGCAACACTCTAACCTCAATGTTATTCACATAGTAAAAGGCTAAAAGCTGTGACATACTGAACAATTTTGGTACCCATGTAATGATTATACTGAACAAAGTAGTACTGGCTAATCGATAAGATGGCAAAAGGATTCAGGATTTTTGGAGCAGTTTTATTACTTCATTTGTGTTGTCAATTATTTGCTCAGTAGATTATGTCAGTCAGAGGTTCAGCTGTGTGGGTTCAACTAAAAAATGGTCTTAGGTGGTTGTTTAAGGACACTACAACTATCATGAACCATAAACACCAATTTTATGGCTCTGTGAATCAGCTGAATGGTAGTCCGTGATTATCAACCTTTAACCTCAAGCTATCAAACCACACAAACCATGTAACCTCTGTCTTTAATTAAATCCAAGGCAAACAAACAACGAAAAGCACATGGTTTCACGTGAACTACAAAAAAGAAAATCTCACTAAAATGAATATGGGAAAAACAAATTGATAAAAGCTGCTTTTTCAAAAAATATTTTGGTTAAAATAGAAGTTACAAACCATTTTTAGAGGGTGATACTGAGGTGAAAAAAGAAGGGTGCTGTGCCTGAGGATCAAAGGTTTGACCATACACTTTCTTACTTAGTCCACTCCCATATCAAAAGGCCATTGGCAGATGTAACAGCATCTGATTACAGCTTTGACAACTGAGTCCACCAGGAATGAGTCCTAAAACCCGGAAATGAGTTCACATTTTACCACTCACAGTTCCCTCGTCTCAAGGTCAGTGGGTGTTAGGAAAAGTTTTTGGTTAGGTGCCTGTAGTTAAAATACATCAGTAAATACCCCACTTGTGAACTTTGAAGCTTCTGCTTATTTTAAAAAAGGCGGTTGCAAACAAGTGGCTAAATGAGACTACAGGACATCATCACACTGAGCTGCGCCGGGCACCTTAAGTCATGCGACCACAGTGTAGCTTGTTGATAGCCTAATGTTAGCTTTTTACCCCTGGCAATTGCATTTAGGCTCCAATAATCTTGAAAATGGTGTTCATTTGTGGAGATTATCTTGCTGAACAAAACATGTAAGTGAATATTTGTTTTCCACAGAGCTTATTTTTTGGCAATAATCCAAAATGAGGAATGCAAAAACTGGCTAGGCTTTTTGACGAGGGAACCAGTGCGATGCTAACTTCTGTGGCAGCCTACAGAAAAACAGCATTCCTGGAGCACTCTGTATGAAACATTATTTCACCAAACTGTTAACTATTAATTGCTTGGTTTGTACATTCTTCTGTCTCTAAGAGTCAAGAATTCAACTTAGAAAAAATAGGGCTTAAACAAGTAGTAACTTAATGCAAGACTTCATTCCACTAGCTTATGCCTTCCTGTGTCGAACTAGTTGTTTCTGCCCTTGCTGTTTATTGATACATCCACTGCAGTTGAGCACACCCGTGAAAGCGGATAAGCGTCATTAATATTTTAAGCTTGCGAAATGCTGTTCCCAAATAATTTCACAGCCTGCAGTTGTGTATCACCTTCTGTGTGCATGTGGGGAAAAATGGGTGGAAGGGGGTGTGACAAATTTAAGTAAAAATTCAAGTTTGTGAATGTGTAACAGTTAAGCAGCTGCAGATATATTGTGTGATTGTGTAAAAAGGTTTTGTGCACACAGATACAATTTGTACATGTGTAAACGTGATATTTTCAACGGGACGTTCCACCAAGTCTGAGAGAAGGACGCACAAATTTCCTTTTTGCATGTGACACTGACGTTACAAGTCACAAGCTATAAGGTGCGAGTTACAAGCACGAATTTAGGCTTCACTTCTTGTACATGTGCAAATTATATATGTGAGCACAAAATATTTCTACAGCTGCAAAACTCCATTACACAATCACAAACGTGAATTTGTGTAGGGTTTTTTTTTTTTTTTTAAACATTAAGATGCGTGCAAGCATTTTTTTTTCACATGTACAAAAGGGGATCTACAGGAGATCTACACAAAGCTCAAAATATGAATGACCCCTTTTTGCCTCCACCACATCGTTTGGAGTATATCAGCTGCACAATGGTTAACTTAGAAAAGATTGGGTCTTTTAGAGGCGGCATGAAAGCCAAGAGTCTGGGGGGTATTTAGATTTGTTAATAGAGTAATTTGATGAGTACTGTATGTTTAAGTCTGACTAACTTACCTGCTCAAGGCACAAAAAAGGCTATAAATTACATATTGATCTACTTCATCTAGTCGTTCAAATGACTTTCTATTTACCCAAAAACAATTAGCATAAATATCCACAATGTAGAATAGTTTCACCTCCAGACTTGAAAGTCAGAGCTCAAAATGACTCAAACTCTGAATGATTAAAATCAGCAAATCATCATGAAGTCTTACTACTGTTCTGTAACCCTCATATCGGATACAAGTGGAAGCCGCAAAGACATGGGAAATGTGTCAAACTCAAATGAGAAAAAAAATGCTGTTAAAAGATAGACACACTGACTGCACAGAGTGTGCCAAAGTTGTTAAGTTCCTTAAAACGTGTCATTCTCAGTTCTCTCTTTTGATTCAGCTCGTTTGCTGCTAAATCGAAACAGTAAGCAACTGCATGTGCTGTTACAGGCTACTTTTAAGATAAAATGTAATTAGACTGTGTGTTATTTATCTCTGCATACACTAAAAAAGACAAATTCCCTCAGTAACTTTTACAGTAGAGTAGGGATGATTAACACAGCACAGCCCATTCTTATGTATGATTGCATTAAGGGGAAATTGAACTGTAAAACTGTCACACAGAAAATGAGGTAATATTAAAAAACACCCCCTGTAACTGATAAGCCAGTTTTGCAAGACTGAGAGCACATGCCAGAAGAAAAAAGCAGAAGTGTTTACATCATGGAAACAAGTACGTGGTTAATGTGAACTTCCTGAGAAAAAAGATATTTCTCTATAAGCTTATCTTATGCCAGGACAGCCAATGGAGGATAGCATGATCGAGTCTGAAATAACTCCCATACACCGCACTCCAACCCTCAATTAATCCACCTACATCTGTTTAATAAATACAATGTCATCTAAATAAAAGCAAACTTTATAATTTTGAAATAAAGTTAAATGTAGCCAGTTTTGATGGCATTTAAACGCAGACCAACAGAAACGTACTGATGACACCTGCCATTCACTGTAGAGTAATAATAACCAAACATACTGTTATTCTTAAAATTCATACTGGCATTATTGCAAGTTTACAGCATTTTAACAATCAAATAAAAGTAAATATGCTCATAAATAAAAGCCAAGTTATTCAAAAAATAAGTACAACATAATCTAAATATAAAGAGAAGAGAATAAAAACTGTGGCGTACATACTGAAATTCTTGTTTTTCTTGAAAATATTAAATAGTCCACACTGTGATGCAAATGATGGAGATGATACTTTGATGCACAGTCAACACAAAGATACAACACAGATAAAGTGGTGAATAATAATATCTATTTATATGTTTACCATTAATACCATCACATTAAATTAAAGTGAACAGCTGTTGGGCCTTTTGATACACACCCCCTCCATCTTCAGTGGTGCAGTGAAGTCTTTGTGAAAACACTGAACACCCTGAATCACCTGACTTGACGGACCTTGGCGTACACACATTCATCTCCTGCTGGCTCTACGGGTTGTCGAGGTCGCTCTGAGAACTTGACCTGGCCGTACTCCACCTCCGTGTTCGCCCTCTGCTGCATCTGCATCCCCTGCCGCTGCACGATCCTGACATCAGCATAAGTTAATTCCCCGTCGTCTTCTTCTGCAGAAAGACAGGAAGAAGTGCACAAGCACATTGTATTAAAAAAAATATACTGCAGTGGTGAAATGTAACAGAGTACATTTACTCCAGCACTTTACTTAAAGGAATATTTCACCCACAAAATGAGCATTTGTATTTTAATTGGTCATGCCGTGCTACCTTGAATTTGTGAAGAAAATTTTGTTTTCTTGCATGCCTCTGTGGAAAATGGCAAACATGTTGATTTATTGATTGACTGGGGACCAGTTTAACAGCAAAATTACTTCATAACATGGGTTTACAAACTCTCCCACAACTTGTCCAGTACAATCCAAATTTCATTTATCCAGTCATATGCTCAGTACTTCCCCAACACATGCATTTTGGTAAAAAAAAAAAAAAAAAAACCCTTACAATTTAAAACTGAACTGAAAGTGAAACGTATTCATGCTCTCTTCAAAGCCAGCCTCCGCTACTGAGGGTTTTTGGTGAAAATGCATATGTTTGGGAAGCAAACAACTGGATAAATGACCCTTGGATAATACCGCAAAAGTTGTGTGAGAGTTTGTAAACAGATGTTTTAATATAGTTTTTCTGCTGTTAATCATAGTCCAAAGTCAATCAATAAATCAGTATGTTTGCAGTTTTACTGTGGAGGCCTCTGAAAAAAAAATCTTCATGAATTCAAGGTAACACAGCATAACTAACTGATTTACAGATGATTTACAGATGGTCATTCTGTGGATGAAGTATTCCTTTAAGTACAAATTTGTGGTAATTGTCCTTGACTTTAGTCTTTTCTTTTCATGCTACTTTCTTCTACACTTATTTCAGAAGGAAACATTGTACTTTTTACTTCACTACAATTATTTGACATGCAGTCTTAGCAACTTTATTTTTTATATTAAGATAATATGATATAGATTAAATTGCCAAACAGTTTATACAAGTATAGCTTTTTAATTAATTAATTTAGCAGTTAGTGAATTGACAGAAATGAATTGGCAACTGTTTGATGACTGTAAAGTCGGCTAATTAAAATATTTCATGGTTCCACCTTCACAAATTCAACAACTTGCTTTTACTTATAAGTAAAAAGCAGCAAATCATTTAATTGTTGTAATTAATTTAAATTAGCTTTTATAATTTTGCAATTTGAACTGTTAAGTGGTAAATGTGTCACTTTAGCCTCTAGGTCATTGTGATGAACATTTCTCACTATTTTCAGTTTTTTTACAAACCAAACTATTAATTGATTGATGTAGAAATTAATCAGCAGATTAATCCATAATAAAAATAATCATTAGTTTAATTTAAAATGAGCTCAAACTCAACCAACTACAACAGTAAAAACCTGCTTTTACATTAATGCATTAGTAATAATAATCAAATGTTAACAGTCACGGGGACATTTCGTGCATTTGGTACTTTTACCCTAATAATTTAAGTACATTGTCCTTTTTATATTTACATATTTTCACTTAAGTAATATTTTCAGTGCAGGCCATTTTCTTGTAATGTAATAGCCCAAGCTATTTTTGCAGCACAATATTAGCAGTTTTATTTAAGTAAAGGATCTGAATACTCCATCCACCACGAAGTGTTTGTGCAAGGGATTGTTCAAAAAAAATACTTTGACATTTTGTGAAATATATTCTTGACAACAGTAAGACAAAAACATTTATCATATCACTGTCAAGTTTGTCAGTTAATGAGAAGCTACCATTATGCTAGCAGATGGTTGGCTTTAGCACAAAGACTGGAAGCAGGGGAAAACAGACTTTTTAAAAATCTACCTCTAAAGTTTTCTAATAACAAGATATAGCATGTGGATTAAGGAGCTTTACAGTTGCTGGTCAGTGGGTTTAGTTACTGTTGGACAGAGCAGTTAGCTGCTGTCCCCTGTTTCCAGTCTTTTTGCTGAAGCTAACAGGCTAATGGTAGCTTCATAGCAAACTGACAAACATTAGAGTGGCGTGAATCTTCTCTTCTAACTCTCTACAAGAAGTAATTGTACGGCTCAAAATGTCAGACTATTCTTGAATCTATGTATAGAGAAACTGTGAATACAGTAATGGGTTGGAAAAGAGGAAGTTTTGATTTGAACCTTCAGGTTTGCTGTTTTTCTTTTTCCTCTGAGCACAGATGACGGCCACGCCGACCAGTAACAGCAGCACCAGTGCAGAGAGTACCCCAGCCATTATCGGCAAGTTGTCTGTTTTAATAATACAATAAAAACACAAGAGACACAGATATCTTTATGACAGCAATCACTACAGGTGGTTTTTAAAGACAGTCAAAGAAAAAAAGGTGATATTGACTTTATCAACTGCAGCAGAGTTTGTGTTCACTTACTATACCATGGGCCATCAGTGCTGGGGGTAGTCATAGTTTGATTGGAGGTTGTGATATAAGTGCTGGTGCTAATTATGCTGACAGTCTCCTTACCCTCAGTGGAGGTATTTGGGATCGTGGTAGGAGCTGTTGTTGGCTTAATACACAGGGTGTTATTGGCTGCAAACACCCACTGTGATATGTGCGTCCCATTGGGTAAGGTGCAGTCAATGAATATGAAGCCTGAAGGAAAGAAACAGATCAATGACTGATGTACAGTTAATCATCAGTGTCATAATTATCACACTGTTGTCTGCTCATGTTCTCACTCACCACAGTTAGTAAAGTTCATTTCTTCTGAGACACTGCTGACTTTATTCCTGACTGAGCAGACCAGTTGTCCTGAGACGTGTTGTTTCAGAGTGATGTTGTTGGTCTCAGTATTTCCAGAGAGGAGCTCAGTGTCTGTCAGTGTGTGTCCATCCAGAGTCCAGCTGTACTGAGGACTGTCCCCTCCCTCAGAGGAGCAGGACACCCTCATCTCTCCCTGGGACAGACACTCAGAGACCAGCAGGACAGAGGACACAGGAGCTGAAGGAAACACACTCACATGACTTTTCATATTAACATCTTGGTCATTTTATACAGTTTCTGATACAGAACAGGTCAGACAGAGATACAGATATATGTAGTTTAGCAATAGACTATGACTTGAATGTCTATCAATGTTAGTAAATTTCCCAGTAAAAAAGTTATTTACCTTGAATGGTCAGCTGAAGAGTCTGTGGCTCTGATACCTTCCCATTTGAATCAAAGGTTGTAAGAGTATATTCACCACCATCATTCCAGCTCAGGTTATTGATCCTAAATGTTCCATTACTGGGAGTAAATGATGATCTGTCTTCTATCACATTAGACACACTCCGATTCTTCCCCCCATTGAGTATTCGTGTTGTTTTGGTTGACCATTGGTATCTAAATATTTCTGAGGCACTGTCCATCAGCCGGAGGACCACAGTTCCTCCCAAAGCTCCATAACACTGAGTTCTATTCTGTCTGCCATCACAGTAGGTTTCCACACCTGGAAATTAAAAAAAAAAAAAAAAATCGTAATTTTGATCACTTAATATCTTCAAATGGAATAACCATGTCAGTACTTTAGGCATATGCAAATATTGAAAAAAAAATAGTGGCTTTGGTTCAGCTTTGTCTCTCAGGCCACATTATTAAAAGTAATTTATTGTTGTGTAGTTGAGCGTTACACTGGTCTGTGACTGCAAAATAGCTGCTAATAGACATGTTATGCAGCAATACTTTTTTTCAATTTCAGTTAATCTCATCCAGTCATCACTTAATCATGCTGTGTTTTTTTCTCCTTTCACACAAAACTTAACTTTGAGCCTTAGCAAAGATTCCAGCTCTTTTGGTGATACCAAATTATATATCAGGCTGTATTTGGGGAAAATGTATAAGATGACGTGCTAGGTATTGAAAATAGTTTAACTTCAAATCATTTGTTTCATGACTATATGAAAGAAAAAGCATAATTTCAGTACAAGCATGATATAAATGTAAGAGCATGGTACAGTGTCTTTCAGTGGTTTATTTTAAACATTCAAGTGACCTCAGGAAAGTCTGGGATCTTTGGATTAAATGAATATCTGAACTGTGAGAGATGACATGCTTTAATCTAAAAAGTGTGACTGTAATGTTTACAATACATGCATAATGAAGTGATACTGATCTTGGGATTTGTAAATGTTCTTTGAAATAGCTAGACTTTTTTTCTTTGAAGCAACTGAACCTTAGAAAAGCTTAGATATCAGCTTAAAACAGTGAAGTTGATTTTTTGTTATGTTAAGGAGCTGTCATTTCTTCAGAACCAACAGGTGTCTCCAGCCTGCAGTGTTTGAGCTGCATAACTCATTACTGAGGATAACGTCTACACTGCTCTTGAAACCAGAACCTGTACAAAAAGTTAGAGCTACAAAACATTGTATTCACATAATATTAAATCAAATATTAATGTGTTGTTGAACAGCTCACCATGACAGACTCCGAATAGCATCACTAACAATCCAAACACAGCTTTCATGTCTCCTCTGTGTTCAGCCTCTGTTGATCCAGTCAGCGGCTTCAAGACAAACTTTGCTACTTCACCGGACAGGAAACATGTATATCCTTCGTGAACAGCCCGAAATGTGTGCTGTCAGTGATCAACCTCAGAGGAGAATGTGTAAAAACTTCAAGCGAACCTGAGCGTTGTTGTATTCATCTTTTTATAGACAGAGAGAAGAAAAGGAAGTGATATCAGTTTTACTTCCCCTTTTAGCCTCTGACACGACGGCCTCTGTATGTGATGGACTGAGTGGGAGAGAGGGAAGCATTCCTCCTTCTTACTGAAAGAGGATTTGAGACTGACAGCTGACATTTCTAAGTTTACATCTCTCCAGCTCATCATCTCTGACAAAATCTGTAATGATATTTCTTAAATCTGAATGAAAGATCAGTTAAATTTAATAAAAATTCATTAATTAAAGGAGGATAAAGGTCAGTTCAACCTTAAAGATACATGAGAAGAAATGTCAGATGACCGTAAACAACCCTGAAGGTTAAACAGTTAAATACCTGGAAACACATTGTTTGGAGATTTAACCAAACAAAAACACAGTTAAGCAAATAAAATCGATGTATTGAACATAAGATTGATTTTTTTCTCATGTAATTTTGAATAATTGAATGCTGCAGTTGCTTTTATATTTTTACATAATGTCAGCCTTAGTGGTAGAACAATATTATATAGCTAAAGACTTTATTATTGATCACTCAATGCCGTAGACTGAGTCTTTGCAATAATAAACCTTTAAAATCACCTACATTTCCTACTCTTTATTCCTGTGACAAAGTTTTCTGTGATGTCAGAGGTATATATCAACAAGGAAAAGAAAGAAAGAAAAAAGGCAACAATATGTCATCCCAAGGTGTTAAAATATGGACATTCACACTGTGCTGTTGGCCCACAGTGGTCTGAATATCATGCTACTCTGTACTAATCTCTGCACTGTTCCTGCTTTAAAGTTCACCTGTACATTTCCGTGTCTCACTCTCTCTGTCTCTGTGGTCTCTTCAGACTCTGTCGCCCTCCACTGGCAACTGCTGATTAAAGACAAATGCCCTAAAATATGAAAACACTTCTGACATTGCACTTGTACTAAAAAACAGTCATATTTTACACTTAATATCTGGTGAAGCTGTTTTAGTGAAGACTGTAAAGGCAGTAACAGCTATATGATCATCTTTTTATTGATCATTGTTTTTCCTGAAATGTTTACATGTTGTCAACAGAGAGTTTTACTGAATACAGAATTATCCATGAGCAGCAGTAACACCTCTGTAAACCAGTAGAGGGAAACCTCACACAGACTGATACTGATAATGAGTCTGGAAGTTTGATTCTGTTCTCTGCAGTCATTAAAGGGACAGTCCGTGATCAAAATGTCAACAAAAGGGCTGAAACAAATTAACTGATGATACATGAGTGATTGACAGGCTTTATATTAATTACAACACTAGAAAGCAACTTAATTAAAGCTCTTACTAATAAATGCTTTGAAATGTTTTACATTAACAAAACAAAACAGACCTGCATTTGTAATTATAATCAGATAAGATAAACAAAAACTATTATTTACATCATTAAACTTTAAAAGTTAAACCCTTTAATCATACATGGGAATATTCTACTATTTTATGTGGTGTACAATTACAGTATTGGCTTTGATGAACAATGTTAAAAAAATAATCTGAATGCAAATTACATTTAAACATAAATAAAATGTATAAAGTCAAGTATCTATAAAAGTGAAAAGTGAAAACAATTTATCTCAAAAAGATTACCTCTTCTCTCCTGAGAAAAATATCTGTTTCCAGTTTCAAGACAATGCAATGACAATGTGGAAATCTACATCTACAGAAAAATAAAAACAGAGGAGAACTTTCAATCTAAACTCAATGTTCACACCCATAAAGACACATGTCCGATCACAGCAGATGAGAGACGACACTAAGGCGTTGGTTTCACACGTTACTGTGAAGTTCAGATGCAGAACTTCTCATTTCAACCATCATAACAGAGTTCTCTTCATGTTCCCTCTTACAGCGGACGGCAGAGCCTGCAGCCATCTTGTATTTCTTCTTCTTCCAAGCAAAAAAGACGGAGATCCCAATTAATACAAGAATCACCACAGCTGCTCTCACACCACATATGAGCAGGGAGTGATCTGTTTGGATAAAGAGACACAAAAATCAGATGTCAAGTTAGGACTGTGTCAGGAGAGTTAGTTTTCACTTATCTAAGTGATAGGACTCATCTCTGTTGGAGGAAGTCTGATTGGTGTGTGTAGCTTAAAGGCTAAATGCTTTATCTTGCATCAAAGATGACATAGAGTGATTACACTCAACTCAGGGCTAGCAGAAATTATCAGCATTTGTACTGAGTCACAGAAATCACATGCATTAGATTTATCTCAAAACACCATCCTTCAAAAAGGTAAATGAACACCACATCAGTCTCAGTCTGGAGGAGAGGTGAACCCCTGACTCATAAACACTGACTGTAATATTTCACCCATATGTAAGATTCAGAAGTGAAGTTAATTTCGGACTTTACATATGGTGCAGAGGTCTCTAATGTTTTCAGGTCAAGACCTCTCACCTGAGGTTCAAGTCTTCTCTCTGTTGCACTGTTGTATTATAGCTAGGTGTGTTGGACACACCCTGTTTTTGCAGGTGGTTTCTGAGGTGGACGATATCTCAGAGTCTCATGTTTGAAAAATTACAAAATGATCCATCGTGGCTCACAAGAATGTCCGTACCCTTGGAATAATGGTGCTGTAGTCTGCCAATATGTGTTAATACTGCGTAGGGTTAGCAAACTACTTTTGCCTCGTTGTTATGTACAGATGCCACACAGTTATTTAGCATTAGCTAGCTAACATGATTGCACAAAGATCCATGTCACCTTGAATACAGGGTTTTAGGGTTATCTTAACATTTTGATGTCTGTCTCCTTACCCTCAGTGGAGATGCAGTTGATGAATATGAAGCCTGTGGGCAAAGAAACAGGATGCGATGGTTGATGTACAGAGTGACCATAATCATCAGTATAACAATTATCAAGTCTGTTTTTACGTCTACTAACTCACCACCAGATATCCTGCTGACTTTATTCCTGACTGAGCAGACCAGTTGTCCTGAGACGTGTTGTTTCAGAGTGATGTTGTTGGTCTCAGTATTTCCAGAGAGGAGCTCAGTGTCTGTCAGTGTGTGTCCATCCAGAGTCCAGCTGTACTGAGGACTGTCCCCTCCCTCAGAGGAGCAGGACACCCTCATCTCTCCCTGGGACAGACACTCAGAGGCCAGCAGGACAGAGGACACAGGAGCTGAAGGAAACACACTCAGATGACTTTTCACATTAACATCTTGGTCATTTTATACAGTTTCTAAGAGAAAATGAGATGAATGTCTATCAGTGCTTGTAAATTTCCCAGTAAAAAAGTTATTTACCTTGAATGGTCAGCTGAAGAGTCTGTAGCTCTGATATCTTCCCATCTGAATCAAAGGTTGTAAGAGTATATTCACCACCATCATTCCTGCTCAACTTACTGATCCTTAATGTTCCATCACTGGGAGTAAATGATGATCTGTCTTCTATCTCATTAGACACAGTCCGATGCTTCCCCCCATTGAGTATTACTGTTGTTTTGTTTGACCATCTGTATCTAAATATTTCTGAGGCGCTGTCCATCAGCCGGAGGACCACAGTTCCTCCCAAAGCTCCATAACACTGAGCTCCATCCTGTCTGCCATCACAGTAGGTTTCCACACCTGGAAAGTTTCAAACATCAGTTGTAAAAAAAAAAAAAAGTGTATACTTTGATATCTACAGAAAGGACAACGACAAAAAGACATAGTCAAATAGAAAAACTTGGTTTGCTGCAGCTATTTCTCTCTCGGACCACAGTTTGCAACACAGCTTGATCTTGAGCTTTTCCTTATGTTCTGCATTTCAAGAAGATATACTGTACTTTTTACAACTCCATTTATTTTAAAGCCACAGGAAGTGATTACTTTTCAGATTAATATTTTACATAAATATGAAATACAGTAAATATTAGATTAAAAAAATAAGATGCAGTGACAAAGATGGAACTACCCAAAATACTGTAAAGATGTTTAAAGACTTGCCAACATTAAAATAGTGCCTACATGGTGATGCCACCAAAAATCATGATCCAGTAATGTATATGATTATATATCACACATATGATTGTATAGATAGATAGATAGATAGATAGATAGATAGATAGATAGATAGATAGATAGATAGATAGATAGATAGATAGAATACTGTCAGTACTGTGAAATGAAAGTGAAGAAATTAAAAAATAAAAATATCAATATTTTCATCATACCCTCTCTACTAAATTGAGAATCATTCTAACTTTTATGGATGTAGAAATATTAATGCATTATAAAAATAGCATTATAGCTGTTGCCGTGTCTTCCTCAAACCAAAATATGTGTATGTTAGTGTGTTAATGTTTCCCTTAAATGTCAGCATTGCCCAGCTGCTGTCACTGTGTAAAATGTCATTAAGTGTATATTTAAAGAGTTCATTTGGAAAAACATATTGTTAATTAATGAACTTGAACCAGTTCTCTCAAGTGCACAACAAAAAAAGGAATCACCACAGATGCTCACACACCACATATGAGCAGGGAGTGATGTGTTCGGACGAAGACGCACAAAACTCACATTTCACATTAAGGCTGTGTAAGGAGAGTTACTTTTTACTAACCTAAGCACCAGGGCTCATCTCTGGAGGAAGTCATGTTTGAATGGTGTGTGTGACGTGAGTGGAGGGTTTTATAGACACTTGTCACTTACCCACAGTTTCTGTGGTCGTGGTAGGAGCTGTTGTTGGCTCAAAACACAGGGTGTTATTGGCTGCAAACACCCACTGGGATATGTGCGTCGCATTGGGTAAGGTGCAGTCAATGAATATGAAGCCTGAAGGAAAGAAACAGATCAATGACTGATGTACAGTTAATCATCAGTGTCATAATTATCACACTGTTGTCTGCTCATGTTCTCACTCACCACAGTTAGTAATCTTCATTTCTTTTGAGACATTGCTGACTTTATTCCTGACTGAGCAGACCAGTTGTCCTGAGACGTGTTGTTTCAGAGTGATGATGTTGGTCTCAGTATTTCCAGAGAGGAGCTCAGTGTCTGTCAGTGTGTGTCCATCCAGAGTCCAGCTGTACTGAGGACTGTCCCCTCCCTCAGAGGAGCAGGACACCCTCATCTCTCCCTGGGACAGACACTCAGAGACCAGCAGGACAGAGGACACAGGAGCTGAAGGAAACACACTCACATGACTTTTCATATTAACATCTTGGTCATTTTATACAGTTTCTGATACAGAACAGGTCAGACAGAGATACAGATAAATATGAGATATATGAGGAGAAAGACATGTATGTCTTTCAATGTTAGTAAATTTCCCAGTAAAAAAAATATTCACCTTGAATGGTCAACTGAAGAGTCTGTGGCTCTAATTGCTTCCCATCTGAATCAAAGGTTGTAAGAGTATATTCACCACCATCATTCCAGCTCAGGTTATTGATCCTAAATGTTCCATTACTGGGAGTAAATGATGATCTGTCTTCTATCTCATTAGACACAATCTGGTTCTTCCTCCCATCGAGTATTCGTGTTGTTTTGTTTGACCATCTGTATCTAAATATTTCTGAGGCGCTGTCCATCAGCTGGAGGACCACAGTTCCTCCCAAAGCTCCATAACACTGAGCTCCATCCTGTCTGCCATCACAGTAGGTTTCCACACCTGGAAAGTTTCAAACATCACTTGTAATAAAATGTTAACAGTTTAATCCTTTGATTTCTACTAAATGAAGGACAATAACAGAAATACCTAGTCAAATAGAAAGAGTTAGTTTGCTGCAGCTGTTTCTCTCTCAGACCACAGTTTGCAAACAGGAAGTTGTTCTTGTGCAGCTGAGAATTACACAGACCTGTGACCAGTGGTCAAATGTAACCAAGTACATTTACTAAGGTTCTGTACTTCAGTACAGTTTAGAGCAGTGGTGTAGTGGAGGGTATACACAAGTATACAGGGTAACCCACCTCTTTTTCTGGCTGCTTACAGCACACCCACCTATCAGCCAAATATATAGGAGAGTATACCCACCTCCTCCTCAGTTACCTACACATCTACTTAATAGTTCACCCACCTCATCAACTACCACTACTGTTGTACTTTTTACGTCACATTTGTTCGATAATTTACTAGTTTCTTTGAAGATTCAGATTGATGACACAAAATATAATCAACAAATAATTGATGGTGTATTATCACAGGTTAAGATCAGATAAGACTTTATTGATCAGTGTGGGGAAATTCACAAGCAGAGCAGTATATGAAGTCATTAAATTAACTCCATCTTTACCAGCTGCAATGATCACACAATATAAAATATGTATTCGAAAATGGTCACATTTGTAATGAGTACATTTAGTTTTGGTAATTTATGCATGATCTTTACTTGTAACAGAGTATTTCTATTTTTCTATTTGTCCGCTGCTCTGTTATTCATCCATATAAATCAAAGGTTGCAAGAGTATAAATCAATCAATAAAATCAATCTAGAATAATAAGATTTAATTTATATGTAAATGGTTATACAGAAGCCATCACTTAAAATCAGACCATAGAAAACGTTCAGTTTGTTTCAACATCACAGATCTATGGCAGTCAAGTGAAGACCAGAGCTGAAAAAACATATTTGATAATATTTCATTCATGTATGTGTCATGATTCTTCCCAGTGTGGCTCAGTATATGAGCTGCAAAACACACAAATGCAGATGATGTACTTTTTAGCTTGAAAATCCTGTTCCAGCTCACCATGAGAGACTCCCAGTATCATCAGCAACAGTCCCATCACAGCTTCCATGTCTCCTCAGACTCTGTTGACCCAGTCAGCAGCTTCCACACAAAAGTTTCTACTTTATTTAATAGCAAACATGCACACACTAACTGAGCAGCCTGAAATGTCTTCTCTTACTGATCAGCACAAGAAAGGAGGCAGATCATTGTGAGAAACTGGTCACTTCCTCATTTATGATAAGAACAGTCTGACTAGATGGCATGAAGTCCTTAAAAGGATGCTGAAGACTAAAAATCTAACACAACTCAGGAGGTGGTTTCTGAAGTTCTGCCTTTTAAAATTAGATGTTAAATTCAACCACACAAAACCAGGAAACTCTGTCAGTGCAGTCAGAAAGAAGTGAGACAAAGTGTCTTCATACAGTATATAAACCATACACACAGCTTCTCCCACAAAATCTTCTCTTTTATTATGTCCTGTTCAATCATCCTCCACATTTGAGACAGATGAACATATGGATTTTAAGATTAAATCTCTTGCACAATATGAACATGTGCAGTGTGAAATCCTTTTATTTTCAGTGAATCGTGTGGGAAATGAGACATTACCATCTGAGACACAAGATGTTTCTTTACTAACACTTTCACTATATACACAGGAAAGTAGATGTTATTGGTCCTGAAAACAACCGTGAAGTCTCTGTAACTAATGTGAAACACAAATATCTCTAAAATAAAATAAAATTTAAAAAGGCAACAATATGTCATCCAAAGGTGCTAAAATATGAACATTCACACTGTGCTGTTGGCCCACAGTGGTCTGAATATCATGCTACTCTGTACTAATCTCTGCACTGTTCCTGCTTTAAAGTTCACCTGTACATTTCCTTGTCTCACTCTCTCTGTCTCTGTGGTCTCTTCAGACTCTGTCGCCCTCGACTGGCTGCTGTTGATTAAAGACAAATGCCCTAAAATATGAAAACACTTCTGACATTGCACTTGTACTAAAAAACAGCCAAATTTTACACTCAATATCTGGTGAAGCTGTTTTAGTGAAGACTGTAAAGGCAGTAACAGCTTTATGATCATCTTTTTATTGATCATTGTTTTTCCTGAAATGTTTACATGTTGTCAACAGAGAGTTTTACTGAATACAGAATTATCCATGAGCAACAGTAACACCTCTGTAAACCAGTAGAGGGAAACCTCACACAGACTGATACTGATAATGAGTCTGGAAGTTTTATTTATGAAATCCCGTTAATCATATATGGGAATATTCCCCTAATTTATATGGTGTACAATTACAGTTTGGGCTTTAAAAAGCATTGTGAAAATATGCTGTGAATGCAAAATCACATTTAAACATAAATAAAATATATACTGTCACAACATCAAGTACCTATACAAAAGTGAAAACAACTTATCTCCAAAACATTACCTCTTCTCTTCTGAGAAAAATATCTGTTTCCAGTTTTGTGATGATGCAATGATAATGTGGAAATCTACACCAAAATAACTTCCAAATAAAATCAAAACTAGTTGCACCAGTGGTGTAGTGGAGGGTATGCACAGGTATACAGGGTGCACCTCCCTCCTGTCTGGCTGTTTACAGTTTACCCACCTATCAGCCAAAAAGCCATTGAAATATATAAGAGAGTATACCCACTTCCTCCTCAGTAACCAACCCATCTACTTAGTAGTACATCCACCTCATCAGTAACCACTACACCACTGAGCTGCACCACTTCAATGACAATATTTGCTTCATTCACAATATCACATGCTGCTTTAGGATAAACTGTGCTGTGGAGCTGTGGGCCTCTGGATGTTTGATCACTCTCCAGAGGTAGTGGTGCACTGAACATTTCACAACAAGACAGTCTTTTCACTTCAATTATTCTGTATAAAGGATCTGACTTACACCAAATCAACAACTAGTGAAGTGACCGAGTGAAAACACTCAGTCTCAGGATCATAAAACTAGAGTCACAACCTTTGTTTTAACACAACTTCCACAGTGATTTAAATATAGAAAACACTCACGTGTCTTTTTATAAGAAGGTGTTCATACTGAGCTGCTAAGATGTGGAGACAGTAGGCAGAAGGGAATTGAGAAAAATAAAAACAAAAGATAACTTCCCCTCTAAACAGGATGTTCACACCCATAAAGACACATGTCCGATCACAGCAGATGAGAGACGACACTAAGTTACTGGTTTCACACGTTACTGTGAAGTTCAGATGCAGAACTTCTCATTTCAACCATCATAACAGAGTTCTCTTCATGTTCCCTCTTAGAGCAGACGGCAGAGCCTGCAGCCATCTTGTATTTCTTCTTCTTCCAAGCAAAAAAGACGGAGATTCCAATTAATACAAGAATCACCACAGCTGCTCGCACACCACATATGAGCAGGGACTGATCTGTTTGGATAAAGAGACACAAAAATCAGATGTCAAGTTAGGACTGTGACAGGAGAGTTAGTTTTCTAAGTGCCAGGAGTCATCTCTGTTGGAGGAAGTCTGATTGGTGTGTGTAGCTTAAAGGCTAAATACTTTATTTTTCATTAAAGATGACATAGAGTGATTACACTCAACTCAGGGCTAGCAGAAATTATCAGCATTTGTACTGAGTCACAGAAATCACATGCATTAGATTTATCTCAAAACACCATCCTTCAGTGAACAGCCTGTCCTGATCCACCTCAGAGGAGAATGTGTGAAAACTTTGCACCGACCAGACTGCTGTCGTATTCATCTTCTTATAGGCAGGGAGGAGGAAAGGACGTCAGCCCTGACAGCCTCCAACACGACGGCCTCTGTATGTGATGGACTGAGTGAAAGAGAGGGAAGCATTCCTCCTTCATAATGAAAGAGGATTTGAGATTGACAGCTGACATTTCTTTTTTAAGATTATTTTTTCGGGCATTTTTGCCTTTAATGGACAGGACAGTCAAGTGTGAAGGGGGAGAGAGAGTGAGGGAGTGACATGCAGCAAAGGGCCACAAGCTGGACTCGAACCCCAGCCATGGGGCACCTGCTCTACCACTAAGCCACCAGCGCCCCTGACAGCTGACATTTCTAAGTTTACATCTCTCCAGCTCATCATCTCTGACAATATCAATATGTGATATTTATTAATAGCTATCTGATTATTTTTTTTATTGATCATTATTTTTGCATGTTGTCACCAGAGACTTTTACTGAATTCAGACTCATCAATAAGCAGCAGTAACACCTCTGTAAACCAGTAGAGAGAAACCTCACACAGACTGATATTGATGAGGACTTTGGAAGTTTTATTCAATTCTCTGCAGTCATTAAATGCACAGTTTCAGATGAAAATGTCAACAAGACGGCTTAGCTGATATATGAGTGATTTAAACACATAACAACATGAGAAAGCTCGGACAATTAATTGCTTTGGGAAGTTTTACATGATTACTTTTTGTAAACATAGAAGCAAAAAAGAGCTGTGTAATTTCAAATATAATCAGATGAGAAAAAGTAAAAGCTATTATTTAGATAATTCAGTCTTTAAGATTTAAAAACTTTAATCATCTATGTTAATATGCCCATAATCTAAACTGTGTAAAATGACATTTTGGGCTTTAATACACACTTTGAATGCACAATCAACATTTTTATGCCTCCATGCAGGCAGTAGCTCATGGCAGCATGTTTTTGGGTCGTCTGTCTGTTTGACATCCCATTCTTATGAACACAAGATCTCAAGAACGTCTTGAGGGAACTTCTTCAAATTTGGCACAAACATCAACTTGGACTCAAGATTGAAGTGATTAGAATTTGGTGGTCGAAGGTTAAAGGTCAAGGACACTGTGACCTCACAAAAAATGTTTTGGCCGTAACTCAAGAATTAATGCAACAAGATGACAGTTTATATCCAACAGGTCAAAGGTCAATTTCACTGTGACATCATACTGTTCTGCAAAAACTCTTTTTATATGTCCATGAGTCAACGTCATAAGAGGGGGAGACATTTGGTCAGCTACTAAGTTGGTGATATCAATCTTGGCTGCCCACCTTGAAACTGTGCTGACTGTATAGATCCTCTGTGCTGCCGGAGGGAAAATGTGTGTAAAGCATCCATGTTTTCACAGACATAAATAAACATAAAGGATGATTGAGTCACGTACCTACAGTATAAAAAAGTGAAAGCAATTTATCTCCAAAACATCAAGTATGAATACCTTCTTTATAAGAAAGTATTCATACTGAGCTACTCAGCTGTGAACACAGTAGACAGAAGTGAATTAAAAATGAATGAAAAAAGACGAGAATTTTTCACTCTAAACTCGATGTTCACACCCATAAAGACACATGTCCGATCACAGCAGATGAGAGATGACACTAAGTTACTGGTTTCACACGTTATTGTAAAGTTCAGATGCAGAACTTCTCATTTCAACCATCATAACAGAGTTCTCTTCATGTTCCCTCTTAGAGCGGACGGCAGAGCCTGCAGCCATCTTGTATTTCTTCTTCTTCCAAGCAAAAAAGACGAAGATCCCAATTAATACAAGAATCACCACAGCTGCTCGCACACCACATATGAGCAGGGAGTGATCTGTTTGGATAAAGAGACACAAAACAACACAGGTCAAATTAGTGCTGTGTAAGGAGAGTTAGTTTTCTCTTCCTTAAGTACCATGATTTGCCTTTGCTGGAGGAAGTTGACTGGCATGTGAGATGTGAGTGGAAGGTTTTATTGACACTTGTCACTTACCTACAGTTTCTGTGACTGTGGTAGGAGCTGTTGTTGGCTCAATACACAAGGTGTTATTGGCTGGAAACACCCATTGGGCTATGCGCCTCCCATTGGGTAAGGTGCAGTCAATGAATGTGAAGCCTGAAGGAAAGAAACAGATCAATGACTGATGTACATTTAATAATCATTGACTTCAATCATAAAACTGTTGTCTGCTCATGTTCTCATTCACCACAGTTAGTAATGTTCATTTCCTTTGAGACACTGCTGACTTTATTCCTGACTGAGCAGACCAGTTGTCCTGAGACGTGTTGTTTCAGAGTGATGTTGTTGGTCTCAGTATTTTTTTCACAGAGGAGCTCAGTGTCTGTCAGTGTGTGTCCATCCAGAGTCCAGCTGCACTGAGGACTGTCCCCTCCCTCAGAGGAGCAGGACACCCTCATCTCTCCCTGGGACAGACACTCAGAGACCAGCAGGACAGAGGACACAGGAGCTGAAGGAAACACACTCACATGACTTTTCTGAGGTTGCTGAGGTTTTCAATCATGAATTTTCCATCACTGTGAGTAAAGAAGGATCTGCTTTCTAGCAAGTTAGACATAATGAGATTACTTCTCCCATGCAGTATCATTCTTGTTTTGTTTGACCACACGTATCTAAATATACTTGAGGTGCTGTCCATCAAGTGGAGGACTATAGTTCCTCCCAAAGCTCCATAACACTGAGCTCCATCCTGTCTGCCATCACAGTAGGTTTCCACACCTGGAAAGTTTCAAACATCAGTTGTAAAAAAACAAAACAGGAAGTTGTTCTTGTGCAGCTGAGAGTTATACAGACCTGTGACCAGTGATACAATGTAACTAAGTCACCTAAATTTACTAAAGCACTGAAGAACATTGCAGTTTTAAAGCACTTGAGTGTTTCTATTTTCTGCTCGTTCATTTTTCTGCTCCACTAGATTTCAGAAGCTAAGGTTGTACTTTTTACTTCACGACGTTTATCGTACAGCTAAAGTCAGTAGTTCTGCTTCAGATTAACATTTTGCAAAAATACATAAATACAGTGCAGTGACAAAGATAAAATTACATTACAGTCTATGAATATGATTATTAAAATGTTCCTCACTTGGTAATGCATCAGTAAAAATAATCTGATAATACATATGATTATATAAGGCTGTATACTGTATGGTCGTACATATATATATACAGTATATATGTAATGAAACACAGTAATATGAGTGTTTTTAATTTTGATACCTTTAGTACATTTTGCATTTGCAGGTTTTTACAAAAGATTTCCACACCTGAAATTAAAATAATTTTAAAAATTCAAATATCCCAATTTGGACCATATAAATGTAGAGCCACTGCAATATTTAGGATTTTACAAATATAAATATTGTGTTCTTTTTTAAAACAAGGGTTAATTGTATTTATAAAGAAATTTACTGAAATGTTGAATACAAAATTTAAAAAAAAGAAACATAATTTTGATTTGTTCATTTTTGAAACTTGACTGACCTGTCACATCCATTTGAATCATGTGCTGAAACTTTTTTTTTTCAGTTTTAAAAAAACTGCTTGAATTCACCATCATATGTAAATAGCAGTTATACACAAACCCTCACTTAAATTTAATTAATTTAATTAATTGTCATTGATGTGTGATTCTTATATGAATGTGGCCACAGTGTGGGTCAGTGTTTGAGCTGAAAACACATCAGTGAAGATGATGTCAAACTGTAGTTTTTGACAAGACTTGATTTACAGCTGCACAAAAAGAGTCAAATCAAAGAAGTTAAACAGCTCACCATGACAGGAAACATGCATCCTACACTGAACAGCTAGAAATATCTTATCTTAATGATCAGCGTCAGATGAGAAGGCGTAAACCACAGTAACATCATGATAGTACATGTGAAGGGAAAGAGGAAGCAGAGCTAATGTGGTCATTACTCGCAAAGCTGTTGATACTAAAAGCCCCATGAAACAACAAGTCATCTGCTCACCTCACTTGATATCTTCTCATACAAAACTGTTCTCTTTCGAGATGTTGGTTCATGTAATTGTTGGTTTGAGTGATGGCTGTTGTGTCGATCACCACATGGCAAAGGAAGTAGATTAATCAATTTAGCTAATTATTTCAGTTCTTCATTTATCACGGAAAAACACACACATTGCCACACTGTTGGTCCACAGTGTTCGAAGAAATCATGCAACCCTGTAATCTCTGCGATGCTACTGTTTGAAGCTCACATGTACTATTCATAGTGTCATCCCCTCTCATCTTTCAGGATGTTTGTGTTTGAGTTTGGGGGAATCTGCAATATGTGCAATCATCTGTTGTTTAGCTCCATGAGGCTGGGTGTGGGGAGACCCATAGTCCTGGCAGTGTTGTTGGTTATGTGTGTGAGTGTGGCCTGTTCACTAACATCTTCTACATAACAACAGAAAGCAGATACATTTAAGATCTTATTATTCAATGCTTTGAGTGGCTTTGTATTATTAATCTTGGTAAACATTGAAGCAAAGCAGACTTTTATTTGTAATTATAACCAGATGAGAAAAACACAGAGCTATTATTTACATCATTTTGTCTTTAAAAGTTAAACAAACTTTAGTCATATTCAGGTGATTTATATGGTGTATAATTACAGTTTGGGCTTTAATACACAATCTGAAGAACATGCTTTGAATTCTAAATCACAGTTTTTGAACTGAACATAGCTACTACATCAAGCACCTGTACAACGGTAAAAACAATGTCTCTCCAAAACTTTTCTTCCCTGAGATAAATAGCTTGTGATGATGCATTTCCCCCAGATAATCCAGTGTGCTGTAAAATATCTGATTCCCTGAACAAGTGAGAAAATGTTCTTGACCCAGAAATGAATGCTTAATCCTTTAATATATTTTAAAAAAAAAATCAACACATCTGGAGATACATTGTTTTCACTAGAGAGCGATGATGTGGAAATCTAGACCTGAATAATTTCCAACTTGCATCAGCATGAGTTGCACTACTAACATGACAATAAAAGCTTTATTCACAATATCACGAGTTGCTTTAAATTAAACTGTGCTGTGGAGCTGTGGGCCTCTGGATGCTTTATCACCCTCCAGAGACAGTGGTGCACTGAACAGTTCACAACAAGACAGTCTTTTCACTTCAATTGATTCAATGTAAAGATCCCATTTTCACCAATTCAACTAGTGAAGAGACTGAGTGGAAAGAGTCTCAAGACACTAAGTTACTGGTTTCACACGTTACTGTAAAGTTCAGATGCAGAACTTCTCATTTCAACCATCATAACAGAGTTCTCTTCATGTTCCCTCTTAGAGCGGACGGCAGAGCCTGCAGCCATCTTGTATTTCTTCTTCTTCCAAGCAAAAAAGACGAAGATTCCAATTAATACAAGAATCACCACAGCTGCTCGCACACCACATATGAGCAGGGAGTGATCTGTTTGGATGAAGAGACACAAAAATCAGATGTTAAGTTAGGACTGTGACAGGACAGTTAGTTTTCACTGATCTAAGTGCCAGGAGTCATCTCTGTTGGAGGAAGTCTGATTGGTGTGTGTAGCTTAAAGGCTAAATGCTTTATCTTGCATCAAAGATGACATAGAGTGATTACACTCAACTCAGGGCTAGCAGAAATTATCAGCATTTGTACTGAGTCACAGAAATCACATGCATTACATTTCTCTGAAAACACCATCCTTCAAAAAGGTAAATGAACACCACTTCAGTCTCAGTCTGGAGGAGAGGTGAACCCCTGACTCATAAACACTGACTGTAATATTATCTACCCATGAGTTAAAAGTGACTGTCCTTAAACAGGTGAGATTTATTGGAAGGTAAACTATGCAGGATTTACTGGTTACAGTTTGTATGGGATTGTACATAATCTCATAGCACTCGCAATGATGACCCCGAGGGCTGAGTGCCAACAGGTGAGAATCCCAATCCTGAAGGATTTTTCGACAGGAAACGGACCGGTAACAATCACCCAACAATCCCGGATGATGCTCTGAATTGTCAGGGACTACTCTTGGACCCAGGGAACAAAGACCAAAGGAAGTGATTTACATAATGCAAAATTGAATGTAACTGTGTCTGTTTGGTTAACACAATAGAAGGAGCACTGTGAAGCTTTGAATCTTCCTTACTATACCATGGGCCATCATTGCTGGGCGTAGTCACAGTTTGATTGGAGGATGTGATATAAGTGCTGGGGTTAATTATGCTGACAGTCTCCTTACCCACAGTGAAGGTATCTGGGACCGTGGTAGGAGCTGTTGTTGGCTCAATACACAGGGTGTTATTGGCTGCAAACACCCATTTGGCTATGTGTTTCCCATTGGGTAAGGTGCAGTCAATGAATATGAAGCCTGAAGGAAAGAAACAGATCAATGACTGATGTACAGTTAATCATCAGTGTCATAGTTATCACACTGTTGTCTGCTCATGTTCTCACTCACTACAGTTAGGAAAGTTCAATTCTTCTGAGACATTGCTGACTTTATTCCTGACTGAGCAGACCAGTTGTCCTGAGACGTGTTGTTTCAGAGTGATGTTGTTGGTCTCAGTATTTCCAGAGAGGAGCTCAGTGTCTGTCAGTGTGTGTCCATCCAGAGTCCAGCTGTACTGAGGACTGTCCCCTCCCTCAGAGGAGCAGGACACCCTCATCTCTCCCTGGGACAGACACTCAGAGACCAGCAGGACAGAGGACACAGGAGCTGAAGGAAACACACTCACATGACTTTTCATATTAACATCTTGGTCATTTTATACAGTTTCTGATACAGAACAGGTCAGACAGAGATACAGATATATGTAGTTTAGCAATAGACTATGACTTGAATGTCTATCAATGTTAGTAAATTTCCAAGTAAAAGACGTATTTACCTTGAATGGTCAGCTGAAGAGTCTGTGGCTCTGATTTCTGTCCATTTGAATCAAAGGTTGTAAGAGTATATTCACCACCATCATTCCAGCTCAGGTTATTGATCCTAAATGTTCCATTACTGGGAGTAAATGATGATCTGTTTTCCATCACATTTAACACAAACCGATTCTCTCTACCATAGAGCATTATTTTTGTTTTAGTTGACCATTGGTAGCTAAATATTCCTGAGGCGCTGTCCATCAGCCGGAGGACCACAGTTCCTCCCAAAGCTCCATAACACTGAGCTCCATCCTGTCTGCCATCACAGTAGGTTTCCACACCTGGAAAGTTTCAAACATCACTTGTAATAAAATGTTAATAGTTTAATAGTTTAATCCTTTGATTTCTACTAAATGAAGGACAATAACAGAGATACCTAGTCAAATAGAAAGAGTTAGTTTGCTGCAGCTGTTTCTCTCTCAGACCACAGTTTGCAAACAGGAAGTTGTTCTTGTGCAGCTGAGAATTACACAGACCTGTGACCAGTGGTGAAATGTTACCAAGTACATTTACTAAAGTTCTGTACTTCAGTACAGTTTAGAGCAGTGGTGTAGTGGAGGGTATACACAAGTATACAGGGTAACCCACCTCTTTTTCTGGCTGCTTACAGCACACCCACCTATCAGCCAAATATATAGGAGAGTATACCCACCTCCTCCTCAGTTACCTACACATCTACTTAGTAGTTCGCCCACCTCATCATGAAGATTCAGATTAATAACACAAAATATAATCAACAAATAAATGATGGTGTATTATTACAGGTTAAGATCAGATAAGACTTTATTGATCAATGTGGGGAAATTCACAAGCTGAGCAGTATATGAAGTCATTAAATTAACTCCACCTTTACCAGCTGCAATGATAATCACTCAATATAAAATATGTATTCTGAAAACGTTCATATTTGTAATGAGCACTTTTACTTTTGGTAATTTACGCATATTTTGATGATAATACTTCAGTACTTTTGCCCAAGTAAGATTTTTGATGCATGACTTTTACTTGTTTTTCTATACTGTGGTTTTTGACTTTTACTTCAGTAAAAGATGTGAGTACATGTTCCACCACAGCAGGCCAGATATAAAGACACAGATATGTGTAGAATATGAAATGTACAGTAGTTTGGCAATAAAATATGACATGTACATTTATTAATATCACTTCACCAGAAGGTATAAGAAGTTATTGACCTTAAAGGCCGCTGCTGTGTTATTCCTCCTCATTAATCAAAGGTTTCAAGAGTATAAATCAATAAAATCAATCTAGAATAATGATGCTTTAATTTCCTGTCATATGTTAATAATCACTTAAAATGAGACCATAGAAAACGTTCAGTTTGTTTCAACATCACAGATCTATGGCAGTCAAGTGAAGACCAGAGCTGAAAAAACATATTTAATCATATTTCATTTATTTATGTGTCATGATTCTTCCCAGTGTGGCTCAGTATATGAGCTGCAAAACACACAAATGAAGAAACTTTTTAACTAGACTTGAAAATCCTGTTCCAGCTCACCATGAGAGACTCCCAGTATCATCAGCAACAGTCCCATCACAGCTTCCATGTCTCCTCAGACTCTGTTGACCCAGTCAGCAGCTTCCACACAAAAGTTTCTACTTTATGTAATAGCAAACATGCACACACTAACTGAGCAGCCTGAAATGTCTTCTCTTAGTGATCAGCTCAAGAAAGGAGGCAGGTAATTGTGAGAAACTGGTCACTTCCTCATTTATGATAAGAACAGTCTGACTAGATGACATGAAGTCCTTAAAAGGATGCTGAAGACTAAAAGTTTAATATAACTCAGGAGGTGTTTTTTATATAATTAGATGTTAATCTAACCACACAAAACCAGGAAACTCTGTCAGTGCAGTCAGAAAGAAGTGAGACAAAGTGTCTTCATACAGTATATAAACCGTAAACACAGCTTCTCCGTAATAAATCTTAGACAGATGAACATATGGATTTTAAGATTAAAACTTTGGCACAATATGAACATGTGCACAGTGTGACATCCTTTTATTTTCAATAAACTGTGTGGAAAATGAGAGAACATATACTATACATGCAGGAAAGTAGATGTTATTGGTCCAGAAAACAACGGTGAAGTCTCTGTAACTAATGTGAAACACACATTTTTCTAAAATAAAATAAAATTTAAAAAAAAAGGCAACAATATGTCATCCCACGGTGTTAAAATATGGACATTCACACTGTGCTGTTGGCCCACAGTGGTCTGAATATCATGCTACTCTGTACTAATCTCTGCACTGTTCCTGCTTTAAAGTTCACCTGTACATTTCCTTGTCTCACTCTCTCTGTCTCTGTGGTCTCTTCAGACTCTGTCGCCCTCCACTGGCTGCTGTTGATTACAGTTTTTCTTAGTCGCTTTGGTACATTTCTCGAATCATCTTTGACATTTGCATAACAGTAAGTCATGTTGTCACTTTTACAGTGTGCTCAACTATGGCTAAAGTTTTGATGGCAATTATTGTAAATTGTAAGTTACACCTTAGTGTATGTGGGAGATTGATTGCAAGAGACTGGACAAGATTCACATTTACACTTTTACCGTTTGTACTGTAATCTGTTGACAGACCATGTCATTGCGATACAGAAAGGAAAAGACAGCACTGTGTAGCACAAAGAAAAAAACAAAAGTAGAAATGTGAACATAGGACAATCTCCTTTGGGAAAACTGCACATGCAGTGCTGTAGGAATTACAGTGCAGTCTTCCTACACCTCCTGAGGTTCCTGTCTGTTGGGCCACAAATTCTCATCCACATCACAACGAATATCTTCTCTTGCGATGCAGCGTGGAAAGAATCTTTTAGAGTGTCTTATCCAGCCTGTGCAGGCATCTGCTGTGATGTCATCACACGCTGCATCCATGGCAGCCAGAAGGGTCATCTGTGTATGTGGCTGGCGATCATATACTTTCCATCTCCATGCTGAGAAAAATTCCTCAGTGAGGTTAAGGAATGGGGAGTAGGGTGAGAGGAACTCCATCAGCATCCTGTTGTGGGTCGCAAACCATTGCCTGATGATGTTGGAGCGATGGAAACTGACATTGTCCCAAACTATCACGTACTTTGGCAAGTCATCTCCAGTCTGACCCCTCTATTGTTCAGGGATGAGATCCCTGTAGAGAGTGTCTAAAAAAGGTGACAAGACGCTCTGTATTGTATGGCCCAATAATGGGAATATGCGTTAGCACACCATTCTCAGAGATAGCAGCACCCATGGTTATGTTCCCGCCCCGTTGGCCTGGCACATCAACTGTAGCTCTGTGGCCGATGATAATTCGACCGCGCCTTCTGCGTTTCATTAGGTTGAAGCCAGCCCCATCCATGTAGATGAAGTTGTGCGGTGGTTCACTTGCTTCCAGTTCCATTATACGCTATATCCAGAGGACGCAAAATGAGTTTTATGGATTACATGCATTTTCATTTTGGACAAGATACAGTTACATCAAATGTATACAGCACATATTGCATCTTCTTTTCTACAGCCATAGCAAATGTGTAAAGGTCACACTTACTGTACTGTATATCACTATACGAAGTTGTACTGTTTACTGTGAGGTACAGTTACTGCATGCTCATACATGTTCTACCTGTACATACTGGTAGCGCAGCTCCTTCACTCTTTCACCATTTCTTTTAAATGGAACAGTGTACAGCTGCTTCATATTCATTTGGTGTGTTTTCAGCACCCTGTCAATGGTTGAGATGCTGACTGTTTGGATGTTTTCAAAGATGTTGTTGTCCTCTATAATGGCTCTCTTTATCTCCCTTAGTTTTATGGCATTGTTTTCTACAACCATGGTGCAAATAGCCTCCTCCTGTTCAGGTGTGAAAAGGGGCCCTCTGCCACCCCTGTGAAGTTGTCATTCAGTCCTATGTGGAAAAAATATAGTAATGCAAAACAGAAAATTGAGTAAGATAAAATGTCACTGTATAAAGTATACTTACTGTATATTGTAAAATGCAAGTGGAATACTGTCATATTGTATGAAGCATTACAGAAAGTATACAGTGTTACAGTACAGTGCCTATTGTTAGATTACATACCTGTTCTGTCGACGAAAAGTCTGAATGATTGAGGACACAGT
This sequence comes from Cephalopholis sonnerati, assembly GCA_019142605.1. NCBI lineage: Eukaryota > Metazoa > Chordata > Actinopteri > Perciformes > Serranidae > Cephalopholis > Cephalopholis sonnerati. Next base: position 324,900 of record JAGQAX010000138.1, read on the forward strand.
CCTTCTCCCAACATTTGGCTGCACCCTATAAGTCTACAAGTGTGGCTCTTATCTCATCAGGAACGTGAATGTGTCCTTGGCCTGATCTGCCTCTTCCTCTGTTTTGCCTCCCAACTCCTCCACCACGCAGCCTCACTCCTCTTCCTCTTCTTCCTCTCTCTGGCTGTTGACCCCGTCCAATTCCTTGTCCTTCCATTGTCAGACATTGTAACACTGTGTTGTGCTATATATATACTTGCCAGCTGATGGTTCATGAGATGCACCTTTGAGCTATTTCAGAAAACTGGTTGATCATTGGTTGATCTAACGCTTCACACATTTCCCTTCGTTAGAGAAAGTCAAGATTCACCTGGGAGCAATTTACCAATTCAGGACAGATTTAGAAAAAAAGTCTAATGGAAATGTATAGAGATATGCTTGACATATTATGACAACTTGTTCAGCCATTTTGCATGTAAAGACTTATGCGATGAACTAATGCCTAAATGTTGTGGGGAGTGAGACTATTCAACAGAGACCCATTATAATACATTAACATGACATAAGCAAATGATAATGTAGGAAACAGCAGAGAATTGTACATAATCATTTGCATGGATGTACCAAAGCATTTTCAACTTGTTCAAAGAAATGAGAAACTGCTTTGTTGATGTGCACAAGTGACACAATGATGTGAAGATTGAACAAGTGGTTTTGAGAATTTCAATTCTGATCTGAGAAATGTACGAACGCGACTGAGAAAAACTGTAAAGGCAAATGCCCTAAAATATGAAAACACTTCTGACATTGCACTTGTAGTAATAAACAGTCATATTTTACACTCAGTATCTGGTGAAGCTGTTTTAGTGACGACTGTAAAGGCAGTAACAGCTTTATGAGTATTATTTTATTGATCGTTGTTTTTCCTGAAATGTTTACATGTTGTCAACAGAGAGTTTTACTGAATACAGAATTATCCATGAGCAGCAGTAACACCTCTGTAAACCAGTAGAGGGAAACCTCACACAGACTGATACTGATAATGAGTCTGGAAGTTTGATTCTGTTCTCTGCAGTCATTAAAGGGACAGTCCGTGATCAAAATGTCAACAAAAGAGCTTAAACAAATTAACTGATGATACATGATTGAGTGATTGACAGGCTATACATTAATAACAACACTAGAAAACAACTTAATTAAAGCTTTTGATAATAAATTCTTTTAAATGTTTTACATAAACAAAACAAAACAGATCTGCATTTGTAATTATAATCAGATAAGAAAAACACAAACTATTATTTACATCAATAAACTTTAAAAGTTAAACCCTTTAATCATATATGGGAATATTCTCCTAATTTATATGGTGTACAATTACAGTTTGGGCTTTAATAAACATTGTTAAAAACATGATGTGAATGCAAAATCACATTTAAACATAAATAAAATATATACAGTCACAACATCAAGTATCTATACAAAAGTGAAAACAACTTATCTCCAAAACATTACCTCTCCTCTTCTGAGAAAAATATCTGTTTCCAGTTTTGTGATGATGCAATGACAATGTGGAAATCTACACCAAAATAACTTCCAAATAAAATCAAAACTAGTTGCACCAGTGGTGTAGTGGAGGGTATGCACAGGTATACAGGGTGCACCCACCTCTTTTTCTGGCTGTTTACAGTTTACCCACCTATCAGCCAAAAAGCCATTGAAATATATAAGAGAGTATACCCACTTCCTCCTCAGTAACCAACCCATTTACTTAGTAGTACATCCACCTCATCAGTAACCACTACACCACTGAGTTACACCACTTCAATGACAATATTTGCTTCATTCACAATATCACATGCTGCTTTAGGATAAACTGTGCTGTGGAGCTGTGGGCCTCTGGATGTTCGATCACTCTCCAGAGGCAGTGGTGCACTGAACATTTCACAACAAGACAGTCTTTTCACTTCAATTATTCTGTATAAACGATCTGACTTTCACCAAATCAACAACTAGTGAAGTGACCGAGTGAAAACACTCAGTCTCAGGATCATAAAACTAGAGTCACAACCTTTGTTTTAACACAACTTCCACAGTGATTCAAACATAGAAAACACTCAAAGGTCTGTTTATAAGAAGGTGTTCATACTGAGCTGCTAAGATGTGGAGACAGTAGGCAGAAGGGAATTGAGAAAAATAAAAACAAAAGATAACTTCCCCTCTAAACAGGATGTTCACACCCATAAAGACACATGTCCGATCACAGCAGATGAGAGATGACACTAAGTTACTGGTTTCACACGTTACTGTGAAGTTCAGATGCAGAACTTCTCATTTCAACCATCATAACAGAGTTCTCTTCATGTTCCCTCTTAGAGCGGACGGCAGAGCCTGCAGCCATCTTGTATTTCTTCTTCTTCCAAGCAAAAAACACGGAGATCCCAATTAATACAAGAATCACCACAGCTGCTCGCACACCACATATGAGCAGGGAGTGATCTGTTTGGATAAAGAGACACAAAACAACACAGGTCAAATTAGTGCTGTGTAAGGAGACTTAGTTTTCACTTAAGTGCCAGGAGTCATCTCTGTTGGAGGAAGTCTGATTGACGTGTGTAGCTTAAAGGCTCATTGCTTTATCTTGCATTTAAAGATGACATGGAGTGATTACACTCTACTATAGGAGAGTTACTATAGGAGAGAGTGTTTACTGTGATTGTAGGGTTTTATCAATACTTTGATGTCACTCACCTACAGTTTCCAGCATCATGGTAGGAGCTGTTGTTGGCTCAATACACAAGGTGTTATTGGCTGCAAACACCCACTGTGATATGTGCGTCGCATTGGGTAAGGTGCAGGCAATGAATATGAAGCCTGAAGGAAAGAAACAGATCAATGACTGATGTACAGTTAATCATCAGTGTCATAATTATCACGCTGTTGTCTGCTCATATTCTCACTCGCCACAGTTAGTAATCTTCATTTCTTTTGAGACACTGCTGACTTTATTCCTGACTGAGCAGACCAGTTGTCCTGAGACGTGTTGTTTCAGAGTGATGATGTTGGTCTCAGTATTTCCAGAGAGGAGCTCAGTGTCTGTCAGTGTGTGTCCATCCAGAGTCCAGCTGTACTGAGGACTGTCCCCTCCCTCAGAGGAGCAGGACACCCTCATCTCTCCCTGGGACAGACACTCAGAGACCAGCAGGACAGAGGACACAGGAGCTGAAGGAAACACACTCAGATGACTTTTCATATCAACATCTTGGTCATTTTATACAGTTTCTGATACAGAACAGGTCAGACAGAGATACAGATATATGTAGTTTAGCAATAGACTATGCCATGAATGTCTATCAATGTTAGTAAATTTCCCAGTAAAAAACGTATTTACCTTGAATGGTCAGCTGAAGAGTCTGTGGCTCTAATTTCTGTCCATTTGAATCAAAGTTTCTAAGTTGATATTCACCACCATCATTCCAGCTCAGGTTATTGATCCTAAATGTTCCATTACTGGGAGTAAATGATGATCTGTCTTCTATCTCATTTAACACAAACCGATTCTCTCTACCATAGAGTATTACTGTTGTTTTGGTTGACCATTGGTAGCTAAATATTTCTGAGGCGTTGTCCATCAGCCGGAGGACCACAGTTCCTCCCAAAGCTCCATAACACTGAGCTCCATCCTGTCTGCCATCACAGTAGGTTTCCACACCTGGAAAGTTTCAAACATCACTTGTAATAAAATGTTAACAGTTTAATCCTTTGATTTCTACTAAATGAAGGACAATAACAGAGATACCTAGTCAAATAGAAAGAGTTAGTTTGCTGCAGCTGTTTCTCTCTCAGACCACAGTTTGCAAACAGGAAGTTGTTCTTGTGCAGCTGAGAATTACACAGACCTGTGACCAGTGGTGAAATGTTACCAAGTACATTTACTAAAGTTCTGTACTTCAGTACAGTTTAGAGCAGTGGTGTAGTGGAGGGTATACACAAGTATACAGGGTAACCCACCTCTTTTTCTGGCTGCTTACAGCACACCCACCTATCAGCCAAATATATAGGAGAGTATACACACTTCCTCCTCAGTTACCTACACATCTACTTAGATGTTCGCCCACCTCATCAACTACCACTACACCACTGGTTTTTATCTACTTCTACTTAAGTATTTCCATTTTCTGTTACTTTATACTTCTATTCCCTTTCAGAGACAACTGTTGAACTTTTTACTCCACATATGTTTGAAAATTTACTAGTTTCTTTGAAAATTCAGAACAATAGCAATTGATCAGTGTGGGGAAATTCACAAGCTGAGCAGTATATGAAGTCATTAAATTAACTCCATCTTTACCAGCTGCAATGATAATCACTCAATATAAAATATGTTTTCTGAAAATGGTCATATTTGTAATGAGTACATTTAGTTTTGGTAATTTATGCATGATCTTTACTTGTAACAGAGTATTTCTACTTTTCTATTTTACCGCTGCTCTTTTATTCATCCATATAAATCAAAGGTTGCAAGAGTATAAATCAATCAATAAAATCAATCTAGAATAATGAAGCTTTAATTTATATGTAAATGGTTATACAGAAGCCATCACTTAAAATCAGACCATAGAAAACGTTCAGTTTGTTTCAACATCACAGATCTATGGCAGTCAAGTGAAGACCAGAGCTGAAAAAACATATTTAATCATATTTCATTCATGTATGTGTCATGATTCTTCCCAGTGTGGCTCAGTATATGAGCTGCAAAACACACAAATGCAGATGATGTACTTTTTAACTGGACTTGAAAATCCTGTTCCAGCTCACCATGAGAGACTCCCAGTATCATCAGCAACAGTCCCATCACAGCTTCCATGTCTCCTCAGACTCTGTTGACCCAGTCAGCAGCTTCTACACAAAAGTTTCTACTTTATTTAATAGCAAACATGCACACACTAACTGAGCAGCCTGAAATGTCTTCTCTTAGTGATCAGCTCAAGAAAGGAGGCAGATCATTGTGAGAAACTGGTCACTTCCTCATTTATGATGACAACAGACTGACTAGATGGCATAAAAGCCTTAAAACTGTGCTGATGACAAACAAATTTAATACAACTCAGGAGGTGGTGTCTGAAGTTCTGTGTTTATAAATTAGATGATAATCTAACCACACAAAACCAGGAAACTCTGTCAGTGCAGTCAGAAAGAAGTGAGACAAAGTGTCTTCATACAGTATATAAACCATAAACACAGCTTCTCCCACAAAATCTTCTCTTTTATTATGTCCTGTTCAGTCATCCTCCACATTTGAGACAGATGAACATATGGATTTTAAGATTAAATCTCTTGCACAATATGAACATGTGCACAGTGTGACATCCTTTTATTTTCAGTGAATTGTGGTTGAAATGACACATTATGATCTGAGACACAAGATGTTTCATTACTAACACTTTCACTATATACACAGGAAAGTAGATGTTATTGGTCCTGAAAACAACCGTGAAGTCTCTGTAACTAATGTGAAACACTAATGTCTCTAAATTAAAATATAATTGAAAAAAGGCAACAATATGTCATCCCACGGTGTTAAAATATGGACATTCACACTGTGCTGTTGGCCCACAGTGGTCTGAATATCATGCTACTCTGTACTAATCTCTGCACTGTTCCTGCTTTAAAGTTCACCTGTACATTTCCTTGTCTCACTCTCTCTGTCTCTGTGGTCTCTTCAGACTCTGTCGCCCTCCACTGGCAGCTGTTGATTAAAGACAAATGCCCTAAAATATGAAAACACTTCTGACATTGCACTTGTACTAAAAAACAGCCAAATTTTACACTCAATATCTGGTGAAGCTGTTTTAGTGAAGACTGTAAAGGCAGTAACAGCTTTATGAGTATTATTTTATTGATCGTTGTTTTTCCTGAAATGTTTACATGTTGTCAACAGAGAGTTTTACTGAATACAGAATTATCCATGAGCAACAGTAACACCTCTGTAAACCAGTAGAGGGAAACCTCACACAGACTGATACTGATAATGAGTCTGGAAGTTTGATCCAGTTCTCTGCAGTCATTAAAGGGACTGAATGATTGACAGGTTTTATATTAATAACAACACTAGAAAACAACTTAATTAAAGCTTTTGATAATAAATGCTTTGAAATGTTTTACATTAACAAAACAAAACAGACCTGCATTTGTAATTATAATCAGATAAGATAAACAAAAACTATTATTTACATCATTAAACTTTAAAAGTTAAACCCTTTAATCATACATGGGAATATTCTACTATTTTATGTGGTGTACAATTACAGTATTGGCTTTGATGAACAATGTTAAAAACATAATCTGAACGCAAATTACATTTAAACATAAATAAAATGTATAAAGTCAAGTATCTATACAAAAGTGAAAACAATTTATCTCTAAAAGATTACCTCTTCTCTCCTAGGAAAAATATCTGTTTCCAGTTTCAAGACAATGCAATGACAATGTGGAAATCTACATCTACAGAAAAATAAAAACAGAGGAGAACTTTCAATCCAAACTCGATGTTCACACCCATAAAGACACATGTCCGATCACAGCAGATGAGAGATGACACTAAGGTGTTGGTTTCACACGTTACTGTGAAGTTCAGATGCAGAACTTCTCATTTCAACCATCATAACAGAGTTCTCTTCATGTTCCCTCTTACAGCGGACGGCGGAGCCTGCAGCCATCTTGTATTTCTTCTTCTTCCAAGCAAAAAAGACGGAGATCCCAATTAATACAAGAATCACCACAGCTGCTCTCACACCACATATGAGCAGGGAGTGATCTGTTTGGATAAAGAGACACAAAAATCAGATGTCAAGTTAGGACTGTGACAGGAGAGTTAGTTTTCACTTATCTAAGTGCCAGGACTCATCTCTGTTGGAGGAAGTCTGATTGGTGTGTGTAGCTTAAAGGCTAAATACTTTATCTTTCATTAAAGATGACATGGAGTGATTACACTCAACTCAGGGCTAGCAGAAATTTTCAGCATTTGTACTGAGTCACAGAAATCACATGCATTAGATTTATCTCAAAACACCATCCTTCAGTGAACAGCCTGTCCTGATCCACCTCAGAGGAGAATGTGTGAAAACTTTGCACCGACCAGACTGCTGTCGTATTCATCTTCTTATAGGCAGGGAGGAGGTAAGGACGTCAGCCCTGACAGCCTCCAACACGACGGCCTCTGTATGTGATGGACTGAGTGAAAGAGAGGGAAGCATTCCTCCTTCATAATGAAAGAGGATTTGAGATTGACAGATGACATTTCTTTTTTTTTAAGATTATTTTTTCAGGCATTTTTGCCTTTAATGAACAGGACAGTCAAGTGTGAAAGGGGAGAGAGAGTGAGGGAGTGACATGCAGCAAAGGGCCACAAGCTGGACTCGAACCCCAGCCATGGGGCACCTGCTCTACCACTAAGCCACCAGCACCCCTGACAGCTGACATTTCTAAGTTTACATCTCTCCAGCTCATCATCTCTGACAATATCAATATGTGATATTTATTAATAGCTATCTGATTATTTTTTTTATTGATCATTATTTTTGCATGTTGTCACCAGAGACTTTTACTGAATTCAGACTCATCAATAAGCAGCAGTAACACCTCTGTAAACCAGTAGAGAGAAACCTCACACAGACTGATATTGATGATGACTTTGGAAGTTTTATTCAATTCTCTGCAGTCATTAAATGCACAGTTTCAGATGAAAATGTCAACAAGACGGCTTAGCTGATATATGAGTGATTTAAACATATAACAACATGAGAAAGCTCGGACAATTAATTGCTACAATTAATTGGACGGCGGAGCCTGCAGCCATCTTGTATTTCTTCTTCTTCCAAGCAAAAAACACGGAGATCCCAATTAATACAAGAATCACCACAGCTGCTCTCACACCACATATGAGCAGGGAGTGATCTGTTTGGATGAAGAGACACAAAACAACACAGGTCAAATTAGTGCTGTGTAAGGAGACTTAGTTTTCTCTTACTTAAGTACCATGATTTGCCTTTGCTGGAGGAAGTTGACTGGCATGTGAGATGTGAGTGGAAGGTTTTATTGACACTTGTCACTTACCTACAGTTTCTGTGACTGTGGTAGGAGCTGTTGTTGGCTCAATACACAAGGTGTTATTGGCTGGAAACACCCATTGGGCTATGCGCCTCCCATTGGGTAAGGTGCAGTCAATGAATGTGAAGCCTGAAGGAAAGAACGAGATCAGTGACTCATGTACAGTTAATCATCATTGACTTCAATCATAAAACTGTTGTCTGCTCATATTCTCACTCACCACAGTTAGTAATGTTCATTTCCTTTGAGACACTGCTGACTTTATTCCTGACTGAGCAGACCAGTTGTCCTGAGACGTCTTGTTTCAGAGTGATGTTGTTGGTCTCAGTATTTTTTTCACAGAGGAGCTCAGTGTCTGTCAGTGTGTGTCCATCCAGAGTCCAGCTGTACTGAGGACTGTCCCCTCCCTCAGAGGAGCAGGACACCCTCATCTCTCCCTGGGACAGACACACAGGAGCTGAAGGAAACACACTCAGATGACTTTTATACAGTTTCTGATACAGAACAGGTCAGACAGAGATACAGATATATGTAGTTTAGCAATAGAATATGACTTGAATGTCTATCAATGTTAGTAAATTTCCCAGTAGGTATAAAAGTTATTTACCTTGAATGGTCAAATGTAGAGTTCGTTCTGATGTCATTGTTCTTGAATCAAAGATTTCAAGAGTATATTTACCTTCATCCTTCCTGCTGAGGTTTTCAATCATAAATGTTCCATCACTGTGAGTAAAGAAGGATCTGCTTTCTAGCAAGTTAGACATAATGAGATTACTTCTCCCATGCAGTATCATTCTTGTGTTGTTTGACCACACGTATCTAAATATACTTGAGGTGCTGTCCATCAGCCGGAGGACCACAGTTCCTCCCAAAGCTCCATAACACTGAGCTCCATCCTGTCTGCCATCACAGTAGGTTTCCACACCTGGAAAGTTTCAAACATCACTTGTAAAAAAACAAAACAGGAAGTTGTTCTTGTGCAGCTGAGAGTTATACAGACCTGTGACCAGTGATACAATGTAACTAAGTCACCTAAATTTACTAAAGCCCTGAAGAACATTACAGTTTTAAAGCACTTGAGTGTTTCTATTTTCTGCTCGTTCATTTTTCTGCTCCACTAGATTTCAGAAGCTAAGGTTGTACTTTTTATTTCACGATGTTTATCGTACAGCTAAAGTCAGTAGTTCCGCTTCAGATTAACATTTTACAAAAATACTAAATACAGTGCAGTGACAAAGATAAAATTACATTACAGTCTATGAATATGATTATTAAAATGTTCCTCACATGGTAATGCATCAGTAAAAATAATCTGATTATACATATGATTATATAAGGCTGTATACTGTATGGTCGTACATATATATACAGTATATATGTAATGAAACACAGTAATATGAGTGTTTTTAATTTTGATACCTTTAGTACATTTTGCATTTGCAGGTTTTTACAAAAGATTTCCACACCTGAAATTAAAATAATTTTAAAAATTCAAATATCCCAATTTGGACCATATAAATGTAGAGCCACTGCAATATTTAGGATTTTACAAATATAAATACTGTGTTCTTTTTTAAAACAAGGGTTAATTGTATTTATAAAGAAATTTACTGAAATGTTGAATACAAAATTTAAAAAAAAGAAACATAATTTCGATTTGTTCATTTTTGAAACTTGACTGACCTGTCACATCCATTTGAATCATGTGCTGAAACTTTTTTTTTCAGTTTAAAAAAAAACTGCTTGAATTCACCGTCATATGTAAATAGCAGTTATACACAAACTCTCACTTAAATTTAATTCATTTAATTAATTGCCATTGATGTGTGATTCTTATATGAATTTGGCCACAGTGTGGGTCAGTGTTTGAGCTGAAAACACATCAGTGAAGATGATGTCAAACTGTAGTTTTTGACTAGACTTGATTTACAGCTGCACAAAAAGAGTCAAATTAAAGAAGTTAAACAGCTCACCATGACAGGAAACATGCATCCTACACTGAACAGCTAGAAATATCTTATCTTAATGATCAGCGTCAGATGAGAAGGCGTAAACCACAGTAACATCATGATAGTACATGTGAAGGGAAAGAGGAAGCAGAGCTAATGTGGTCATTACTCGCAAAGCTGTTGATACTAAAAGCCCCATGAAACAACAAGTCATCTGCTCACCTCACTTGATATCTTCTCATACAAAACTGTTCTCTTTGGAGATGTTGGTTCATGTAATTGTTGGTTTGAGTGATGGCTGTTGTGTCGATCACCACATGGCAAAGCAAGTAGATTAATCAATTTAGCTAATTATTTCAGTTCTTCATTTATCACGGAAAAACACACACATTGCCACACTGTTGGTCCACAGTGTTCGAAGAAATCATGCAACCCTGTAATCTCTGCGATGCTACTGTTTGAAGCTCACATGTACTATTCATAGTGTCATCCCCTCTCATCTTTCAGGATGTTTGTGTTTGAGTTTGGGGGAATCTGCAATATGTGCAATCATCTGTTGTTTAGCTCCATGAGGCTGGGTGTGGGGAGACCCATAGTCCTGGCAGTGTTGTTGGTTATGTGTGTGAGTGTGGCCTGTTCACTAACATGTTCTACATAACAACAGAAAGCAGATACATTTAAGATCTTATTATTCAATGCTTTGAGTGGCTTTGTATTATTAATCTTGGTAAACATTGAAGCAAAGCAGACTTTTATTTGTAATTATAACCAGATGAGAAAAACACAGAGCTATTATTTACATCATTCAGTCTTTAAAAGTTAAACAAACTTTAGTCATATACAGGTGATTTATATGGTGTATAATTACAGTTTGGGCTTTAATACACAATCTGAAGAACATGCTTTGAATTCTAAATCACACTTTTTGAACTGAACATAGCTACTACATCAAGCACCTGTACAACGGTAAAAACGATGTCTCTCCAAAACTTTTCTTCTCTGAGATAAATAGCTTGTGATGATGCATTTCCCCCAGATAATCCAGTGTGCTGTAAAATATCTGATTCCCTGAACAAGTGGGAAAATGTTCTTGACCCAGAAATGAATGCTTAATCCTTCAATATATTTAAAAAATAAAAAATCAACACATCTGGAGATACATTGTTTACACTAGAGAGTGATGATGTGGAAATCTAGACCTGAATAATTTCCAACTTGCATCAGCATGAGTTGCACTACTAACATGACAATAAAAGCTTTATTCACAATATCACAAGTTGCTTTAAATTAAACTGTGCTGTGGAGCTGTGGGCCTCTAGATGCTTTATCACCCTCCAGAGACAGTGGTGCACTGAACAGTTCACAACAAGACAGTCTTTTCACTTCAATTGACTCAATGTAAAGATCCCACTTTCACCAATTCAACTAGTGAAGAGACTGAGTGGAAAGAGTCACAAGACACTTAGTTACTGGTTTTACACGTTACTGTAAAGTTCAGATGCAGAACTTCTCATTTCAACCATCATAACAGAGTTCTCTTCATGTTCCCTCTTAGAGCGGACGGCAGAGCCTGCAGCCATCTTGTATTTCTTCTTCTTCCAAGCAAAAAAGACGGAGATTCCAATTAATACAAGAATCACCACAGCTGCTCTCACACCACATATGAGCAGGGACTGATCTGTTTGGATGAAGAGACACAAAAATCAGATGTTAAGTTAGGACTGTGACAGGAGAGTTAGTTTTCACTTATCTAAGTGCCAGGAGTCATCTCTGTTGGAGGAAGTCTGATTGACGCGTGTCGCTTAAAGGCTAAATGCTTTATCTTGCATTAAAGATGACATAGAGTGATTACACTCAACTCAGGGCTAGCAGAAATTGTCAGCATTTGTACTGAGTCACAGAAATCACATGCATTAAATTTATCTCAAAACACCATCCTTCAAAAAGGTAAATGAACACCACTTCAGTCTCAGTCTGGAGGAGAGGTGAACCCCTGACTCATAAACACTGACTGTAATATTATCTACCCATGAGTTAAAAGTGACTGTCCTTAAACAGGTTTGTATGGGATTGTACATAATCCCATAGCACTTGCAGTGATGACCCCGAGGGCTGAGTGCCAACAGGTGAGAATCCCAATCCTGAATGATTTTTCGACAGGAAACGTACCGGTAACAATCACCCAACAGTCCCGGATGATGCTCTGAATTGTCAGGGACTACTCTTGGACCCAGGGAACAAAGACCAAAGGAAGTGATTTACATAATGCAAAACTGAATATAACTGTGTCTGTTTAGTTAACACAATAGAAGGAGCACTGTGAAGCTTTGAGTCTTACTTACTATACCATGGGCCGTCATTGCTGGGCGTAGTCACAGTTTGATTGGAGGATGTGATATAAGTGCTGGGGTTAATTATGCTGACAGTCTCCTTACCCACAGTGAAGGTATCTGGGACCGTGGTAGGAGCTGTTGTTGGCTCAATACACAGGGTGTTATTGGCTGCAAACACCCATTTGGCTATGTGTTTCCCATTGGGTAAGGTGCAGTCAATGAATATGAAGCCTGAAGGAAAGAAACAGATCAATGACTGATGTACAGTTAATCATCAGTGTCATAGTTATCACACTGTTGTCTGCTCATGTTCTCACTCACTACAGTTAGGAAAGTTCATTTCTTTTGAGACACTGCTGACTTTATTCCTGACTGAGCAGACCAGTTGTCCTGAGACGTGTTGTTTCAGAGTGATGTTGTTGGTCTCAGTATTTCCAGAGAGGAGCTCAGTGTCTGTCAGTGTGTGTCCATCCAGAGTCCAGCTGTACTGAGGACTGTCCCCTCCCTCAGAGGAGCAGGACACCCTCATCTCTCCCTGGGACAGACACTCAGAGACCAGCAGGACAGAGGACACAGGAGCTGAAGGAAACACACTCACATGACTTTTCATATTAACATCTTGGTCATTTTATACAGTTTCTGATACAGAACAGGTCAGACAGAGATACAGATATATGTAGTTTAGCAATAGACTATGACTTGAATGTCTATCAATGTTAGTAAATTTCCAAGTAAAAGACGTATTTACCTTGAATGGTCAGCTGAAGAGTCTGTGGCTCTGATTTCTGTCCATTTGAATCAAAGGTTGTAAGAGTATATTCACCACCATCATTCCAGCTCAGGTTATTGATCCTAAATGTTCCATTACTGGGAGTAAATGATGATCTGTTTTCCATCACATTTAACACAAACCGATTCTCTCTACCATAGAGCATTATTTTTGTTTTAGTTGACCATTGGTAGCTAAATATTCCTGAGGCGCTGTCCATCAGCCGAAGGACCACAGTTCCTCCCAAAGCTCCATAACACTGAGCTCCATCCTGTCTGCCATCACAGTAGGTTTCCACACCTGGAAAGTTTCAAACATCACTTGTAATAAAATGTTAATAGTTTAATAGTTTAATCCTTTGATTTCTACTAAATGAAGGACAATAACAGAGATACCTAGTCAAATAGAAAGAGTTAGTTTGCTGCAGCTGTTTCTCTCTCAGACCACAGTTTGCAAACAGGAAGTTGTTCTTGTGCAGCTGAGAATTACACAGACCTGTGACCAGTGGTCAAATGTAACCAAGTACATTTACTAAAGTTCTGTACTTCAGTACAGTTTAGAGCAGTGGTGTAGTGGAGGGTATACACAAGTATACAGGGTAACCCACCTCTTTTTCTGGCTGCTTACAGCACACCCACCTATCAGCCAAATATATAGGAGAGTATACCCACCTCCTCCTCAGTTACCTACACATCTACTTAGTAGTTCGCCCACCTCATCATGAAGATTCAGATTAATAACACAAAATATAATCAACAAATAAATGATGGTGTATTATTACAGGTTAAGATCAGATAAGACTTTATTGATCAATGTGGGGAAATTCACAAGCTGAGCAGTATATAAAGTCATTAAATTAACTCCACCTTTACCAGCTGCAATGATAATCACACAATATAAAATATGTATTCTGAAAACGTTCATATTTGTAAATGCACTTTTACTTTTGGTAATTTACGCATATTTTGATGATAATACTTCAGTACTTTTGCCCAAGTAAGATTTTTGATGCATGACTTTTACTTGTTTTTCTATACTGTGGTTTTTGACTTTTACTTCAGTAAAAGATGTGAGTACATGTTCCACCACAGCAGGCCAGATATAAAGACACAGATATGTGTAGAATATGAAATGTACAGTAGTTTGGCAATAAAATATGACATGTACATTTATTAATATCACTTCACCAGAAGGTATAAGAAGTTATTGACCTTAAAGGCCGCTGCTGTGTTATTCCTCCTCATTAATCAAAGGTTTCAAGAGTATAAATCAATAAAATCAATCTAGAATAATGATGCTTTAATTTCCTGTCATATGTTAATAATCACTTAAAATGAGACCATAGAAAACGTTCAGTTTGTTTCAACATCACAGATCTATGGCAGTCAAGTGAAGACCAGAGCTGAAAAAACATATTTAATCATATTTCATTTATTTATGTGTCATGATTCTTCCCAGTGTGGGTCAGTATATGAGCTGCAAAACACACAAATGAAGAAACTTTTTAACTAGACTTGAAAATCCTGTTCCAGCTCACCATGAGAGACTCCCAGTATCATCAGCAACAGTCCCATCACAGCTTCCATGTCTCCTCAGACTCTGTTGACCCAGTCAGCAGCTTCCACACAAAAGTTTCTACTTTATTTAATAGCAAACATGCACACACTAACTGAGCAGCCTGAAATGTCTTCTCTTAGTGATCAGCTCAAGAAAGGAGGCAGGTAATTGTGAGAAACTGGTCACTTCCTCATTTATGATAAGAACAGTCTGACTAGATGACATGAAGTCCTTAAAAGGATGCTGAAGACTAAAAGTTTAATATAACTCAGGAGGTGTTTTTTATATAATTAGATGTTAATCTAACCACACAAAACCAGGAAACTCTGTCAGTGCAGTCAGAAAGAAGTGAGACAAAGTGTCTTCATACAGTATATAAACCATAAACACAGCTTCTCCGTAATAAATCTTAGACAGATGAACATATGGATTTTAAGATTAAAACTTTGGCACAATATGAACATGTGCACAGTGTGACATCCTTTTATTTTCAATAAACTGTGTGGAAAATGAGAGAACATATACTATACATGCAGGAAAGTAGATGTTATTGGTCCAGAAAACAACGGTGAAGTCTCTGTAACTAATGTGAAACACACATTTTTCTAAAATAAAATAAAATTTAAAAAAAAAGGCAACAATATGTCATCCCAAGGTGTTAAAATATGGACATTCACACTGTGCTGTTGGCCCACAGTGGTCTGAATATTATGCTACTCTGTACTAATCTCTGCACTCTTCCTGCTTTAAAGTTCACCTGTACATTTCCTTGTCTCACTCTCTCTGTCTCTGTGGTCTCTTCAGACTCTGTCGCCCTCCACTGGTGTCTTTTGATTACAATTTTTCTCAGTCACTTTGGTACATTTCTCGAATCATCTTCGACATTTGCATAACAGTAAGTCATGTTGTCACTTTTACAGTGTGCTCTGGAGGGATGTTCTGATGTAAACTATGGCTAAAGTTTTGATGGCAATTATTGTAAATTGTAAGTTACACCTTAGTGTATGTGGGAGATTGATTGCAAGAGACTGGACAAGATTCACATTTACACTTTTACTGTTTGTACTGTAATCTGTTGACAGACCATGTCATTGCGATACAGAAAGGAAAAGACAGCACTGTGTAGCACAAAGAAAAAAACAAAAGTAGAAATGTGAACATAGGACAATCTCCTTTGGGAAAACTGTGCATGCAGTGCTGTAGGAATTACAGTGCAGTCTTCCTACACCTCCTGACGTTCCTTTCTGTTGGGCCACAAATTCTCATCCACATCACAACGAATATCTTCTCTTGCGATGCAGCGCGGAAAGAATCTTTTAGAGTGTCTTATCCAGCCTGTGCAGGCATCTGCTGTGATGTCATCACACGCTGCATCCATGGCAGCCAGAAGGGTCATCTGTGTATGTGGCTGGCGATCATATACTTTCCATCTCCATGCTGAGAAAAATTCCTCAATGAGGTTAAGGAATGGAGAGTAGGGTGAGAGGAACTCCATCAGCATCCTGTTGTGGGTCGCAAAGCATTGCCTGATGATGTTGGAGCGATGGAAACTGACATTGTCCCAAACTTTCACATACTTTGGCAAGTCATCTCCAGTCTGACCCCTCTCTTGTTCCGGGATGAGATCCCTGTAGAGAGTGTCTAAAAAGGTGACAAGACGCTCTGTATTGTATGGCCCAATAATGGGAATATGCGTTAGCACACCATTCTCAGAGATAGCAGCACCCATGGTTATGTTCCCGCCCCATTGGCCTGGCACATCAACTGTAGCTCTGTGGCCGATGATAATTCGACCACGCCTTCTGCGTTTCCTTAGGTTGAAGCCAGCCCCATCCATGTAGATGAAGTTGTGCAGTGGTTCACTTCCTTACAGTTCCATTATACGCTATATCCAGAAGACACAAAATGACTTTTATGGATTACATGCATTTTCATTTTGGACAAGATAATGTATACAGCACATATTGCATCTTCTTTTCTACAGCCATAGCAAATGTGTAAAGGTCACACTTACTGTACTGTATATCACTATACGATGTTGTACTGTTAACTGTGAGGTACAGTTACTGCATGCTCATACATGTTCTACCTGTACATACTGGTAGCGCAGCTCCTTCACTATGTCACCATTTCTTTCAAATGGAACAGTGTACAGCTGCTTCATATTCATTTGGTGTGTTTTCAGCACCCTGTCAATGGTTGAGATGCTGACTGTTTGGATGTTTTCAAAGATGTTGTTGTCCTCTATAATGGCACTCTTTATCTCCCTTAGTTTTATGGCATTGTTTTCTACAACCATGGTGCAAATAGCCTCCTCCTGTTCAGGTGTGAAAGGGGCCCTCTGCCACCCCTGTGAAGTTGTCATGCAATGTGGAAAAAATATAGTAATGCAAAACAGAAAATTGAGCAAGATAAAATGTCACTGTATAAAGTATACTTACTGTATATTGTAAAATGCAAGTGGAATACTGTCATATTGTATGAAGCATTACAGAAAGTATACACTATTACAGTACAGTGCCTATTGTTAGATTACATACCTGTTCTGTCGACGAAAAGTCTGAATGATTGAGGACACAGTCCTTCTCCCAACATTTGGCTGCACCCTATAAGTCTACAAGTGTGGCTCTTATCTCATCAGGAACGTGCATATGTCCTCGGCCTCTTCTGCCTCTTCCTCTCTTTTGCCTCCCAGCTCCTCCACCACGCAGCCTCACTCCTCTTCCTCTTCTTCCTCTCTCTGGCTGTTGACCCTGTCCAATTCCTTGTCCTTCCATTATCAGACATTGTAACACTGTGTTGTGCTATATATATACTTGCCAGCTGATGGTTCATGAGATGCACCTTTGAGCTATTTCAGAAAACTGGTTGATCATTGGTTGATCTAACGCTTCACACATTTCCCTTCGTTAGAGAAAGTCAAGAAGCAAATGATAATGTACGAAACAGCAGAGAATTGTACATAATCATTTGCATGGATGTAACAGCTATATGATCATCTTTGTATTGATCGAAATCAATACATGTTGTTGTTGTATGTTTACATGTTGTCAACAGAGAGTTTTACTGAATACAGAATTATCCATGAGCAACAGTAACACCTCTGTAAACCAGTAGAGGGAAACCTCACACAGACTGATACTGATAATGAGTCTGGAAGTTTGATTCTGTTCTCTGCAGTCATTAAAGGGACAGTCCGTGATCAAAATGTCAACAAAAGAGCTGAAACAAATTAACTGATGATACATGATTGAGTGATTGACAGGCTTTACATTAATAACAACACTAGAAAACAACTTAATTAAAGCTTTTGATAATAAATTCTTTTAAATGTTTTACATAAACAAAACAAAACAGATCTGCATTTGTAATTATAATCAGATAAGAAAAACACAAACTATTATTTACATCAATAAACTTTAAAAGTTAAACCTTTTAATCATATATGGGAATATTCTCCTAATTTATATGGTGTACAATTACAGTTTGGGCTTTAATAAACATTGTTAAAAACATGATGTGAATGCAAAATCACATTTAAACATAAATAAAATATATACAGTCACAACATCAAGTATCTATACAAAAGTGAAAACAACTTATATCCAAAACATTAACTCTTCTCTTCTGAGAAAAATATCTGTTTCCAGTTTTGTGACTATGCAATGATAATGTGGAAATCTACACCAAAATAACTTCCAAATAAAATCAAAACTAGTTGCACCAGTGGTGTAGTGGAGGGTATGCACAGGTATACAGGGTGCACCCACCTCTTTTTCTGGCTGTTTACAGTTTACCCACCTATCAGCCAAAAAGCCATTGAAATATATAAGAGAGTATACCCACTTCCTCCTCAGTAACCTACCCATCTACTTAGTAGTACATCCACCTCATCAGTAACCACTACACCACTGAGTTACACCACTTCAATGACAATATTTGCTTCATTCACAATATCACATGCTGCTTTAGGATAAACTGTGCTGTGGAGCTGTGGGCCTCTGGATGTTTGATCACTCTCCAGAGGCAGTGGTGCACTGAACATTTCACAACAAGACAGTCTTTTCACTTCAATTATTCTGTATAAAGGATCTGACTTTCACCAGATCAACAACTACTGAAGTGACCGAGTGAAAACACTCAGTCTCAGGATCATAAAACTAGAGTCACAACCTGTGTTTTAACACAACTTCCACAGTGATTTAAATATAGAAAACACTGAAAGGTCTGTTTATAATAAGGTGTTCATACTGAGCTGCTAAGATGTGGAGACAGAAGGGAATTGAGAAAAATAAAAACAAAAGATAACTTCCCCTCTAAACAGGATGTTCACACCCATAAAGACACATGTCCGATCACAGCAGATGAGAGATGACACTAAGTTACTGGTTTCACACGTTACTGTGAAGTTCAGATGCAGAACTTCTCATTTCAACCATCATAACAGAGTTCTCTTCATGTTCCCTCTTAGAGCGGACGGCAGAGCCTGCAGCCATCTTGTATTTCTTCTTCTTCCAAGCAAAAAACACGGAGATCCCAATTAATACAAGAATCACCACAGCTGCTCTCACACCACATATGAGCAGGGAGTGATCTGTTTGGATAAAGAGACACAAAACAACACAGGTCAAATTAGTGCTGTGTAAGGAGACTTAGTTTTCACTTAAGTGCCAGGAGTCATCTCTGTTGGAGGAAGTCTGATTGACGTGTGTAGCTTAAAGGCTCATTGCTTTATCTTGCATTTAAAGATGACATGGAGTGATTACACTCTACTATAGGAGAGTTACTATAGGAGAGAGTGTTTACTGTGATTGTAGGGTTTTATCAATACTTTGATGTCACTCACCTACAGTTTCTGTGGTCGTGGTAGGAGCTGTTGTTGGCTCAAAACACAGGGTGTTATTGGCTGCAAATACCCACTGGGATATGTGCGTCCCATTGGGTAAGGTGCAGTCAATGAATATGAAGCCTGAAGGAAAGAAACAGATCAATGACTGATGTACAGTTAATCATCAGTGTCATAATTATCACACTGTTGTCTGCTCATGTTCTCACTCGCCACAGTTAGTAATCTTCATTTCCTTTGAGACACTGCTGACTTTATTCCTGACTGAGCAGACCAGTTGTCCTGAGACGTGTTGTTTCAGAGTGATGATGTTGGTCTCAGTATTTCCAGAGAGGAGCTCAGTGTCTGTCAGTGTGTGTCCATCCAGAGTCCAGCTGTACTGAGGACTGTCCCCTCCCTCAGAGGAGCAGGACACCCTCATCTCTCCCTGGGACAGACACTCAGAGACCAGCAGGACAGAGGACACAGGAGCTGAAGGAAACACACTCAGATGACTTTTCATATCAACATCTTGGTCATTTTATACAGTTTCTGATACAGAACAGGTCAGACAGAGATACAGATATATGTAGTTTAGCAATAGACTATGCCATGAATGTCTATCAATGTTAGTAAATTTCCCAGTAAAAAACGTATTTACCTTGAATGGTCAGCTGAAGAGTCTGTGGTTCTAATTTCTGTCCATTTGAATCAAAGTTTCTAAGTTGATATTCACCACCATCATTCCAGCTCAGGTTATTGATCCTAAATGTTCCATTACTGGGAGTAAATGATGATCTGTCTTCTATCTCATTTAACACAAACCGATTCTCTCTACCATAGAGTATTACTGTTGTTTTGGTTGACCATTGGTAGCTAAATATTTCTGAGGCGTTGTCCATCAGCTGGAGGACCACAGTTCCTCCCAAAGCTCCATAACACTGAGCTCCATCCTGTCTGCCATCACAGTAGGTTTCCACACCTGGAAAGTTTCAAACATCACTTGTAATAAAATGTTAACAGTTTAATCCTTTGATTTCTACTAAATGAAGGACAATAACAGAGATACCTAGTCAAATAGAAAGAGTTACTTTGCTGCAGCTGTTTCTCTCTCAGACCACAGTTTGCAAACAGGAAGTTGTTCTTGTGCAGCTGAGAATTACACAGACCTGTGACCAGTGGTGAAATGTAACCAAGTACATTTCTAAAGTTCTGTACTTCAGTACAGTTTAGAGCAGTGGTGTAGTGGAGGGTATACACAAGTATACAGGGTAACCCACCTCTTTTTCTGGCTGCTTACAGCACACCCACCTATCAGCCAAATATATAGGAGAGTATACCCACCTCCTCCTCAGTTACCTACACATCTACTTAGAAGTTCGCCCACCTCATCAACTACCACTACACCACTGGTTTTTATCTACTTCTACTTAAGTATTTCCATTTTCTATTACTTTATACTTCTATTCCCTTTCAGAGACAACTGTTTCCACACATGTTTGAAAGTTTACTAGTTTCTATGAAAATTCAGATTAATAACAATTGATCAGTGTGGGGAAATTCACAAGCTGAGCAGTATATGAAGTCATTAAATTAACTCCACCTTTACCAGCTGCAATGATAAACACACAATATGAAATATGTATTCTGAAAATGTTCATATTTGTAATGAGCACTTTTACTTTTGGTAATTTATGCATGACCTTTACTTGTAACAGAGTATTTCTATTTTTCTATTTGTCCGCTGCTCTGTTATTCCTCCATATAAATCAAAGGTTGCAAGAGTATAAATCAATCAATAAAATCAATCTAGAATAATAAGCTTTAATTTATATGTAAATGCTTATACAGAAGCCATCACTTAAAATCAGACCATAGAAAACGTTCAGTTTGTTTCAACATCACAGATCTATGGCAGTCAAGTGAAGACCAGAGCTGAAAAAACATATTTAATCATATTTCATTCATTTATGTGTCATGATTCTTCCCAGTGTGGCTCAGTATATGAGCTGCAAAACATATAAATGCAGATGATGTACTTTTTAGCTTGAAAATCTTGTTCCAGCTCACCATGAGAGACTCCCAGTATCATCAGCAACAGTCCCATCACAGCTTCCATGTCTCCTCAGACTCTGTTGACCCAGTCAGCAGCTTCCACACAAAAGTTTCTACTTTATTTAATAGCAAACATGCACACACTAACTGAGCAGCCTGAAATGTCTTCTCTTAGTGATCAGCAGAGGAAAAGAGGCAGATCATTGTGAGCAACTGGTCATTTCCTCATTTATGATGACAGTCTGACTAGATGGCATAAAAGCCTTAAAACTGTGCTGATGACAAAAATCTAACGCAACTCAGTAGGTGGTTTCTGAAGTTCTGTGTTTTAAAATTAGATGTTAATTTAACCATACAATACCAGGAAACTCTGTCAGTGCAGTCAGAAAGAAGTGAAACAAAGTGTCTTCATACAGTATATAAACCATAAACACAGCTTCTCCCACAAAATCTTCTCTTTTATTATGTCCTGTTCAATCATCCTCCACATTTGAGACAGATGAACATATGGATTTTACAATTAATACTTTGGCACAATATGAACATGTGCACAGTGACATCCTTTATTTTCAGTGAATTGTGTGGGAAATGAGACATTACCATCTGAGACACAAGATGTTTCTTTACTAACACTTTCACTATATACACAGGAGAGTAGATGTTATTGGTCCTGAAAACAACCGTGAAGTCTCTGTAACTAATGTGAAACACAAATATCTCTAAATTAAAATAAAATTTAAAAAGGCAACAATATGTCATCCCAAGGTGTTAAAATATGGACATTCACACTGTGCTGTTGGCCCACAGTGGTCTGAATATCATGCTACTCTGTACTAATCTCTGCACTGTTCCTGCTTTAAAATTCACCTGTACATTTCCGTTTCTCACTCTCTCTGTCTCTGTGGTCTCTTCAGACTCTGTCGCCCTCCACTGGCTGCTGTTGATTAAAGACAAATGCCCTAAAATATGAAAACACTTCGGACATTGCACTTGTAGTAATAAACAGTCATATTTTACACTCAATATCTGGTGAAGCTGTTTTAGTGAAGACTGTAAAGGCAGTAACAGCTTTATGAGTACTATTTTATTGATCGTTGTTTTTCCTGAAATGTTTACATGTTGTCAACAGAGAGTTTTACTGAATACAGAATTATCCATGAGCAACAGTAACACCTCTGTAAACCAGTAGAGGGAAACCTCACATAGACTGATACTGATAATGAGTCTGGAAGTTTGATCCAGTTCTCTGCAGTCATTAAAGGGACAGTCCGTGATCAAAATGTCAACAAAAGAGCTTAAACAAATTAACTGATGATACATGAGTGATTGACAGGCTTTATATTAATAACAACACTAGAAAACAACTTAATTAAAGCTCTTGCTAATAAATGCTTTGAAATGTTTTACATTAACAAAACAAAACAGACCTGCATTTGTAATTATAATCAGATAAGATAAACAAAAACTATTATTTACATCATTAAACTTTAAAAGTTAAACCCTTTTAATCATACATGGGAATATTCTACTATTTTATGTGGTGTACAATTACAGTATTGGCTTTGATGAACAATGTTAAAAACATAATCTGAACGCAAATTACATTTAAACATAAATAAAATGTATAAAGTCAAGTATCTATACAAAAGTGAAAACAATTTATCTCTAAAAGATTACCTCTTCTCTTCTGAGAAAAATATCTGTTTCCAGTTTCAAGACAATGCAATGACAATGTGGAAATCTACATCTACAGAAAAATAAAAACAGAGGAGAACTTTCAATCTAAACTCTATGTTCACACCCATAAAGACACATGTCCGATCACAGCAGATGAGAGATGACACTAAGGTGTTGGTTTCACACGTTACTGTAAAGTTCAGATGCAGAACTTCTCATTTCAACCATCATAACAGAGTTCTCTTCATGTTCCCTCTTAGAGCGGACGGCAGAGCCCGCAGCCATCTTGTATTTCTTCTTCTTCCAAGCAAAAAACACGGAGATCCCAATTAATACAAGAATCACCACAGCTGCTCTCACACCACATATGAGCAGGGAGTGATCTGTTTGGATAAAGAGACACAAAAATCAGAAGTTAGGACTGTGACAGGAGAGTTAGTTTTCACTTACTTAGGTACCAGGCCTCTCCTTTACTAGAGGAAGTCATAGTATGAATGGTGTGTGTGATGTGACTATCAATACTTTGATGTCACTCACCTACAGTTTCTGTGGTCGTGGTAGGAGCTGTTGTTGGCTCAAAACACAGGGTGTTATTGGCTGCAAATACCCACTGGGATATGTGCGTCCCATTGGGTAAGGTGCAGTCAATGAATATGAAGCCTGAAGGAAAGAAACAGATCAATGACTGATGTACAGTTAATCATCAGTGTCATAATTATCACACTGTTGTCTGCTCATGTTCTCACTCACCACAGTTGGTAATCTTCATTTCTTTTGAGACATTGCTGACTTTATTCCTGACTGAGCAGACCAGTTGTCCTGAGACGTGTTGTTTCAGAGTGATGATGTTGGTCTCAGTATTTCCAGAGAGGAGCTCAGTGTCTGTCAGTGTGTGTCCATCCAGAGTCCAGCTGTACTGAGGACTGTCCCCTCCCTCAGAGGAGCAGGACACCCTCATCTCTCCCTGGGACAGACACTCAGAGACCAGCAGGACAGAGGACACAGGAGCTGAAGGAAACACACTCACATGACTTTTCATATTAACATCTTGGTCATTTTATACAGTTTCTGATACAGAACAGGTCAGACAGAGGTACAGATAATTGTAGAATGAGAGATATAGTTTAGCAATAAAATAAGACATGAATGTCTATCAATGTTATTACATTTCCCAATAAAAACAATAAAGTTTATCTTATCTTATCTTAAAAAGTTATTTACCTTGAATGCTCAACTGTAGAGTTCGCGGCTCTGTTGTCAGTCCATTTGAATCAAAGGTTCTAAGTTGATATTCACCACCATCATTCCAGCTCAGGTTATTGATCCTAAATGTTCCATTACTGGGAGTAAATGATGATCTGTCTTCTATCTCATTAGACACAATCAGATTCTTCCTCCCATTGAGTGTTGCTGTTGTTTTGTTGAACCATTGGTATCTAAATATTTCTGAGGCGTTGTCCATCAGCCGGAGGACCACTGTTCCTCCCAAAGCTCCATAACACTGAGCTCCATCCTGTCTGCCATCACAGTAGGTTTCCACACCTGGAAATAAAAGATAAAAGAAATTAAAAATTAGATAGAAAAATATAAATAATGAAACACTGAAGAACTGAAAAAATATATGTGATTTATGCTTCTCTCAATGCAAACAGTGAAATGTTCTGGTGCAGTTGAGCCATAAACAAATATTTGACAGAAAATCATTTCTCCTTAAGACTCGTATACAAAATTCCCTCCTCTTAGCAGCAGGCTACCTTTAGTTATTGAACATATTGTATTTCTGCTGTAACAGCATGTTGTAACTGTGGCTGATGATTTAACATTAACTTAAGAGCTGTGTTTGCAATCCTCACTTAAAGTTCAGTAACTGAGTTAGAATAAAATCTAGAATAATGAAGCTTTAATTTACCATCATATGTAAATGGTTATACAGAAGCCATCACTTAAAATCAGACCATAGAAAACTTTCAGTTTGTTAACATCACAGATCTATGGCAGTCAAGTGAAGACCAGAGCTGCAAAACACATAAATGCAGATGATGTACTTTTTAACTAGACTTGAAAATCCTGTTCCAGCTCACCATGAGAGACTCCCAGTATCATCAGCAACAGTCCCATCACAGCTTCCATGTCTCCTCAGACTCTGTTGACCCAGTCAGCAGCTTCCACACAAAAGTTTCTACTTTATTTAATAGCAAACATGCACACACTAACTGAGCAGCCTGAAATGTCTTCTCTTAGTGATCAGCACAAGAAAGGAGGCATATCATTGTGAGCAACTGGTCACTTCCTCATTTATGATGACAACAGACTGACTAGATGGCATAAAAGCCTTAAAACTGTGCTGATGACAAAAAATATAACACAACTCAGGAGGTGGTTTCTCAAGTTCTGTGTTTTAAAATTAGATGTTAATTTAACCATACAAAACCAGGAAACTTTGTCAGTGCAGTCAGAAAGAAGTGAAACAAAGTGTCTTCATACAGTACATAAACCATAAACGCAGCTTCTCCCACAAAATCTTCATGTGCACAGTGTGACATATTTTTATTTTCAATACATCGTTGGGAAATTACATTTCAGAAAAGCCCAGACATAGATACACATATATGTAGAATATGAGATGCATGTAGTTTAGCAATAGAATATGGCATGTGTGTCTATCAGTAATACTAAATTTCTCAGTGGTTAAAACAAGCTATTGTCCTTGAATTGTCAACTGTAGAGTCCGCTGTACTGATCTCCGCCCATCTGAATCAAAGGTTGTAAGAGTATATTCACCACCATCATTCCAGCTCAGGTTATTGATCCTAAATGTTCCATTACTGGGAGTAAATGATGATCTGTCTTCTATCTCATTAGACACAATCAGATTCTTCCTCCCATTGAGTGTTACTGTTGTTTTGTTTGACCATAGGTATCTAAATATTTCTGAGGCGCTGTCCATCAGCTGGAGGACCACAGTTCCTCCCAAAGCTCCATAACACTGAGCTCCATCCTGTCTGCCATCACAGTAGGTTTCCACACCTGGAAAGTTTCAAACATCAGTTGGGAAATTCACAAGCTGAGCAGCAGATGAAGTCATTAAATTAACTCCACCTTTACCAGCTGCAATGATAATCATACAATATAAAATATGTATTCTGAAAATGTTCATATTTGTAAAGGGCACTTTTACTTTTGGAAATTTATGTATACCTACTTTTGCCCAGGTAAGATTTTTGAATACATGACTTTCACTTATGTGTCCGCTGCTCTGTTATTCATCCATATAAATCAAAGGTTTACACATATTTTGATGATAATACTTCAGTACTTTTGCCCAAGTAAGATTTCGAATACATGACTTTTATTTGTAGTTCTACACTATGATATCTGACTTTCACTTCAGTAAAAGATGTGAGTACATGTTCCACCACAGCAGGCCAGATATAAAGATACAGATATGCGTAAATTATGAAATGTACAGTAGTTTAGCCTTAAAATATGACATGTACATGTATTAATATCACTTCACCAGAAGGTATAAGAAGTTATTTACCTTGAATGGTCAGCTGTAAAGTCCGCTGTTCTATTATTCGTCCGTCTGAATCAAAGATTTCAAGAGTATATTCTCCCCCATCATTCCAGCTCAGGTTATTGATCCTAAATGTTCCATTACTGGGAGTAAATGATGATCTGTTTTCTATCTCATTAGAGATTATCAGATTCTCTCTCCCATAGAGTATTCGTGTTGTTTTGGTTGACCATTGGTATCTAAATATTTCTGAGGCGCTGTCCATCAGCCGGAGGACCACAGTTTCTCCCAAAGCTCCATAACACTGAGCTCCATCCTGTCTGCCATCACAGTAGGTTTCCACACCTGGAAAGTTTCAAACATCAGTTGGGAAATTCACAAGCTGAGCAGTATATGAAGTCATTAAATTAACTCCACCTTTACCAGCTGCAATGATAATCACACAATATAAAATATGTATTCTGAAAGATGGTCATATTTGTAAAGGGCACTTTTACTTTTGGTAATTTATGTATACCTACTTTTGCCCAGGTAAGATTTTTGAATACATGACTTTCACTTATGTGTCCGCTGCTCTGTTATTCATCCATATAAATCAAAGGTTTACACATATTTTGATGATAATACTTCAGTACTTTTGCCCAAGTAAGATTTCGAATACATGACTTTTATTTGTAGTTCTACACTATGATATCTGACTTTCACTTCAGTAAAAGATGTGAGTACATGTTCCACCACAGCAGGCCAGATATAAAGATACAGATATGCGTAAATTATGAAATGTACAGTAGTTTAGCCTTAAAATATGACATGTACATGTATTAATATCACTTCACCAGAAGGTATAAGAAGTTATTTACCTTGAATGGTCAGCTGTAAAGTCCGCTGTTCTATTATTCGTCCGTCTGAATCAAAGATTTCAAGAGTATATTCTCCCTCATCATTCCAGCTCAGGTTATTGATCCTAAATATTCCATTACTGGGAGTAAATGATGACCTGTTTTCTATCTCATTAGAGATTATCAGATTCTCTCTCCCATAGAGTATTCGTGTTGTTTTGGTTGACCATTGGTATCTAAATATTTCTGAGGCGCTGTCCATCAGCCGGAGGACCACAGTTTCTCCCAAAGCTCCATAACACTGAGCTCCATCCTGTCTGCCATCACAGTAGGTTTCCACACCTGGAAAGTTTCAAACATCAGTTGGGAAATTCACAAGCTGAGCAGTATATGAAGTCATTAAATTAACTCCACCTTTACCAGCTGCAATGATAATCACACAATATAAAATATGTATTCTGAAAGATGGTCATATTTGTAAAGGGCACTTTTACTTTTGGTAATTTATGTATACCTACTTTTGCCCAGGTAAGATTTTTGAATACATGACTTTCACTTATGTGTCCGCTGCTCTGTTATTCATCCATATAAATCAAAGGTTTACACATATTTTGATGATAATACTTCAGTACTTTTGCCCAAGTAAGATTTCGAATACATGACTTTTATTTGTAGTTCTACACTATGATATCTGACTTTCACTTCAGTAAAAGATGTGAGTACATGTTCCACCACAGCAGGCCAGATATATAAAGATACAGATATGTGTAAATTATGAAATGTACAGTGGTTTAGCCTTAAAATATGACATGTACATGTATTAATATCACTTCACCAGAAGGTATAAGAAGTTATTTACCTTGAATGGTCAGCTGTAGAGTCCGCTGTTCTATTTTTCGTCCATCTGAATCAAAGATTTCAAGAGTATATTCTCCCTCATCATTCCAGCTCAGGTTATTGATCCTAAATGTTCCATTACTGGGAGTAAATGATGATCTGTTTTCTATCTCATTAGACACATTCCGATTCTTCCCCCCATTGAGTATTACTGTTGTTTTGTTTGACCATAGGTATCTAGATATTTCTGAGGCGCTGTCCATCAGCCGGAGGACCACAGTTCCTCCCAAAGCTCCATAACACTGAGCTCCATCCTGTCTGCCATCACAGTAGGTTTCCACACCTGGAAATTAAAAATAATTTAAAAATTAGATATATAATTATAAATATTATTTTATGCTGTTGATGTTTGGAAAAACAGAAAAAAATGTATGTGATTAATAGTGAAATGTTCTGGTGTGAAACAAAGTGGTTTAGTAGGCTTTTTAGGAACAGTTTTTGCCTTTACTTGATACGTGCTACTGGTGTTTTAGTTTCAGTATCCATTGATTGAGGACTCTAAAGAGGAAATACAGCAGGTGTAGCTGACCAAAAAATGTGAAAATATTATGATGGATTCAATGGGATTTGTTTCTATGTGAGAATGTAATGTATGTATGTGGACAAATCAATAAAAAGGATAAGTAGAAGGAATGTTCTGGTGCAGAAAATCATTTCTCCTTAAGACTCGTGTACAAAGTTCCCTCCTCTTAGCAGCAGGCTGTGACTGAGATTATGATCTTCAATTGGCTTTAGAGCTGTGGTTGCAATCCACCCTTATAAATTCAATAAGTGAGTTAGAATAAAATCAGTCTGGAATAATGAAGCTTTTAATTACCATCATATGTAAATAATAGTTTTATACAGTTTTTTACACTTAAAATGAGACCATAGAAAACGTTCAGTTTGTTTCAACATCACAGATCTATGGCAGTCAAGTGTCATGATTCTTCCCAGTGTGGCTCAGTATATGAGCTGCAAAACACACAAATGCAGATGATGTACTTTTTAGCTTGAAAATCCTGTTCCAGCTCACCATGAGAGACTCCCAGTATCATCAGCAACAGTCCCATCACAGCTTCCATGTCTCCTCAGACTCTGTTGACCCAGTCAGCAGCTTCCACACAAAAGTTTCTACTTTATTTAATAGCAAACATGCACACACTAACTGAGCAGCCTGAAATGTCTTCTCTTACTGATCAGCACAAGAAAGGAGGCAGATCATCGTGAGCAACTGGTCACTTCCTCATTTATGATGAGAACAGTCTGACTAGATGGCATAAAAGCCTTAAAATGTGCTGATGACAAACAAATTTAACACAACTCAGGAGGTGGTTTCTGAAGTTCTGTGTTTTAAATATGGATGATAATCTAACCACACAAAACCAGGAAACTGTCAGTGCAGTCAGAAAGAAGTGAAACAAAGTGTCTTCATACAGTATATAAACCATAAACACAGCTTCTCCCAAAAAATCTTCTCTTTTATTATGTCCTGTTCAGTCATCCTCCACATTTGAGACAGATGAACATATGGATTTTACAATTAATGCTTTGGCACAATATGAACATGTGCACAGTGTGACATCCTTTATTTTCAGTGAATTGTGTGGGAAATGAGACATTACGATCTCAGACACAAGATGTTTCATTATTAATACTTTCACTATATACACAGGAAAGTAGATGTTATTGGTCCTGAAAACAACCGTGAAGTCTCTGTAACTAATGTGAAACACTAATGTCTCTTATATCCAGGCTGAAAACTAAACAGAAAGTTACATTCAAAGGTGAACATAAACACCTGTTACATAGCCAGGACATAATGTGAGTGAAAACCCAAACACAGCCTGCAGATGTCATCACAACACAACGTGATTTATAAGCCGCAGCATTAACCAGCACAACTGTAAGAAAGAAACTACTTTAGCCATCCACTTCCTGCTAGTTTTAAAGTCTTTGAGTTCTATGATTTTTCAGTAAAACACACCTTGACATCTTTTAAATCAATCCTTACAACTTTTCTTTTTTTTAAAAAAAGCTTTTTTTTATTAATGCAAGCAAATCATTTTGTTTCCAACATGCCTTTTCTTTTTTATGTACACATAACTTTGTGGTTTTAATTTTTTTTTTTTTTTTTAACTTTTGTTGTAACTGCCTGATTTTATTTCATTGTAGTCCTGAAATATTTTTATTCTGAAATATATTTCCTGTTTTAACCTTTGACTTTTGAAAAGTACTGCATTAATAAAGTTCATTATAATAAATATTATTATTATTAAAAGCACTGATGGCTTAATCATAATTAGTGATGTATCCATGTTTATTTTTAATCAATAAAACTATTGTTATACTGTTAATATGCAACTTAATTTCATATATCTGGCATTAAATGCAGCATTAAATTTAAAGCAACATCCTCCCTTAATGTAAAAAGTTCAGTCACACTATAGTCAAACTCTATTCTATTCAAACTCTCTATTATGTGCGCAGAGTTTAACATGGGGGAATGAGAAAACAACCACTGATATTGAATGGAATTTTAAAAAAGAAGAAAAATAACCCTGTATTTTAAATAGACTAAGAACTTACTTATATTCTGTTCCTCAAGATGTTACCGTACTTTTTTACAGTGGTCAATCATGACCACCAATCTTAATCATTGTTCAACAAAGAGCAGATCAAATCTACAGTGATTTACACAATTTTATTCTGATCAGTGACGTCACAGATCCAGTTACAGGGCTGTTCCTCTACTAAATTGAGACACAACATTCATGACGTTACACTGATACCACAAGTTTCCTATTTAAAAAAGATTTCATCACTGGACACACAAAGAAAACTTCAAAGACTTTTCCAGCTCCCACTTTACGCTGAAAAGTCCTGCTCTTTCTTTGAGTACTCCGCTCAGTGCCCACTGATGATCCTCAGCTGACTTCCCCAGAGTCCAAAGTCAGGGTGTTCATTCTCAGTTATTTACCTGAGGACGTACAAAAGACAGAATAATGCAAAATGATTTAGCAGTGAAAGCAGAAACCTTTTTTAACCTTAACCTTAACCTTTTTACCTTTAACCTTTTTTTAAATTAACCTTTAACCTTTTTTATTAACCTTTTTTAAAAATTAAACTTTTTAACCTTTTTAAATTAACCTTTTAACCTTTAATTAACCTTTAACCTTTTTTAAAAATTAACCTACAAACAGATGTGTAAAGTCGTACCTGACTTCTTACGGCGCCTCACTTTCCGGCAGACACAGCAACACACCACCATCACTATCAGGAGAGCACCCACTGAACAACAGACTACGATCAAGAGGTTCAGGTTGTTTTCTGAGGAGAAGAGACCACAACAGCAATTACACACACTTACAACCTTGTTAAGTTAAATCATTAACCTGGGTGTTATTACCAGCAGCAACAACACTGCATGTTATTATTTTTACCTTGTGAGTCTGTGTGCGTGTGTCATGATGGCGTAATGTGTTCCAGGTGACAGCAGTGGGCATTGCCACAGAAGCAGTTTTGATTATTTTTGTGAGGTGTTTAAATGTCTGTCTGTCTGTCTGTTTATGTGCATGTATGTTTGTGAACAGATTTTGTCAAGGTCACAGCCATGCAAAATGCAGTCACAAAACCTTACAGGTATGTAGTTAAGATCAAAATGATGGCCGAGTTCGAAGATCGGTGTAGTTCGAACAAGAGGGCTAGAAGCAGGGGGTAGGAAGAAGGGAAGGAGACGAAATTGACTGGATTAAAAAAAATGAGAATAAGGCCTAAGCTGACAAATACTGATAGTTCCCTTGAACCACAGCCAGTTCCTGTAAATGTACTGCACCTATAACCTCACAGCACCTTTCACCAGTGCCACCTACACAGTATATTCAGCAAACACAAAATTAATCAGTGGCTGGATGGAAAATTATCTTTAAGATTATTTTCTCGCTACTGTGCGATGGAGGACTGACTTATATGTTTTAGACGTAGGCTATATTGGTATGAGCAAGAAAAAAATGTAAGCAGATTGAGGAAGTAAAGAATTTCTCAGAGGTAGTAGTTTTTTTTAGGAAACACTGCACAGCCTTCATATCGTATCAGTAAAGATGATTCTTATATCTTCTCCTTTAATCTTTCATCTTATATATGGGTGCATTGTGTTTTGTATTTTCACTCCACCATGATGATCAGCATACACAAGAGCAGTCATGCTTGCAATTATTTGATGCTGTTGTTTTTTAAATTACAAGTTAATTATGTGTTATCTCGGGATAACGACATGGCCATGATAAAAAAAAAAGGATAATTTAATTTCATTATCATCATCACAAAAATGTCATTTCCCCTCTTAAGGCTACTATAAAACTTCAGTTAAAAGTCAAGTCCTGATTAAACCCTGAGTCCCTTTTTAATTGCTGGGTGTGGCACATTTTGACAAATAAAGTCAGGTATCAATGCGACGCAAGGTCTAGTTGCTAAGTTCTTTAGATGTAACAAACCTCTACCGCCTACGCACTTGAGCTAGCTCTAAGGTGCTTGTATCGCACTTACAAATAACAATTAACTTTTGTTTATATGAGCATGCTAGACATCGCTAACAATTCAATCATTTATTTCATTTTAAGGAAACCACTAAAGTTCACATTACCGGCATTGTAAACAAAAGAGATGGAAAACGTGGTGACTCCCTACCTCTGAGGCGGTTATTAAGTTGGAATATATAGCCATTCTACAGTTGTTCATATTCCTTTAGTGCATCAGTGTCCAAAATTAAAAACTTTTTTTCATAAAAATGAATCTAAGTTGTCAATATTGTTATAAGAGGATAAAGAGAGGTGTTGGGTTGGTATACTGGGTGTTGTAAACCAAGTGTCATTAACCTTCCTGCTCTTTAGCCCCTTCTACACTGCCTGTTCAAGGTGGGATGTCATGCCATTATTCTGCCCCGCCATCCTTTATAAAAGGAATAATTGGGGAATGGGGGGCAGAGTTGTGTCGCCTTTAACAGCAGAGGTAGTCACAGCACCGAATTGGCGTCCATGTAAAAGGGACAGCAGGCAGAACAGGATGGGTGCTGTGTTTTTACTGCCTGGTATGTGTGCGACCCACCTTCAGGAGATTTAAAAAGCAGCTAGCAGCAGTTAGCAGCTAACTCAAGGAAAAAGATCAGCAGCTGAAAATGTCTGCATATTGGGAAAGCAATGAGGTTCAGGAGCTGGGTCCTGATGCCATGGTTGTTTGGTTCTGTGCAACAATGCAAACTTTGTTGCGGCCCTGTAGCGCAATCATTGAAGGGCTTCTCTGTCTCAGTGCATGAGATGCGTTGTCTTTCAGAGCTGGATTGAATGAATAATATGTAATTAATATGTTCCCTGATAGCCTGATTTTTTAAAGAAGCAATATACATACTGGCGTGAACAAACAGTTTGATAGTATCTCCCATCTTTGCTGAGTTTTGTGAGAATGGAATTAAAGGTCTGTCCCAATTGTACACTGTCTGAGCTCAGTCACTGAGGCAATTAAAAGCCCAGAATATTAACTGAAGTCTTTCTGTACTGAGAATGTTTTTAGGCTACTCATAATGTTTATTGTGCACAGCGTGACACCAGATAAAGACTGCAGATAGAACGGATGCCTGCTGCCTCCAGATGTCTGTGTAGGAGTCACCACTTTAAAGGATTTCCCTCAGTATAAGTGTAACAGAGAGCACGAGAGGTGATCAGTAATGGATACTCTGGTCTGACACTTTCAGATTAAATCAGTTGCTACAGTTGTTAAGACGCCATCTATGCATGCTGACATGGCACTCCAGATCTCTGAT
This sequence comes from Cephalopholis sonnerati, assembly GCA_019142605.1. Lineage (NCBI taxonomy): Eukaryota > Metazoa > Chordata > Actinopteri > Perciformes > Serranidae > Cephalopholis > Cephalopholis sonnerati. Next base: position 359,197 of record JAGQAX010000138.1, read on the forward strand.
AAACATCATGAGTAACCTAATAAGAGGAAACAACCTTTTTTGTGGTTATTTCTTTATCTGAAGATATTACGTCTTGTTTTCTTGAGACAAGGAGAAAACATCTTTCTTTTTCTCATGATAACAGGTTGATAATTTTGCTATCACAAGATGACAAAGCTCTTTTCCACAAGATAACACAGTAACTAACAAAAAATAATTGCAAGCACAACCATTACCTATACTTACACTGGAAGATGAGATTACATTTTTAAACACTTGCCTTGAACTTGAACATCCAGTTTAACCTTAATGTTTCTCAGGAGGACCCCCTCTAGATCAAAGATATCTACACTGTATAGACTCGAATCATTCCTCTCCACATTGGTGATCTTCAGTGTCCCGTTGTTGATGAAAAACTCCATCCTGTTTCTGAAAGGCTCCTGTATCGTCACCTTGTCTTTCTTCACAGAGAACACCTTTATGGATCCAGTGGTAAGCTGTTTCTTACACTGCAGCAAATGGCCGCTGGCATTGGTCATCACTTGGATGTACACAGATCCTCCGAGAGTAGCAGAGCACAGAGATGTGTTCTGCGTGGCATTACATTTAGTGTCAGCAGCTGGAAGGAAAGCTATAAAAAAGCATAAACTATTAAACAAAAGTCAGCTTAAAGAAATCTCCTCTTGCTAAGTAGGCTATTTAAAATTTTTCTTTAATTTTACCATGCGATACTCCGGCCAACATCACAAGAATAAGAACTGACTCCATACTCCTCTGTGGCTCAAGAGAAATGATGAAGTAATCACTGTTAAAGCTACTGAAATAACACGATGGTGATAAACCTCAAGTTGTCACAGATACTGGCAGGAAAGTATACACGGGTGGAGGTTAGACACAGCGGTTGGAAGGCAGGAAATGAGGTGAACCGTTTCACTTCTCGTCTTCAGCAGCATGCTGCACGACAAAGGCAGAGTGCAACGACTACAGAGGCAGTTTAGAGAGAAAAATGGGGGCACAACACATTGTAGAACAGATAGCAAGGTTAAAATGCTTTTATTTTCTGTCTTTTTTAGGCTGATTGTGTTACACACACAAAATAATCACTGACATACCCTACTTTAAACTGCAGATACTGCACCCGTTTGGATAATCCTCACTGAATGCTCAGAAAAACTGCAGTTTTCATTTAAAAAGAAAAAGTATTTCCTCAACTAAAGATTTAATCTACTCTCTTAGAAAATCAACTTTATATTGACTTCCCTTTAAAGTCCATAGCTTTTAGGAGTCCGGTGTTTCTGTAATTGAAGTCATTATAAGACATTAATTTACAACTGAATACATTTAAGTCTGTGATTTCAAAGTAGTTTAATCTCACTAAAATCATGTGAAATTCACTTGTGTCAAAAACTAACACAGATAACAGCATGGGAAAATCAATAACCAGCTTAAGTTTTGGCTAATGCAACACACTCTCATCATCCGTTTTGTCAGTGGACTTATTTCAATACACCGTTTTGAAAAGTGCAAATGGTCCCTCGTCAAAATTTAGCTCAACTTTGGAGCGTAAATTGGCCCTTTCCAACAAGACAGCACAACATGGTTGGTGCCAATAGATGCCTTAGGTCCTCTAGTTTTATTTGATACCAGTGTCATCACTATGGCTTTCTATATTAAGTGTGATACAGCAGGTTTTCTTACTAAAATTAGTCCTCCTTGCTCCTCACCTTCAGCTCTGCCTGTCATTTGATTTTTAAATGTTTTGTTGTAGCCTCCCTGCAGAGAAAGTGTATGGAATAATATAATAATATATTGTTTTATATCAGAAAGTAATATAAAGGTCATAAATCAGTTTTGACCAGATGTGTAGTTACTGTGTTTTGCCTTTGCAAGACACTGTGGTGTGTTGATATTAGCAAATACTTGCAGCCTGTGAAGAAATATGATTTTTCCCTCTCTGCTGAAATCACGTGTATATTAGCTAACATCCTTTAACTGCAATGACAGTTTCAACATGTTTCAACAACAGTTGCCAAGGCAGCTTTGATTTTTGTTTTGTTCTTTAAAGTAGCTGCTTCTTCTTGATCTGCCGAGGGAAAAATAGAAGTGAGAATAAGTACTGCACGCACATGTGGGTGACTGCATAAGACAAATCAAACCATTTAGAGTTAGAAATAATCAGACGACTTAAAAATAAGGCCAATGCGGTGCTGCAGTGGTTATGACTGTGACCTCATTGCAGGGTTCCCACCAGCTGGCTGGGGCCCCTCTGTGTGTGAGTTTGCACGTTCTTCCTGTGTCAGTGTGGATTTTCTCAGGGTTCTCCAGCATCCTTCAGGTTAGGTTAGTAGGTGACTCTAAATTGCCCTTTGTTGTGAATGTGAGTGTGATTGGTTGTTTGTCTCTGTAATAGTCTGGCAGCCTCTCCTGAGTGTACCCCACCCCTCAACCCCAGGTTACTATGAGAGCTGTTAAAGATAATAATGAATGAATAGCTCAAAACGATAAACAGATATTAATTTTTTAAAGGTGGAACTTGTTCTCGGTGGATAGAGTATGTTTTGTTGCTGCCTCCATCCACAGCAGTACATTGCTTATTGCTTCCTTGTAGGACTCCTGTCTGCTTCTCCAAAATGGAGGTGTGCCGACTGACATCTACTGCATGTAATATACCAGATGAACGTTTCCAAAACAAAAGACATGATCATCGACTTTTGTAAAAACAGGGCTTCCAGTCAAGAGGCCACTGTTTTAAAAGGTCAGATAGTGGAGTGTGTCAAGACATATAAATATCTTGGAACTGTCATTGACAACAAACTGAACTTTGAGGCAAACTGCGAAGCTGTGTGTAAAAAAGGACGCCAGCGCCTGTTTTGTTTGAGAAAACTGTCCACTTTTAACATTGACAGGACCATGCTGACCTTGTTTTATCGTGCTTTTGTTGAATCAGTTTTATCTTTCTGTCTTGTTTCATGGTTTGGAAACGTGTCCTTAAAAAACAAAAACTGTTAAAACCAAATCGTGAAATGGTCTAGCAAGCTGATTGGAGAGTCTCAGCCTCACCCAGAATCCCTGTATGCTAAACAGCTACAGAGGATAGCTAACTCTATTGTAAGAGATGACTCCCACCCTCTTAATGGTGAGTTTCAGCTGCTCCCATCAGGTCGGAGGTTCACGGTACCTGCTTGTAAAACCAGACGCTACAAAAACAGCTTTGTACCAGCAGCCATCAGTGCTATTAACAAGTGAGAGAAACTGTAACATAACTTGTATTTATTTCTTGTACTTGTATTTATTTCTTGTACTTGTATTTATTTCTTGTACTGTTTCTTTTATCTTGTTTTTATGAATGGCACATCTTTATCATTTGGCTTGGTTTGACGTAGTTTTAGGCCTTTTTTATCTACTAATGTTTTAACTTATCTTGTTTTTTACCTTGGGGTCGTCCTCTTTGTTCTTTTAGCCTAAGCACTGTCGTCACTTTGTCTTGTCTTGTGTTGTTCTGTGTGTTCTCAATACAAATGACTCACTCACTGTAAACTGAAGGGTACACTCAAGGGTACAATAAATATTCTGAATCTGAATCTGAATCTATACTGACTATGGATAAGTACGCCATACAATTCCGCTTTGAACTATCCCTTTAATTGTAACCCCTGCATGCAGAAGAGCAGCTTAATATGTTTCCCATTTATCTTCCAGATCAACAAACATTTCTGTGCACAACTTTTATGTGATGGAATATTCACTGATTTGCTAATATCACTTGATGAGCCAGCACAAGAATACATGTTCTTCTTTGTTTTGACCTGCTTTTTTTTGTTTGTTTGTTTCTGCTTGAAGAATGCACCTCAAAATCAGACAGTCCACAAGAATAATGACTTAGCCTGTGACTTACTGTAATAAACATCATAAGAGCAACAATAATGTGGAGTCTTGTTTCTCGACACCTTGAGCTTATTTTAATTCAAAGATTTTACTAACACAATTGAAAGGAAGAAGAATAAAACCTCATCTAATATTAGGGGGATCAGCAAACTGAATAATAACAAATATAGGATGATTGGACAATTGGTATAAATAAAGCTAGAGTTGAAAATGTAGCCATTTATCACAGTGGTTTTCTGAAAAGTAAAAAAAAAAAAGTCCATTATTCTATAAATGTATAAATCAATAAGTAGAAGACAATGAGAACTGGAGTTTGAGTGAAAGAAATAAAGCTTGCAACTAATGTCACAAGAGGTAGTCTTCATTTATATTCATTATACAGTAGTTACAAAGGTTTGCAGATGATTTCTCCTCGTCACCTTTTCATCCACGTCAGATACAGTCATCTAAGAAGATGAAATCAACTCTCATTTTTCATTGCGTAATTTTCAGTTTAGGGAAACACACATTTTATTCATAATGGATACAAACCAGTTGAACAATTAATACTTTCATTTCCATCAATCAGTTCTTCTAGAGAGACTCAGTAACTGCAGCTGGATCTCGCAGACGATTGGATCCTTGTTTCACAAAAACTAAGAGTCTCATCAATAAACAGAGCTTTGTCTCCTCTGAACTGTTATTGGTCACATACTTTCTATATCCTGTTGGACATAATCCTAGTGTTCAGTCTCCTGAAAAACGACCTGCTTTTGGACAGTTTCAGCTTCTTCTTCCAGTCCTTGTCCTTTTTCTGGTAGACAGTGTCCCAGCTGTCCTCCTCCTCATCTCCCACCCAGGGCACCCAGGCACCTCCATTGAGGTGGGGGTCAGCCCGTAGGTCCTCTGATGGGTACCTTACTGGCACCGCAGTGCGATTGTAGTACGCTAATCTGGCCAGGAGCTGTTTGACAACATCTGGTCTCTGCTCAGAAAGGTCAAAACGTTCATAGGGGTCTCCGGAGATGTTGAAAAGCCACACAGATTTCCGGGGTTCAGTGTGGCGCTCCAGGTTCCACCAGCTGCCGGGGAAACCCGGAAGCATCTGTGGCGGTGTCCAGTCCCCGTAGCCAGGGTCTCCTGTCAGGAGCTTCCAGTCTCCAGCTCGTATGGAAGCCTGAACAGCTGTATTCCAAATCCCATATCCTTTCTGCAGGGAGCCGCTGCGTGCGTGGTTATACAGAGGGTCAATGTTGTGGAGGATTTCCAACCTGGGTGACTCCTTCCCCTCACTAATAGCTTCCCAAACATCATGCCCATCCACCCCCTCAGTCAGGGAGTCATTGCCACCTGCTAATCCCACCAGTGTGGGGTACCAGTCTGTGATGTGCACCAGGGCTTTACTCACCCTCCTCTTCTTCCTCAACAGAGGGCTGTGGACAAACCCCAGACCTCGGATGCCGCCTTCCCAGTAGGTGCCTTTACGTCCTCTGAGCGGCCAGTTACTGCCGCCAGATAAAGGCTGGCCACCGTTGTCAGTTGAGAAGATGATGACACTGTTCTGGTAGTAGCCATACTTGCGAAGAGCGTATGTTATATTATGTACTGCCTCGTCTACAGCTGAGACCATAGCAGCATATTTCCTGCGTGCCACGTTTTCCAGCCCACGGTACGGGTAGATGTACTCCCGTGGAGACTGCAAGGGTGTATGCACAGCTTGGAAGGAGAGGAAGATGAACAGCGGGTGGGACTGAGGATCATGGGTTGCCAGGATCTTGCGGACTCTCTGTGTGTACAGATGGGTGGAGTATTTGCCCCTCTGACCCCAGGCAACTGACTCCCCCTCATGGAGGTCAAAGCCACACCGCCCGGGCCCATCACAGGAGTCGTAGGTATAGTAGTTCACGCTGCCTGTTAACGAGCCAAAGTATGTATCGAAGCCACGGCGAGTGGGCAGGCACTCCTTCTTGTAGAAGCCCAGGTGCCACTTGCCGACCATGTGGGTGGAGTAGCCGAGCTCCTGCAGTCTCTGTGGGAGGGTGACCTGGTCAAAGGGCAGGCAGTTGGGCTGGCGGGGACGGATGATGGAGTGCTGCAGGCCAGTGTGAATTTGGTACCTGTGGGTTAATGATTAAGAAAACTGTCAGAAGGACAAATGTGTTATCAATAATCACATCTGACAGATGGTTAGATCATCACACAGAGAAGGCGGTGACAGGAGGAGAAGAGGAGAGAAGGACAGCGCTTCTATTTCCTCCTTTAACTTCATGTGTGGTTAACAAATGTTGACGACATGAAGACATGACAGACCAAAAAAGAGATGTGAAAATGTTTGTTGCCTGAATGTTTTGCTCTAGACTTCTCTTTAATTTGGTCATAGCTTTTTTTAAACATTTGTTCACATTTCTCACACAGATATACACAAGAGCATAGGCTTTGTTTCAACAGTGGGCAGACGCACTTAAAACAGAGGGTTTGGGGTCCTCCACAAGAAAAATTTAGGTTCGACACTTAATTTTCAGCAGTTTTTATGCACCAAATTTGTGCCTTTTCTGCATCAATTTCTGGTGTAACTGTCCTAAATTTCCCCCTGCTACTTTTATGTTCTGATTATCAAGTGAAGGGCGTGTCCCCTGAGTCCCTCCCCCAAAATCTACACCCATGGATATACAATTCAAATAAACAAAGAAAATACACAGTACTACAAGATCTGTATCATCAGGGTCTTAATGTGACAGTAAGAAATCTGAATTATAATTTAATCTCATATTCAGATTTATGCTAAAAAAAATGTTAAACATTAATTTCCATTCAGAAGTGGAGCAATTCTGCTTTTTCAGACGAAAAAATCTGAGTACACATTTCAGTGGAATCTTAATGGATAAAAAAGAAAAGTAAATAAAAATGAACACATGTGAATATGAGGTTTTTTTATGACTTTGCAGTCATGCAAAGTTATGCAGCCAAGATGACCAATGCTTCTTTTCTTTCATCAGAAAAGTACCGTGCATGAGAATGCACTTCCACTGCAGTTAAAGGGGAAGTACACCCATTTTCAGAAGTCATACATGTTATTCCTATGGTCTAAGACAGTCCAAATATATAAGTAATCATGAACAATTCTCTCCCAAATCCAAAAACTGGAGCGTGAAAACTCAAGTTTGTGATGTCAAGTATATTATCTGGAGCTGCTCCATAGACAGTGAATCGGGAAAGATGTTCTAGATCAGTGGTTCCCAAGTGGTCAAGTCACAGGGTCCAGATTTCTCCTTAGTCATTAGTTCAAGGTCCACACAGCTTAATGTATTCAACGTCATACTTGCGTTTGGCTGTGTCATAGGGCTAGTTTGCTGTCTCTGCCATGTAGCTGTCGGTTAGTCACTCACTCTACAGCAGGAAACAGCACTTCAGAGTAAAAGCTCTGTGCCAGAAATTCACTGTACTTCAAAATAAAGTGTGTTTTTTTTGTTTTTGTTTTTTTTACAAACTTGACTTTGCAAGTCACTGGTGGTCCATTCAGAATGGGACCCACCAGTTGGGAACCACAGTTCTAGATGACACTGAGGGCACCCAGGGGAATACAATTGGATACAAAAAAGAAAACAAACACTCTGTGGGTCGTAAAATTTATACTTGATGACATCACCAGTTTGAGACTAACCTCTCTGGTTTCTGGCTTTGAGAGATAGTAGCCCATGTTCACAAATATTGATTCAACTTTCCATGGACATAACATATTGTAATTAATAATTTAGGCGGTGTTCCCCTTTAATTTCCCCCCAAAACATGCCAGGACACACTCCAAAAGACTAGTTACAGCATACAAAAATGCATGCAAATGTCTTGTAGTTTATTGTAATATGCATCTTGTGATTTGATTTCATAAATCAGTTCTATAAACAACAAACAAACAAACCCGTTACCTGCCGGTGATGAACTGACTGCGGGACGGGGTGCAGATGGGCTGGATGTAGTAACTCTCCAGCTTCACTCCGTCCGCAGCCAGCTTATCCAGCGCCGGTGTCCTGATGTCAGAGCTGTGGTAGCCGATGTCGTTGAATCCCTGATCGTCCGTCATGATGAAAATGATGTGAGGAGGCTGCGGGACAGGAGAGCTGTCAACAAAAGTTTGGTCGGGCTCGTTTTCCACCTGGTTAGGGCTCATTGCGTCCCAGGTCAGGTACCCGAGGCTGAGCAGGCTCATCATGGAGAACCCGGTCAGGGCTGTGGTTGCCATGGTTCCCGTGACACTTTGTCAAAGTAGGAAATATTCAGTGTGTTGTCAGCAAATCATTGTCCAGTGAGGCTGAGGGTGAAGCTTTTTAAAACTCATCAGATGTCGCAATTGGCCCTTAAATGCAGTCCAGCAATCAGAGACGTATGTGCCACTCAAAGAAGAGCTACACCTCCATCCTGACGCACTCTCCAAAATGTTTCAGCCTCCTCTGACAACATTTCACTCTCCCTAGTGGTCCCATGAACTCCGCCCATCTGCCCTGCTGCCTCACTGAAATAACATCAGCCCCCTGCCACCCAAAAACACTCACAGAAAGGTTTCTACTGCGTCCAGGTGGTAATGCTGCACTTTCACTGATATTGATGTTAAATCTGGATATTCTTCTGAGCAAAAAAAATCAGTTTTGGTGACTATATGTTGCAAATATTCACATTTTGCTCCATTTAGTGTAAAAGCAGCTTCAAACATGAAAACAGATTTTTAAAATTGTTTCACATTATTCAATATCTTTAAATATAACCAGCTGTTATTTCAGAGAGATGTATTGGGGTCAGGGTGGTAAAGCCTCTGAGGCAGCTTTTTACATGAAGTGTGTGCTCACTGTTTAAACCTCTCAGCCTTCACATGTGCATCAATATTAGGTGTGCAAAGTTATCAAGTGGGCCGGGTTGGTCCCTTTGGAGGGCCGGTTCTGGTTTGTTTCACACCCCTGTTATAGACAAACAACATGTAAGAGTTACAGTCAAAACGTGTTCTGACCTTGATCCGAACACATTGTTTGGGTTAAACATGAGCATGTTACAGTCCTGGAGGATTATTAATGTGCGCCTCCTCCTGTGCTGCCTTAATATGCACATTCAGCACATGCAATGCATCAAAACATTGTTTTCTAGTTGGAGCTGCGCCTCGTTTTCAAACTGTATGGTTTGCCTAAAATGAACAATGACAGCAATATAGTCCACGATGAGCAGCGCTAAAATTAACCTGCGTAGTTGTCCCTCCATTGTGACATTAGAAAGTGTTGCATTTATCTTGCAAGTGTACTCTTCTTCTAGTTTTGTTTACTTCCTGGATTTTTCCACATGTAAATTCTGTCCAATCAAGAGCAGCTTTTTCGTACAAGGCATTTGATCTGTCGGCCTATAAATACTGCCGTGAGAACACGAACCAACTCTAGGCAATTATACAACTTTGTAACAAAATTAGTCTCTAATTCAGACCAAAGCAGGACAACTCTAGGTCTGAAAGCACCCTAAGTCCTTGGATGGACAGCCAACCCTTGCATACAGGAGGCAATGGTGAGTGAGGGACTAAAGATTTGTGAAGAACCTCAGTACTCCATGGTGCACAGTATCTGAGGAGTGAAGACATTTAGAAGATCCTTGCATTTATAAAACATCACCGCAGTCAGTCACAGCTATAATAGTGGCAGCAACAAGTCTTCTTTTTTGACTGATTTCTGAAATTAAAGTCCATCCTCAGCCCCAGCTTCTTTACAAGTTGTTGAATAGATGCTTAAAGAGAGAGACTCATCAAAAAAGAATCTGAGGTATTTACATGAAGATAAATACTCAATCACATTGCCCCGAAATGTGCTTAAAGACGGAAGGGTTTGTGGCTTTTTTATTTTGCACCCTCCTCTTCATCATGTCATTTCATGGTTATCTGATTTCAAAGAACCACACTACCATGTTTACAAATTACTAGAAAGCAAGAAAAAAAATCATTCCCATCTGACCTGGTTTAGCAGTAAATGACAGAGACTCCACAGAGAGACCCTCACTCAGAAAAACATGGTGTGTGGGGGAGATTTGAGTTTCTGGGCAGCGCCGGGGTCCTACGGGGCCCTTCAGACACAATCGCTGACACTGTTCCCCACTCCACTTCACCACACTCACAAACACTCTCTTATTATTCCTGCTGTTTTACGAGTGCTGCAGACCCAAGGAGAGAGACAGAGCAGGCGTCCCAGACTCTGATAACATCTCCAACCAGGCCTCAAAGAGCCACTTTACAAATCATCCAGCGGGTCAACAGAGAGCAGCAGGACTGCACAGCCTCAGCCACAGCTCCTGTGTGAACGTATTGCCCCATAACATGTTGTTTGTAGATCTTCATCATGCTGCAGATTAACTGTGGAGAAAGTTCTGTGGAGAAATTCTGGTAGGAGAACAATTACTGCACAAAAATATTAATACACGTAATTGTAAGGGAGGATTTTAAGCAACACAGCTAATCATGGGGTGTCTGAGGTGAGGCAATATAACATTTGTGTCTTTCAAAGTGGTGATAATGTCATATTAGGTGATCCTACCATGACCTGAATGAGAGAAGCACTTAAGCATGCACATTAAACATGAACCAATCTTGCAGTCTTTTACTATGGTGAGCTACTTGGTCAAAAACATCTGGTTTCCCATTGAACTTCCCATCTTTACATGACAAGTTGTAGCATTTTTAACCACATGGCTTGCAGAATTTTACGATTTGCAAGATATGAGAATGTGGTCAGGCAAATTTAGGCTGCATTTCCATTGGCAGATCTCTTCTCAACTTGACTTCCTCCTTTTTGGTTTTCCATTAGCAAAAACTGTGGATTTGTGGTATTTTTTGGTACCATCTCAGTCAAGGTTCAAAGCGAGCTGAGTCGAAACTAGAAAGTGAAATTAAAACACCAGACTCCTGAATGGTCAGAGAGAATAGTCACGTGAGATGGAACATCCTGCACAAACCTGACATTTTAAATAGCAACCGCAATTTTTTAATTTACCTGACCAAGATTTTTTTTTAAAATGGGAGCCAGCAGAACCACTCCATACACTATGCTGTACAACTGACAAAGTGAAGTCGTTCCTTTGTTTGGTTGACGATGAAAGCATTCAGCGAGTGTCACTTTGAAGAGGATGTCATGGCAGTGTCATGCGACGTTGCTTTGGCTATCGGCTGAGAATCCCATCTACATTGAACGGGTACTATATGCAGTGGAAAACAAAACAGAGAAAAGGACCTGGAACCAAAAGTGAGCCGAGTCGAGCCGACCCCCAAAACAGGATGAGAACAAGCATGGTGTCATGGCGCACTTTGTACATGCTGTCAGACTAGGTGAGAAAAAATTTGGCATCCCACTGTGGCCTCATGAAGTGTGTTACCAGCACAATCGGTTGTTTTTAAAACCTAAATCTGTTGAAAAACTCAAGGTCGTTGAGGTGAAACAAGGCCTGCACGAAAACACACACTGGAAGGTAAAGTATCACACCTTGCAAATGTTGATATTGGTTATGGAGAGACTTGTGGGCATGGAGGTCGCAGGGTAGCCAAAGGAAGTATGAGCCTCCCGTAAAGGGTATGAAGCTGCGGCCGGGGATGTTTGCCCAGCAGCAGCAGCAGCAGCAGCAAAGGCATCTTTGGAGCAGAGCGCCTGAGTTTAAGGCAGGTCAAGCTGGGAAAGAGAGAGAAGAAAAAATGATTGAGGTGCACCTGAAGTTTTACTGCTGCGTGTTTATTTATGTAGTTTTCCTAGAGGGAGCGGCGTGGACAGCTGGAGGTCTTCGAAAAAATCCCACCAAATACCAGAGAGATGTTGTGAAATCATACCGAAGGACTTGATATTATTGATAGTGAGTTTACAATATGGAGGGGACCATGTGTGTGTGTGTGTATGTGTGTGTGTGTGTTGCCAGGAAAGTAAGAGTCTCCAGGTCTTTTGGGCAGCCACACTTATGAGATGTGACTCATCTGTTTTCTGTTGGTCAGAGGTGTAACTGCGGCAGCTCACCGGGTCAACAACAACTCCACTCTCAACCAACACCACTACACAAACACAAGCAACACACATATACTGACACGCAATGACTCAAACACACACACAAATATTAACACAAGCATGAGCCCACATACTCGTCACACACTTTAAAGCCTGCAAAGATGTTGATGCGTTGATACCGCAGATATATCACAGCTTAGCTCATCCCTTTTTGAACTTGTCACGTTGCCAAAATAAAGAATAAACCAAGAAATGGTTTGATGACAGTATTTATGGAAACAGTTACCTTACAATACACCATGAGTGGGGCTTTCATTGACCCTTAAATGTTGAACAAACACCATATTTGGTTTCTGGAGGTTATTTTCAGTTATTTGTTTGTCATAACTTTTCTTGCACTGCTTCTTAATGTCAAAATGATCCAAGAATAAAATATATCTTAAGTTATTAGCATTCTTGTAAACCTCAACCGTCTGATTCCAGTATGAGCCTGATTCAAACACAGTAAGTGGTCGTTTCACGTAAAAGAAGAAGAGGAAGCTCACTCTTCTTTAATCTACCAGTCATGCTGAGTTGCTGTTGCTGACCCACATGTGACTCAGTGGAAATTTAAGTTAAAGTCTGCAGATCACATTCTCAGACTCTTGCTTCATTCTATTCATCTCTTCATCTTCTTGATTACTGTCTCCTGCTTTTCTAAATGACTACATATCAAAAGGACCTTCTCAGAGTGAGATTTTAAGAGGAAAATGTATCTTTACTAAATGGAAATTCAAAGATGTGACTTTGAAATTAAGCTACTTCGAAACGTTCTGAGTTGCGTTTGATTGTGCTGTGAACATCTGTGGTGTGTTTGTTGGTTTTGCATTACCCTCCTAATTTATCAAAGAGGATGTGAACAAAATGTTGTGTAAATTTAACAATGCTTCCGTTTCACTGTACTCCTTAATTTAAAGTGGATACATAAAACACGAAACCCAGCATGGTTTCATTTAGAAGGAGCTCATTACTTCCAACCAGAGGGGCTCACTGACAATGCACTAGAAGCTTTTCACTAGTAGCTTGTGTTGACTGTTCACCTTTTCTTCCAAACCAGCCGCCATAATAAAATGTCACAGTATACATTTCAAATCATTGATATGTTACATTTGCACATTATTAAATAATGGATTCAAACTTTATATTTCTTTACATTACATGTGTTTTAAACTAGTTTTATAATCCAATTTAAAATCTCACAGACACAGATACACTCGACACGTCCTCTCCCTTGTACGTCACTTTCCAACCAGGTTCTAAGCCTTTTACTGGGGAACCATGTAATACAATAATGAGTTGAAAAGGAAGCAGAGGCTGCTGCTGCTGCTGCTGCTGCTCTGTGTCGGTCGGCACCAGATGTTGGCTTTGGCTAAAGGAAGAGGTGCTGTTACTGAATACGACTGCTCCCCTTCACCATGAACACTACCCTCTTTCTAATCAACGCGGCCCTGCCAGTAAACCTGCACATTACTCCCCCTCTTTGCCCAATTTTCTAATCTGAGTAAGACTGGATGTAGGTTTTCTTTCTTCCTGTGCGCCAGCCCCGAGTCAAAACCTTCACTTCAATAGGAGTGTATTGAGCTTCTCGTCCCTCCTCAACATACAAAAGTACCTTTGTTTCTAGAGTTTGCTCTACATCTCTTTTTTCATCTGTTATCATTTTTTCAACATCAGTTCATCAAATCAGGGGTAATTTTAGGGCAACAGAGTCAATGATTATTGCCCGACGAAGGCAGACAGCAGTAACTACAGAAGCACAGAAGCTGAGAGAAAAAAGGTCAGAGTTTTAGGCTGGTTTGCAAACTGCGAAGCAGATAGGAACTTTGTAAGGTCTTCCTTTTAAGGTTGATTCAAGCCTCCAAAAATAATTTCCATAGAACCTAACAGGTTAGTTAAAAATGCAAATGCATGAGTGCATATACAATCTGTCTTCAGATGGGAATATAAAAAATAAGTACATTTTATTTTGATTATTTACAGTCTATAGTTCATTGAGATAAAATCCCATTTCTCTGTTTTGCTAAATGTTTAAAGCAAGAGTTAGCATGGTTGGATTTAGTGCTTCATGTCGCTATAAGGAATTACAAATTGACTAACCATGCTGTCGGCTCATCTAAAAGTATATATTTTTCATTTACAGGAAGGGAAAATCAGAGTCATCCCATTCCCATGATCCTATGTTCCCAAGGGCCTAATCTAGCCTTGTGTTTAGTTTTAAATATGCGTCTCTTGGTATAAACTAATATCCTCTAGTTTAAATAGAAAAAAGGGGGAGAAGGGCATTTCAAATGCAGTTAATGGTAAGAATCTGTTAAGTCACTGTGGAGATATCAATGTCTAAAACTGTCTTGCCTGCAAAGTTGAGGGCACAGGTTTCAGGGAGTACAACATCAGTCAGTCAGCTGTAGGTGTGTGATTTCAACAAATTAACATTTCACCAAAGGCAAAAACATCGCTGAGAACATAAAATCCTTAGAAAGGTCTCCTTAAAGGGACAGTTCACCCCAAAATAAAAAAATGTGTCGAGTGTTGGCGATATCAGCTATAGAGATGTCTGCCTTTGTAAAGATGATATGAAAATTATATGCAAAAACAGTGGCATAACAATCACACCCAGTTCTTCACAGTTGATCAGATTTGGGTGTGGGTAAGCAGCGCTCTAACGGTGGATGTGGTTTACCAAGTCAGCTTCAACAGCAACAGCCTCCACTGACAGCAGATGTGCAGTGCAAGAAACAAGCGTTGTACGTGTTAGAAAAAATGAAGATTTGTTTTAATCAGTGTAAACAGCACACAGTTGTTTTCAGGAAACATTTCCTTTCTCTGTGGTGTTGAAAAAATGACTCGATGACATGAGGTCAGTTCACGGCCTTTCGCACACTGCAACAATGGACAGCACCCCAGAACAGTTCACCAAACATTCTTATGCTCCTCCTTAGATAGACATCCTACCTATTTCCGTGTGTGTTTGTGTGTGTGTGTGTGTGTGTGTGTGAGAGAGAGAGAGAACTGTTTTGAAATATTCTGCTTTCATTATCTTGCCCTAAACCTTTTCACCACTACATATTCTGCTTCTAATCTGACCTTCACTGTCTCACATCCTTAGGCCTTTTCACCACCACAGTGGCAGTTACAACGTCCACACATCACGCTGTACAAGGTGGGACCTCACAGGTGAGGCGGTAGTCCAAGGCTCCAGTGCTGGCCTCCGCCCAAGACTAAAGGTGTGTTTGATTTGGCTCTCATGGATCCGCAGCAGCACCTGGGCAGGAAGGCCAGACACAACACTTCATTATAATCCACCAGCAAAGCCTCCTGGATGAACATCTGATGAAACATCTGAATGGACAATCACTGTGGGACTTTCTTTGTAGGTGAATTTGAAATTTTCCTTTTGCTTTGTCATTAATTAACCAATCAGTCATAATGTTTTAGAGCAAGATATTAATATACATCTTTAAGTGTGCTCTTTAAAACTGTTTTGCTACTTTACAAAAAGGCAGGTTGTGATACATTTAAGGCCCCCAGTAATAACAAATCTCACTGGGTGTAGTTGAAGGTAATTACGTGCAGAGTGAGCGCAGACGTGAGCTGCTAAACATGTGGAATGTAAAGTAGATTTATTTCCTGTGAAACAGAGTGCCATTTACAAGGGTAACCTGTACAAACATCCCAGTCATTTTTACTACGACATGTCATCAAAGCCGAGGGAAATACCCCGCTTCTTTTTTTCTTGTGCTCAAGGATGTAATGTTTTTCAGCCTCCTGTGGATCTCCAATGACTTTACCTTACTCTCAGAAATGCTATTAAACACATATCAGTTCGACATATGGTGATATTTAGAAGACAAGTGGACTGAGGAAATATTACATTTCCAATTTTATAAATTGTTATTCTTCCATAAAACCTTGGTGGTCTGTGCCATCAGCACCAATAGGAGCTGAGTCAGCCTCATAGCCCGTGTGTTTTGACAAACCTGTGCTGTGTGTGTGTGTGTTTTGGGGAGAGGGCTTGTGGGAGATGGTGAAATCAAGCTTGGTGAGACCCACTGAGCACTGACGTTGAGTTTGGAATACACACTGCTTTCCTTTCCTGGTTTTGCTCCATGAATGGGACCCTTTCAGCCGTTTGCTCCTGCTGACCCTCCACTTACCCAATATTCTCCTCCAGTTTGACCCAAGGTCTCACCACCGGCTCTCTCAGATCCACTGCCCAGACACCTTCAGTTCCCAAACCAACCAGCTGAAATAAAAGCCACGCTTTCATCCAAAATACACCTGATCGACAGGAGATCGACCTTCCTGGAAGCTTTTGAAAAGTTAGTCAGATTTGTTAATTTGACTCAATAGCTTGTGGCTCGTCTGGCTCTGTGGTCGAAGGATGTTTTTCCAGCATGAAGAGATTTAAGAAGAGAGCTGAGTCAAGAAACCTAGAGCCACGAGAGTAACAGCTGAAAGGGCAGACAGGAGAGACAAGAAGAGGTGGTTTATTTAAATACGTGCAGGATAATGTCGGCGTTATTTCCTTAAGTATGAGCAAGTGTGGTCTATATTGGCCTCTGCTTTAATTTCTCACCTTTTAGTGTGTGCATGCAGCCATCACAGCTGGGCGCCACATGCCACTGTTCAGTTATTAATTTTAGACAGGCACCTTTAACAGGGACGGGAAGTCAGCCGCAGACAGGGTGCCACCCTGATATGTTGATAACATGATTAGACTTATTGCTTAAAGTGATAATCTCAAAGGTTTTAAATAAATGTCAGTAAAATCAGTGTCTATCACTGACTGAGTTAACACAATGGTGACTGAGCCTATGGCCCACTGATGAATACATTGCAATATTTATATATTTGCATCCTTAATTATTTTATGTAGTTGTAGGCAATGCAATGTGTTTTTCTGTGAGCTTAGAAGTTTCCGCTATCGTTCATCAAAAACAATTAATTTTCTTCATTTTTTACCAGTTGATCAGTTTGAAAAATTGCAGTGAGTAATACAAGAAGAAGAAATAGCCACAGTGAGCTGTCATAAAGAGCTACAGGCGACAGGCTGCGCACTTCCGGCTTAGAGAGGCAACCAACCGCTCTCACTGCACCCTGCAGGAAATTTTAGGTAAGCTACTGAATGCAGGACTTGTGCTTGCAGCCTGTTTCTGTGCTGCCATAACCTTTACTTAAAGAAAATGATTTACTTCCTCCACCACTGGCCACCTCATAGTTTTGTTATACTATATGATCTCAGGGGATCTTTGTCACCCAGGACAGAAGTAACAGAAGTTCTTGGAAAGACTTTTTGTCATAGACTAAATGTTTCTCACATTTCTGATGTATTGATGGAAGAATTGCTACGAATTGAACAAAAAAAGTAAAGGAAATGATTGAGATTAGTACTCTCCTTTAATGTAGCTCATTTCCCAAGCCATCAGATCAGTTCCTGGTTTGTGTCACTCTATTGTCTCTCTGTTACTAACCAGAGGATGGCGACATTCTCAATGATGTAGACCCACCAGGAACCATAAAAGCCTCTGCAGAGAGTGCTAAAGAAGCAACCTTAAGGCTTCAGGAAGCATACTCACTGCTAGAAACACAGGTCGGATCACTGACATGATCTCTTCCAGTAAAATCAGATTGCCCCTGGGGAAAATCACCTGTAAGATTAGATTGATCCAAACCATAGGCCTTGACTTGTTCAAGGGAGTGGCTCGTTTGTTCACAGATGTCAGGCTTCCTTCCTGGAACAGGATGTGCAGCCGAGCAAAAAATGAGCTACATGAATCAAAATCATAGGAAAGTTAGAGATGGAAAGACAAAGAGCCTTTGTGGGTTGGTCTGAACGTCTCAGTGTAATAGTGTGATATTCTGCTTTAGAAAAGCAAATACAGATGAAACAACAGACTGTACAGGCTGAAAAGACTTTCCTATGCAATACCTTAATGGGACATTTTATATTAGCGAGGTAAGGCTGTATTTGAATCATAAATATTTTGCATGGACCACTGACAGCCTGTGCCACGGCTGAACTGGAGCCGTTTCGCGGAAGAACTACATCACCCATGATGCATTGCAGCGGCAAACGAAAGAACATCCTCAGTTCAGAGTTCAACGTGCTAACATGCGTGTTTCAGTCACTGGTGTGGCTAAGTGAGGCGTGTGGACAGTTTTAACATGAATATACTTTTAAGTTAGTCTTCTGTGTCGCGTGTTTATTTGTCCTCGTGTGTCCAACATGTCCGCGAACGCATCAAAGCACGAGCTGACCCAGCTGATCTACCGTCATTTGAAGGAGCATGGTTTCCACTCAGCTGCAGATGAGCTCCAGAGGCACAGCCCACAGGTCAACACCGCACACACACACACACACACACACACACACTCTGTCACTGTAACGTCCTGTAACTGCTGCAGTTTGCTACTAATGTCACAGTTTGGAAACATGAAGCCCTGTGACACCGGGTCAAAACTCTTACCACATGCTGAACTATCTTCCTGTCAACGTCACACACAAGTTATGACTCATGAATTACATTATTAAAATTAATGTTTACATTGTAATTACCCACTCCCTTTCAGTGCTAACTTTCACAGTCTTCTTTAAAGTAGTCTCCATAAAAGTCGTCATTTATTCACTGTATATTTGTGTAATGTGCATCCATGGTTTTTGGGGGGAAGTTCCCTTTAGATCTGCTGTTATTGTCATGTTACTGGTGACTTAGTCTTCAGTTCAGTTTGAATAAATGTTGATTAAATTACAAATAGCGTAAAATAAAGTCATTATGGGATGTATATACAACTCTAATTACAGCCCACATATTGTAGCCCATTTTTTCACAAGTTAAACTAGTAAATAAATGAATAGCAAGTGTTTCAGATAAGTATAAAACTAAATATGTACCAAGATGAAACAATTATTTTGTAATAAGAGTTGCCAATCAGTTTAAGGGCATACTTCACCCACAAAATGACCATTTGTTAATTAATTAGTCAAATTGAATTCATAAAGAAAACTTTGAAAATGGCAACACTAATTTATTTCATTTAACAACAGCAAACTATATCAAAACAGCTGTTTACAAGCTCTCACATAACTCCTGCAGTATAATCCAAGTCTCATTTAACCAGTCATATGCTCAGGACTTCACAAATACATGCATTCTTGGCTAAAACCGTAGTAGTGGGTTCTGGCTCTGAACAGAGCACACTTAAGTTTCACTTTCAGTTCAGTTTGAAACAGTAAGGTTTTAGTGGGGGAAAAAAACATGTGTATGAAGTGCTGAGCATACCACTGGATACACGAGGCTTGGATTATACTGCAATTAAGTTTTGCATTTTGTTTTGTCTTTTAACTCATTTTTTTTATTTCAACTTCAGCATTCTATACAAGCAATGCAGTTTTTACATAGCTCACATAGTACTGTGCTCATTGTAGAAAGTTTTTAGCCGCCATAACATCTATCCAGGCTTAAGACGAACAAAAAAAGACAAAATAAATAGGGGAAAAAAAGGGAAGAGAGAAAAAGTGCAGTTAACTTAACTTAAAGATATATAAGTAGGATGGGGGGGTATGGATTTAAAAGCTTCCTTACTGAATTAACAAACTTATTACAGGACTCCACCTCTCTATGAATTTTGATCTTTGCATAGTTTTGCTGTTTTTAAATGTGGTCCCCAATCTATGAATCATTAATACGTTTGCTGTCCTCTGTGGAAGTGTGCAAGAGAAACAGCCTTCCTCATGAATTTAAGGTTACGTGGCATGATTGATTCACAAATGGTCATTTTGTGGGTGAAGTACTTTAATGCAGTGATTCCCAAACTGAGAAAACATAGAGCCACTTCGGGCTGGGTACACATGACCAACAGAAAAAAAACCACACCCTTCTGACTGTCAAATGCAGGTGTAAGTAATGTCATTATTACTAGTTGCATTGCAGAAAGTAATTGCTTGAATGGAGGTGTCGATAATTTGACTCGCTTCATTAGTGCTTCTCCTGCTGTGACATGTCGAAATGTCTTCACTGAAAAGAATCTGATTCATGTGGGAACAATTTTGAAAAAGCTCTCTCTCTAGAAAGGCCATTGACGCCAGGACTGCATATCATGGTATATTATATCTACTTAACTGCCTTATCATTGCATGGTTTAATGTTTTATTTTATTTTATTGTGCAGGTAGAGACAAACACATCTGCATCATTGTTGGACATCTACACTTTGTGGTTAAAGTAAGTTTCTCAGCAGGAATCAAACATCTTTATTGGATTTTGTTGGCAGTGATGACGCATGTGCTAAGTACTGTCTTTACTCCATCAGGGACTCCAAAAAGAAAAAGCAGCCAGACTTGGTCAAAGGGACTCCAGTTAAGGGTATGACTGCTTTTTTTCTTAAAATTTAAAATACACAGCATGGGAAGGGTCCATGTTAATGGGTCGTGTTAACTCCACTGCAGGAGAGACTTGTTGCAGTGTTCTCTGCAGTTATCAACGTCGGCGATTGGGTAAAAGAAGGTGGAGAATATCAGCTTTTTGGCATATTGAATTGCTTTATCATTTTTTAATCCTTTGAAAACTGGAGATGTGTGCGGCTGTTCAGAGGTCTGGAGCTAGGCTACGTAGATGCAGTGTCAAGACCAGTTCTTTGACTTGTCTTTGTTTCATTCGGATTTTGCCTCTGACTTGTTTTAGGACAACTTGGGTTTTTCCTTTTGTATTAAAACTTCAGAAGATGTACTGTTCATTACGTAATGCGGCTCAAAGTTATATTGAAAATTGAGGGTAAAGTCAAGTTTAAAGTAGGTTAACTTCTGGTATGAGGTTTACCCCAGACACAGAAGAAGTAATAAATGATTCTGATGCACTTGAATATATGTTTAACCTATTCTACGTACTCTTCTTGTTCAGCCACATCAAGGAAAAAGAAGGATAAACCTGCAAACAAAGCAGAGACACAAAAAAAGAAGGTGAGTTGTTATTTTATTTCATTATTTACTAAGAACTGGTCCAATGGATGGTCTTTGATTTTACTCATTAGGCTGTTTTGGTTTTTTTTCTTTTAGTCTGTGCCAGCGAAACGGAAAAAAAGTGACGGTAAATCTGCAGAAAATGACGTCAAGACGAAAAAATCAAAGACCCAAACAAAAGACAAGGTTGTGGCGGCTGGAGGAGATGATTCAGACTCTGACAGCAGTCTGGATGTAGATAAATGGAAGAAACTGGTACTGCAGATGACAGGTAGGTGTGTGTGCGTGTGTGTGTCTGCGCCTGCATCTGCATGTGTGTGTGCTATTGCTAATATTTTTAAAGACCAAGCATTGAAACAATTAAGATAGTCAGAAATATGGAAGTCAAAAAAGTGGCCATTAGTAAATAAATGAATGAATAAATGAGTGCTGAATTAATAGAGAAATACATAAATGCATAATAAAAAAGAATAAATAGATAAATGCATAAATAAATATTAAAAATAAAATAGATAAATGCACAAATATATTATTATTATTACAACACATATATTTATTTTATTTATCCCAATATTTATTTATTTATTTATGTATTTATTCTAGTATTTATTTATACAGTTGTTTATTTCTTTATTAAACTATTTTTCCTGCATAATAAAAAATATATATAAATGCACAAATAGATATGAAAAATAAAATAGATAAATTCACAAATATTTGAATAGACGATCATTTAACAGATGATTAAAAAATAAATGTCTTACATTTATTTCTACCTTATTTTTTACAACCACGTATTTATTTTTGTATTTATTTACCCATATATTTATTTATGTATTCCAGTATTTATATATGCATTTATCTATTTCTATAATTTTTTTTTATATTATTTAATTCATCATTAAATTATTTATTCATGCATAATAAAAAAAGAATAAATAGATAAATTCATAAATAAATATGAAAAATAAAATAGATAAATGCACAAATATATATCTTTTAACAGGGCATAAATAAATAAATAAATGTCTTATATTTATTTCTACATTTTTTACAACCACAATTAGTTAGTTTTGGATTTATTCAAGCATATATTTACTTTATTTATTCCAATATTTATTTGTTTCTGTGTTCATTTATTTATTCCAGTATTTATTTTTGCATTCATTCATTAGTATATTAAATTATTTATTCCTGTATGTATTTATACATCTATTTATTTATTTTATTTTTTATTTTTTTGATAATTAAGTAATTTTTGTTCCCCGCAAGATACTCTGCATAAGAGTAAATGTTTGTGTTTTGGGGAGGTATTCACATTGGAAAGAGGCAGGATGAAGGGTGCAGAAATGGGTGGAGAAAGGACTGGAAACTGCAGGACATGGTGGAAGATGAAAAGACAGGGAGAGCTGGGTTCTCTCATTCAAAGGGAGAAAGACAACCACCAGACAGGACAGCACCTCCCATGAACAACCTCACCATGGGAAACAGTGATTTCATCCAAACAGAGCTGTGTACAGCTGTGTGGCTGCCACTGATGAATTTTCTTTTAAGCATTTGTGCCACACAGTCATGTTTATTCAACGTCTCCACCGTGTTTACTCTGTCCACAGAGTCTGACATAGCCAAGATGGACATCATCAATGCTCTGGACTCCTCTGCTCCACCACCTGTAAAAAAGAGAGTGAGGAAACCCCGGGCTAAGCCTCCCGCAAAAACCGACACTCCCCTTCAACAGGATAATGGGATGATTGGAAAGAATGAAAAGGTGGAGGAGAAAGCAGTGGCTGAAACACCAACAAAGAATACTAAACCCAGGAGGAGCAGCTCAAAAAAGACTGCGCCTGTGACGTCCTCTGCCTCCCCGAGCCAAGTGCAAAACATCCCCTCTGTAGAGGACAGACCAGGGACGTCCACCATCTCCCCGTCAAAACAGACACCAAAGAAGGAGAAAAGGAAAGATGTGACTCCCAGTGAAGAAAAAACTGATGAGACAACGTCTGAGCCCGAAAAGAAGAAGAAGAAGAAGAAAAAGGAGATGACTGAAGATGAAGTGGTGGAGAATACAAACCATACTGGTGGAGATGTAAAAGACAAGAAGGAGAGTAAAGAGGAAAAGAAAAAGAAGACTGAAGTCCCAGATAAAGAGTTAAGTGATAATCCTGCTGAGCAAAAGAAAAATGCAAAGAGAGACAGGAAAGTGAATGAGACTGAAGTCACCGAGAAGAACAATAATGGGGATGTTGATAATGGGGAATCTTCAGAGCCATTAGTTCAAGAAAAGAAACCCAAGAAGAAGAAAAAGGAGAAAACTCATAGTGAGGAAAATTCCGAGCCTGCAGCTGAAGAAAAGAAAGTAAAGAAGAAGAAAAACAGAGTTGATAGTGAGGAAAATTCAGAGCAGGCAGCCGAAAAAGAAGAAGAAAATTCAGAACAGATAGTTGAAGAAAATAAATCAAAGAAGAGAAAGGAGGCTGCTGATAGTGAGGAAGCTTCAGAGCAAAGAGTTAAAGAAAAGAAAGCAAAGAAGAAGAAAAAGGAGAAACCTGATGAGGAAAACTCAGAGCAGATGGTTGAAGAAAAGAAAAAGAAAAAAAAGCACAAAGCCAATCACGACGAGGAGGTGTCGGAGCAGATACCTGAAGAAACTACGACAAAGAAATCGGAGAGCAGTTTCAGAGAGGAGACGCCGGAGCAGATTACTGAGGTGAAGAAGAAAAAGAAAAAGGACTCGTCACTGCAAAATAACGACACAGAGCCACTACCTCCACCCAACCATGAGACATCCAGTCCTTCAATAGAGAAGAAGAAAAGTGAGTAGATAAGTCACATTGATCATGACAAAATGCAGTTTTGCTGTTTTTGTCTGTAACTTCATTTCACCTCACTTTTTCATCATGTCAGAGAAGAGCAAGTTGAAATCTGCTGAGGTCCCAGAAACACCTGATGTTCCTCTCCAAGACGCTGCAGCAACAGAAACCCTCCAAACACCCTTAAGTGACTCCACCCCCAAAAAGGTATCACAGTCCTGTCCTCTTCACCAGCTCTTGTCAAAGCAGAATAAAGCCTTGATCACACAGAAAGTGTCTTAGCAGCTGGAGGTGGCTTTTTGTAATTGCTTTTAATGAGAATGAAGCGCCTGGCGTTTTTGAAAAGCACCCCACCTCATCTCTTTTTCGTCATGGTCACGACACAGTGTTTACAGTTGGTAAACAATGAAGGAGAAACTGGTGGTAGCAGTCGCTTGATACCCAGAGCTATACAGCCTGATGATAGACAGCAGGTCGTCAAACTGCCCCCCAGAGTCATCCTAAAATATGCCTGGAGACGTCCATCATTACGTTTTGCAACGTACAAAACACTTCCTGTGTGATCAGGGCCTAACATGCTATTCCTTTAAGCACCAGAGCATCATTCTTAAGTTTCTTTTAAAATTTCCTGTTTTTTCTTTTTCCTTCACAGAAAAAGAAATCGTCCAAAAGCACAGAGTCGTGAAGATGTTTGACTCTTCATCCCTGTAGAACCAAAGGATGAAGGCAACGCATCCTCTCTGTCTTATTTCTAATCATATTTTAATGGTTAGAAAAACCACTTATAACTGTAAAGAGACATGACTTGTCTATTTTGGTACATTTTTTTAAGAAAAAAAAATGTCATTGTTTTATGTGTTTACCCACAGAGTGTGGCGCACTGTGCCACAGCTGTTATGTTTTTACTTCATGTTTTATCTGATTCTGACATTTTAATGGCATGATTATGTCAAAGGGTTTTATAATTGATTTATGGAATGGACGCTGCCTGTCATGGCATTTCTTTTCAAAGTGAAAATCAGTGACTTATTGAACAGAAAAATGTCTCCTTTAAAGGTGTAGTCTGCGATTCTAATCTAATCTATCTCTCAGTCCGCTGGCTGTCTGTTCTGTGTCTGTGCACTAAAAATAAATCAAGTGTCTATCAAATGGGACACAAGCAAAGTGGCTCAGACCGAGCCGAACACTATCATGCTGTGCTCATGCACAGGACAGGTGATAGGCCGTTGGTGTATACAGATGAAGGCAGAGCGAGCGAGAGGGATGGTTACATGGAGCTTCTGGAGGGGCGCTGATGGGAGGGGTTTATTTGTTTGAGTGTTGAGTTCGAATATCAACAGTGATTTTCAAGAATTGCTGACTTCACCTTTAAACAAATTCTCTTTCAGTCTCAGGACTGTATGCCACGATAGCCCTAAATGTTAATTTGCTTCCTATGTACACCCACTAAATCTGCTCTAGAAAAAAAATGAAAGAAGATGTTTTGATTAGTTTTATATTTATTCAAAAATACATAGAAAACTGTTTTAACAGTCTAATTTTGGCGTCGGGTCAAGCAGCCTACCTTTGTTTGTGAAAAGCATGTTTTTTAAACAAGTTTTAAATGTTAGATAAAGCTTTCATATATGCATTGTACATTATACTTTTAATACAAACTAAACTCTGTATTTTTTTCATTTTCTCTGTGCCTGCCTCAAGTCTTCTATGTCTGTTATTTGTGGACAGAAAGAACAGATACGATCAATATTTTTCTTGTCGCCTGTCAGTGGTTTTAATGTTTTGACTGATCCGTGTGTAGTGCAGTTACACCCACCAGGAGTGCCTGTGTGTACCAGGTGTGACCACTAGATGGCGATGGCGCTGCAGCCGCTGACTGAGGTCCTTGAAAAGACACCGAAGAAGAACTTGAATTTCTGTTTTGGTAGCTGCAGCAACAACACAGCATCCTCCATCATGAACTGTACTTTAATTAACGTTTAACTTTAGTTATTGACCTCAAAATTAACAGATGTGGAGGTTAAACAAAGTTCGCCACAAAGCTGGGCGACAAGGCGACAGCTTAGAGGAGCTCAAGTTGAAGAGGCGAGAGCACGAGAAAGGTGAGTCTCAAAATATGTTCATAATGTTATTTTCATTTATAACCTCAGCCGTTAGGGTCGTTATTAGTTTAGTTACCAAGCCAATATAGTGTTAACTTCATGTCTGTAACAGGCTTTTAAATGATGTTAATGTCACACCATTATGGGAAAAAAAGGTTACAGCCGTTAACTAATATAACTTTTTACAGGAAGTAGTCATGTGCAAAGTTTACCTAAAACAATATTCGGTTTCTAACGTTAAACTAGCGTTATTTTAAAACGTTTAACGTTAAAAAAAATATGCATATACGTAACGTTTGGTGATAAAGATAAGAGCCACCTTAACAGTCTCTTGTTTATGAAAGCTCTCCCAGCATATAGTTAGCTGTTAGCTGTCACATCAACACATTACAGCTGCTGTAGTTAGCTAGCTACATCTTCATGCTACACTTCCACCTGTTTTAAAAAATAAATATATTAATTTCATTTAAATTAGTTTGGAAGGTAGTCCGGATAGCTAGTATCCACTGCTACAAAACATGAAGGGAAAAACACAAATGATTGTTTCATTCCTTAGTTAAACCTCTTTATATTCAACCCAAAATAGACTCAAATCAAGACATTAAGGTTAGTAATCACAGACAAGATTCCACACACCAATTTGATATTAATTAAAAAAAAAACAATTTCAGTCCAAGACTGAAATTTAAAGGTTCTTTAAATAAATCAGTCCTATATATATCCTTTATTTAACCACGTAAAAGCCTCATTGAGATTAAAAATCTCTTTTTCAAGAGTGACCTGGTCAAGAGGGCAGCAATAACAGACATACACAACTGTCACACACAACAAATTAATTAAAAAACCCACAGTATCCAATTAACATGGAGTACAAGGTCCAGGACAAGAACAAATATAATGAGGGTACAATTTCTAAAATGAATCAGGAACAGTCACATTGACTAAAAGTGCTTATTTCTCGGTCCTTTGAAATCGACCTGAATTCCCCCACAGTGATCAGCTCTGCCAATTTCAGATCCTCCTGTAGATTATTCGGGGATGAAGGAGCAGCATATTTAAAAGCTTTTATGCCAAGTTCTGTTCTCACCCGTGGAACCAGCAATTGTAGAATATTATGAGAGCGAAGGCCATATTGATTTTGGTTTCTGCACATGAATGTAGACAGATAAAAGGGAACTAGGCCAAGAATAGATTTATACATAAAAACCAACCAATGCGAGAGCCTATACATATATGGCCATTTAGCAGTGGCATATAAAGGACAGTGTTGTGTGCAAGATATGGTCAGGGGCATTCATGAAAAGCAAGTCACCACTGTCCAGCAGAGGTAAGAAAAAAAAAAAAGTTGCAGATATCAAATGTTTCCTTGCTTGAAGGGAGAAATTAGATTTCTTTCTTAAAAAAGGGAAACCCTTGGACGAAGAGGACCCTGTGAGAGTGTATGTGTGTTAGTGTATGGGGATGCATTTCAGTTTCAGGTTTGGCTGAGGAGGAGTACTGTGAATTAGGGAAAAGCGAGGAGTGGGCAGTGTAAGAGAATTTATCTAATGACAACAGTAAAGAGGTCCATCGGCACATCCAAACAGGTTTCAGAATTAGATAAGGAGTCCTTTCATCTCACCGGCTCCAGGGATCTGTCGGGTTTTTTGACCCCATAAACAGGACACCCATGACAAACAATGTTATGTCATCCCTCAAAAACGTTTCTGTGTAGCTAGGTGTCAATCAACAAGCATGAACTCAACCCAGAGACTTCATTCAGTGCAGATTTATGGACCATGTGTCATGTAATGCAAACATGTAGAGTAACGTTATGACAATTGATAACCTGTCTTGTGTATAGTTTTTGATGAGAAATAAATAAAGACTGGTGCTATGGTTGCTAAGAAATTCCATCATTAGTAATGTAGATATACAGTAACCAATGGCAAACCAACCTGAGGTTATTTGATATTATTTTCACAGCTTTCAGCTTTTTTATATATTAACAAATGGAGGACAAAAATCTAAGTTGGTATCTATCTGTGTAGATATTGTTTTGTTTGTATTCATGATGTTAAAATTGCAGGTGCGAATGTGAGTGTGAATGGTTGTCTCACTCTGTGTGTCAGCCCTGTGACAGTCTGACGGCCTCTTCAGGGTGTACCCTGTCTGTCACCCAATGTCAGCTGGGATAGGCTCCAGCCCCTTCCAGACTGTGTACCAGGATTAGTGGTTATGGAAAATGAATGAATGAGTGAATGTTAAAATTGCATCAGTAACTCCTCCAGCTACTGTGACATCCTTAAAGTTAACTCAATATCTGCAGGGTAGCGTTGTCTCGTAATTTAACAGATTAGTTACTTGTAGCACATCTTGACACTGAACAGCTAAGTACTAAGGGCTACTCTCAGTTGCAGAAGATGATATTATTTTTGTTTTTTTAATGCTTTAGCACTGCGACAAGCCCGCAGAGATAGACAGCTTGTAAGCAAGAGACTCCTGCTGAATGAAGATGAGGACCCGCCGGATGTCACCATGGACACTAACTCAACAGAACAGGTGAGACAGGTTGTTATAGAAAATATTTTGGTAGATAAACTTCCCATCTGAATTTGCTCCGCATTTCCCCAGGATGTGGTTGGTTTGTTCCATAAACTTCAACACAGCGGGCCAGAGAGGGAGGCACACCTGAAGGCCTTAAGTAAAGCTCTCCGTGACCCATCGGCACAGCTCACCTTCATCAAGTATGGTGGCAGCCTTTGTTGACCACATCAAATGAGTTTAAATTACCTTATTGACATGTGTATGTCTGTTTCTCATCTGTTATATCTGTACATAATTCTGTCCTCCCTGAAGGCAGGAGAATAGTATGCATCTTCTGGTTGGTCTCCTCACTGGCTCTGATGCTACGTGCCGTCTGCAGGCTGTTAGGTGCCTCCATGAGCTGTCTCACTCTCCCCATGCTAACGTAGCTCCAGCCTGTCTGCCTGCCACCCCCTACCTGCTCACCTACCTGTCTGGCCAGAGTACCAAGTTCACAGTGAGTGCCCACTCAAACTATGCAGTGTGTAATATCATCGCCTTATTATGCAGGAGATTTTATTTCTTTCCGTGTGTGTGTGTTCATGTGTACACAGGAGCTGTGTCTCTATACACTTGGTAATTTATGCCCAGACAGTGATGCTGTAAAAGAGAAGCTCCTAGCCCAGGGAATCATACCAGCTCTGGTCAACTGTATAGAGGTAAACAAAATTTATTAGTCCTCAACATTGGAACAACAACTTAGTCACACCAGTACCTTAAAGGTCTAATGTGAAGGATTTAGGGGGATATACTGGCAGAAATTGAATATAATATGATCAGTAGATTTTCTTTGGTGTATAATCACCTAAAAAATAAGAATCGTTGTGTTCTTTGTTTCCTTAAAATGAGCCATTTATATCTACATAGAGAGCGGGTCCTCATCTACAGAGATCGCCATGTTGCATCGTCATGTTTGAACAGTTGCCCAGGACGGACAAACCAAACACTGGCTCTAAACCCCCCCCTGTAATGAGAGCATCAAAAGACTGCTTTTCTTTTAACGTTGAACTGTGGTTTTGGAGAGGAAAAGACCTGTGTGGATAATTCAGCTCCTGCTAAAAACCTTCTGTACAAAGGCTACTGAAGGAATACTAAAGAGGTTTCAGCTGGTTGCAATCTGCAGTTCTCACCGCTAGACACCACTATATCCCTCTAAATCTAATTTCCCACATCGCTCTGAACTGGTGCCACGTGGGGTTATATGTAGAAATAGTTGTAACATTGCTGTCTTGATGTTTCTGTTCGTGTCCCCAGAACCAAAGACATAACCTTGCGGTGGTAGAAGCCGTGGGATTCACCCTCTCTCAGCTTCTACAGGCCAAAGATGCAGCCGAAAAAATAATCTCGTAATGACACACACTATTTAATCTTTCCATTCTCTACATTGCTGTTCTTTAATTTCTCTTATAAGGCAGTGCTTACATTAAACATTATCCGTTGTATGACAGTCTTCCTCTGTTTCTGCAGGATGGTCGTGGCCTCTAGTTTACCTCCACACTTGTTATCAGTCCTGACCCCAAACCCAAACTTTGGCCTGGCACCTGCCATTGAGTGTGCGTGGTGTCTGCACTACCTCACATGCAGGTAAGAGAGAAGTGACAACACACTATTTCCTCTTAGTGAGTTGTTGATATATGGGATTGCTCCACCAAATCTCTCTCCTCTGCCTTTATCTCACTCCAAAGCACTGAGGACAACAGAGTGCTGTTGGCTCATGGGGCTCTGCTGCAGTGCAGTTCCTTGTTAGTGTCACTAGGTGGTGCTGTGGCTAAAGGAAACAAAGAAGAAGGAATGGAGCTGGTAAGGAAATTAATGGATTAAATGGGTATTTCATTATGTTTGTTGCTTTTTAAGGTTTGTTTTTTTCTTTTTTTTTGTATGCTCTGCTCTGTTTTTTTACCTTGTAGAACAAATCATGTGCACCAGTTCGTTAGCTGACGTGTTTAGAGTGATTTCTTATCTTCCAATCATGTCAGAATGGAATGAAAATCAATTTGCAGACTTGAAATATGCTAAAGTCAGGTAACTCATCACAGTGAATAATCACACCTGTTATGAATGTGGATTTTTTTCTTATTTTGTCTAAAAAAGCTGCTCTTTGTTGATGCGTTCATGGAAGAGATTTTAGAGTCGGTTGTTGAAAAGCATCCCTATCACCAGCTGTGTTGTCAGGCAATCCAAACAAATGACCAAACACTAAAACTATGAGACTTATGAAGTGTTTTTGGTTGTTACTTGCATTACAAGAGTTTTAAAACAGTATCAGCTTGCAACTATACCTCATTATGAAAACTTTGACAAAAAAAGACATGTATTTGTTTTGACATGTAAATAAATGAAGCTGGGCACATTTCACTGTGATGATGAATGTGTTCTTCCTCTCTAGCTTATCTGTCCTCTGCTGAGGTGTGTGGGAAACCTCCTGTCTTCCTGTCCTGTTGAAGACCTAAGCACTCAAGTGGGTGACGTTCGTATCGTGGTTGCTCTGTGTGCACTCCTTCAGGCATACCTGCAGACCCAGCCAGCGTTGGCCAGAGAGAGTGCCTGGGTCCTCAACAACCTCACAGGTTTGTTATAATGCTACATTGTGAACAACAAATCTGTGTTGAAATAATAGAAATAGCAGTGTCGCGGGACTTAACTTATCTTGAAGAATTTCTCATGTCACAGAAACACCTGACAGTGAAACCTGTGTTTTGGATGTTATTACCATAATGTTGTTGATGTGTCAGTATTTTTGTTCCTGGTGCTCTGCACTGATCTGACACCCTATTCCCGGCCCTCTGAAGCTCTGTTGTCCCTTTGCCTGGAAAAGGCAGCAGCGGTGTCAGCAGCACAGCACAGGGGGTTCCCAGGGATCCTCTGTAGACAATAATTATTATATTTTTACGAGGGCTAAATATGCTAATGACAGATCAGAAATGTGCAACACCATTTTTTGCCGACACTAGATATCAAACAAAAGCCAGACACTGTATTGTATTATGATTCTGCAAGCTGTATATTTACCACCTATAAGCAGAAGACAGAAGATAACGTTATTTTAGAGCCTTACAGTGCAAAGCTTCTCCTCTGGGCAGCTGCCTCTGTGTCTGCAGCTCCCTGTACCAGAGAGCAGCGTGAAAGAGAGGAGAGCTCACTCAGCAGCAAAATCTGAGGACCAAAACGTCCCCTGAAGCACAGTACACACTGACTGACAAAAAAATTAAAAGACCGTTTGATTTGAGGCAATCTTAGTCAACTGAGTGGTCTCCAACTGATGATTTCAAATCTCCAGTTTTCAGCTGGCAGCCCTAATTCTTGCGTTCATAACATGTACCTGAATTCACAAATATGTAGGATATTACTACAGACATTCTTGTCATGTTGCATGGCAACATCTGCTGTGACAGCAGGTGCTGTATTCACTCATGACAGTGATGCTTTACCGTCAAGATAAGATAAGATAAAGTAAGTTGGGGAGGACGTGCCCAATTTTTTTCCCCTGGTAATACTTCATTGAAGATTGTGCCACACATCGACACCATATTGACTTATGTCGATGATGACCCCATGATGCTTTACTGTCCAGGGGGTGCACTGCATCGAACTTGGAGGCAACCATTTTTCATATCTCCGCACATCTCACACAAGAGGAGATCTCGTTTTGTTCGTAGTCTCAGTGAATTAAAAGAAAATATAAAAACTCTTTCTTTTTCTCAAAATGTTTAAGTATTAAATGTCAACAATAGCTTATTTAAATGTTTGTGGATTATCACATATCACTATAATATCACATTTAATTTACTTTAATCAAGACTTTTGAAAATTTACATGTGAGGATTGATATATTGTGTTTATAGGTTTGTTCTAATGTTTGTTCTTATGCTTTTCCATCTTGCTGTTACAGCTCACTCCAGCGCTTTCTGCTCTGCTCTGCTGACTCTCAACTTGGTTCCTGGACTGATCCAGCTCCTGCCTTTCTCTCAAGGCATCAATACCATGGTCTGTGCAAGCTGAAGCCAAACTTTTATATCATTGCTTTCATAAAATATTTATGTTGTCATTGTAGCACTTGATAAACAGTGTGTTTGTTCTGTTATTCTTATCCTTGGTGTAAGGTAGAGTTGTCACACGTGCCCACAGTGTTACACTAATCTCACAGGTCTGTGCCTTCTCATTATACTTAGATCCTGAGGGTTCTAGCTAATATTGCCCACAAGAAAAAGGGGTTCTGTGTCCAGCTGGCCCACCGTGGATTACTGTCTGCACTCTGTGCCACACTTAAAATGGCCGACCAAGAGATGGTGACCCTGAGTATGGATGTCCTGTTCATGGTCTTAGGAAGTGGTCCTCAGGTAAAGTAGTGAAGCTGTGATTTATGACTGTGATGCTGCTCAGTAGGAATGATCAAACGAACCTATGATGAGCTTTTACCAAGCCACTGTAGTTGTGACCGTTTTTATTCCCTCCCTTTAGGTGGCAGAAGAGTTTGTGAGGCAAGGCGGACTCTCACTGTTAGAAGCCATTCAGTACAACAGTGAAGGAGAGATTAGACGGAGAGCAACACATCTACTGGAGCACCACCTGCTGTCCTACTCATCCTATTGCTCGGTAAAGACTTTTGTGTCTTTTGTCTTGTTTGCTGAATTTATTAAAAAAATTAAAAACTAACTGATATCGTTCGTTGCATTGAAGGTGGACAACATCCCATGCTCCTGAGCCAACCACAAGACATCAAATTCACATTTATACTGTACAGTGAGTTGCTGATACCGTAAGGACACACCTGGAATACAAGTTGACACTTTGCAATCTGTATAATGGACAGTGTTATACTTAAAGCCCCACTCCAGCCAGTGTTACTTCCTGTTTTTCAGTTAACTGTTTTTTCTAACAGAGAATAGGGATGTGGGTAATAGTCTGACAAATCCATTATCATGGCACGTAGGGTTTGCCCTTTAAAGTCAGGGATTAAAATCATCACTTGGAGACACCTCAGTCAACTGAGATTGTTTGAAGTTGAGCCGGGGGTTTTTGTTTTTGTTTGTTTATTTTATTTTATTTTTTTGCTAATCAGTGCGCTGTGCAGTGTACTTCTAGGGACATTTCGGAATTTGCTGCTGTGTGTGCACTCTTGACTCTCACGCTATACTCTTTGGCACAGCTGCAAACAGGATGCAGCAGTAACACTGTTTCTGCCTTTTGTTTGATATCTAGCCGGCAAAAAAATGCTGTTGCATATTTCCGATCCGTCCTTAGTGCAGATAGGTTGTTTACTGTGTTACATGAATGCTGCTGTCACAATGATCATCCCGCTGAGCCTGCTCAAACTTTTAATACTTTTAATGGAAACAAACAGAATTGTTGAATATTTGTATCGAACAGCCAAATCTGATTCAGCTGACATAGTTCTGACCTCCCACACCAAAAAATGAGAACTCCAGTGCGAGCGGTGTCATCACATCATATACAATTGAGCCAATGGTTTGCAATTTGAGAGACACTGCCGCTGCATTGACGGCTTTCTTGCCCTGCAGAGCGCTGCACAGGAGATCTCTGACAAGCAAGGCAAGGTCACTGTGTACCTTCTGAATATGATCTACTGTTAATTGATGTTTACCATTTTCATTGTTGCTATCAATGGTATTTTAATGCATGTAAAGATGAAATATTTTTTATACCTCTAGTACCTCTAGTCTGTTTGTCTGTTGCATCTTGTGCCACCATCACTTGATCAGCTCATGGAAGACTGATGTATTTACTTATATAAGTCACCTGGAACACCTACTGACTGCACAGAGGGTGGGTTTATGTGACCGACTGTACGTATGTAGAATATGGGCAATTAAGGGTTTTGTGATGATGACAGAATTGAGAAGTATCATGTATTTTTGAGCCAATAATGCATTGTCAATGACTGTACATTCATGAAATAAATTATAAGTAAATATCAACTTAACTACAAATTTAAGGCTGTTTTTTCAGAGTAATATATTCTCTGGACAACAATATTTAAGTTCTATTTGTTACGGTTTATTGACTAAATTACTTAGATTTAATAGTGATGACAATAATAATAATTCATTAGTAAGGGTCATTGCTGCGGATCAGTCTTTTCGCTTAGTCCAACATTTGGGAAAGTTACTCCAGCCATTGCTTTGTGCAGCCGTGTATCCAATGAGATCAGTTCAGAGTGTGCGACACTGACTGTCTTCAGACCCTAGGAATACTTTTTTGATCACTGCTTCTTATGTTTGAAGAAAACAAACTTTTGTCTTGAAACAAAATTATTAGTCTATTAAGTAAATTCTTAGTGAATCAACAGAAAAATATTCAGCTGCTAATGAAAATAATCTTAAGTGGCAACCCCTCCTCTGTCGACACCCATCTGAAAAAAAGTGAAGTCAAGATTCATGACATGCGCGGTGCAAAGGGACCTTTAATTTGAGGACTGCGGAGTTTATGCATTCATTGTTCAAATCTACTTACCAAGTTTTTTATAACCACTACATACACATTTTAATTAAGCCAGTGGTGGGATAAATATTAGTCTTGGCTGTAATGTGAAATACAAAATTGTGAAAGTTTTAATGAACGTCACTGATAAACTCAGAAAATCAAGGTTCATTCACAGAGAGTAATAGAACCACACCAGAAAGACAACAACAAACATTTGCTATTGTTGCTATTGTTGTCATTGTTTTTCAAGTCACAAGTAAGTCTCAAGTCAAGAGTCAGGTCCTAAACTTTAAGTCTTACAGCACTTTTCACCAAAATGAAATGCTGTTTAAACCACAGAGTAACATTGCAAAAATCATGTATAGTTTGTATTACATAAAAAACAGGTTTGTTGGAAGTTTTTGCATCTCTGTATTTAATTTTTGACCTGCAGGTTTTGCGTGCTGCAATTCTTTTTTTGTTGAACAAAGCATGGTTTTTGTTTTGGGACAAAACTGTCTTAGGTATCTTTATTTTTTTCCAACAGGCACTAAGAAATGTAGCACTGATTCTTCACGGCTCTCTCCTTAAGCTTTACTGGCTACTGGATCGGTTCAATCAAAGTGGATCTGGGGAATTTAGTGTCGACTTGTTGGCAGTTTAACGTCAGTTGATTCAGGAAATAAAGGGAAATGAGCTGTCATTTTTTAAGCAACATACTTTTGTATCTTTGGGTTTGGGCAAAGATATGAAGTAATGTCAAACAAGGCTCAAGTCCAAGTGAAGATAGAAGTTATTAGTGTTAAAGTCAGTTGAATTGCAAGTTGTTTTTTTTTGTGTCAAGTTTAAAGTCATCAAATTTGTGACTTGCGTCCAGATCTTTGTCTTGAAGTATCTTTTAGAAATAAAACATTTTAAAATTTCAGCTGTTCTTTACCCACAGAGCAGAAACTCAACTGTTTTCATATTAACATCTGACATCGTTGTCTTCCCGTCCGTGGATTTATACCCAGATCTCAGTGGGATTTTATTTGAATTGGTGACTGAGTGAATGTTGTGCTGAGCAGTAGTGGAGAGTAACTATTTACACCTCCTCAAGTACTGTTTTTGTACTGTACTGTACTGTACTGTATCTCAGAGAGAAATTGTTGTGCTTTATACTTTACTGCATATATTTGATAACTTTGGTAACTTTGCAGATTCTGATTAATAATCCAAAATATAATCTACTAGACATACTATTAATTATTATATATTGCTGCAAATTAAACAACCCAGCAGAATATTGATGAGCTCAACCTTTACCAGCCGCAACATTAAAGTGATGAACACAATAATTGTAATCCAAAAACTGGCCAATCTGCATGATGCTTTTGGTACTAAGCACATTTTGATGCTTATACTTTTGCACTTTTACTTAGGTAAGATTTTGAATGCAGGTCAATAACTTGTAACAGAGCACTTTCACACTGTGGTACTACTTTTACTTAAAGTAGAAGGTCT
This sequence comes from Cephalopholis sonnerati, assembly GCA_019142605.1. Classification (NCBI taxonomy): domain Eukaryota; kingdom Metazoa; phylum Chordata; class Actinopteri; order Perciformes; family Serranidae; genus Cephalopholis; species Cephalopholis sonnerati. The sequence goes on from JAGQAX010000138.1 coordinate 395,431, forward strand.
AAGTAAAAGATCTGAGAACTTCTTCCACCACTGGTGCTGAGAAACAGTCTCAGCCTGTGACTTGCAAACAAAGTTTTCAGCTCCTCCCTTTAACGGAAAAAAAAAAGCAGAAGTCTCAGATTTCCCCACTTCCCTTTTATACTCTCAGCACTCCCTTCCCGTTGTCACTTACACTGCCTCTCTGCGTGAAATACTAAATAAGGTAGGTCACTCCATGTTTTTGCATAAATCACTGCATTCTGTGAGACATCTTTATGATCTTGCTTGCAGCAGCAATCTGAACTAATTCTGCCTCTTAGAGTCAGCATAGTGGACTCAAAATACAGTCTGTGTGGCACAATGGAAAGTATACATCTGGTTCTGTTAATTCTTCTTCTCTAGCGTGTGGTTTTACTGGCAATGGAGGGAACTGAGTCAACAACCAGAGAGAGAACAACAGGAAATGATGGGAATCAGGCGGCAGTCAACATGGAACTAATGTCTGGCAAGCCTTTGCATCGCTTTGTCTCAAAAGAGCCCAAAAGTCTTGGGGTAACACATCTGACTTTCCAGGGCCACAGAAATGACATGATATATGATGTACACAAGAGCAGCTCCAAGCTGTCTGCTGTAGGTGTTTTAATCCATCATTCCTCCTCTCCTTCCCAGATTGTCATACTGGTCTTTGGCTGCGCAGAGCTTCTGATGGGATTTCCCCTGTCCACACAAAATGCACGCACTTCTTGGGGAATCTACATTCCCCTCTGGCAGGGAGCACTGGTACGTAACATCTGGTCACATGCACTTGTCTTCAAAATAACAGTGTTACAGTCAGAGTAGTTACATGGACATGAATAGCCTGTTTATGAGGCGTATCCTGGTTATGATCATATTTGGGTTATGGTGTTTACATGAGCGCAGAGAAACTGGGTTATTCATATTCCTTATATACATCCGGGTTTCGTTCAGAGTATGGCAGCTAGCATAATCAGTTTTCTTACAAATGGAATATGGTGTTTCCATGCTTAAACACATTAAACGTGACACTCCAAAAAACACATTCTAAATGGGTTATTCATTTCCATGTCAGAGGGACTTTTTAAGGCCCCTTCAGAGCTTATTTTTGGGGAAATATGCTTGTTAGCTTTCTTGCTGAAAGTTTAATGAGAAGATCAATATCACATTTATATCTGTGCAGTAAATGTTAAACCAGCGGCTAATCCTAGCATAAAGACTGGAAACAATGCTTACCTGGCTCTGTCTGAAGGTGACCATATTAATACCAGCACCTCGAAAGCTCAATTAATGAAGGTGATATAATGCCAAATGCAGTTTTTCATGGCTTTTCAACATAAGCAGTCTTAGGTAGAATCTTCATTCAGGATCCTTGTGGCCTGAGGCTAGAGGCTTTGTAATCAGTACCTTCTTTCCGACCTCAGCAGAGAGAAAATGCCGATATCCTGTTGTTTGGGATCCATACTGATTCTCCTCACCATATTTTTTACAGCGTGTAAACATCCATGCCTTTACTTTGCTCAGCTGAATGAGGCACTCTTTTCAGGACCTTGCTGTCTTGTTTGGTGCTGTTTCTGTACCAGGCAGTGGTGTTCCCTGTCAGGACGCTCTCAATGAATCAGGAGTAGAAATTCCTCAGTGTCTGAGGGGATAGCTGGAATGTCCTCATGCGTCTCAGGTAAAAGGGTCTCTGCCTTAACTTTCTCACCACTGAGTCAGGATGCAGCACCCAGGTCAGGCCCTCAGTGATGTGGTCACCAAGGTACTTAGTACTATCTACCACTGTGCAGAATCTGGCTTCAAAAAAACGTCCCCAGCGCAAGATGGCAGTGCTTGTATCCAGAATGTTTGGCTTCATTTTTTTACAGTGGGAGTGGAGACATGTTGTCCATCTTTATATACAGTAGTTGTGTAGCGCTACCTCCAGCTAGGTGACATCCCTACCCACTAGGAACTACTCAACCTAACTCAGTCTGCCACTGTGATTTCTGTTAACCCTTTAATGCCGACATGTCAAAGGCACAAGGAAGACAATCTGTTGTTGACTGCAATAATCCACTCAACAGTCCGCATATACTTCCATCTTCAGAGGATGTTAAGACCCAAATGGGCTAACTTCACTTTCGATGGATGGATGAATGGGCCCATGACTATTGGAAACCTTTTGTATGTATTTTGCACTTCATATCATGTGTGTTTCATTAGTCCAAAAACTGAAGTGTAAAAATTACAATTAATGCTGTTACTTCTCGGCTGGGAGCAGCAGCTTCATTGCCTGACATCAGACAGAGCTGTCAACTCGTTACACTCATTCCCATCAATCAGTCAACTCAAACTGAGTGGAGTGGCCGATTGAAAAGTCTGGACCAGTGGTGTGTAGGTAGCTGATGAGGTGGTGTTACAAGGAAGATGGGTAGGTTACAAAGGAGGAGGTGGGTATACTCTCATATATATTTAAATGGCTTACTGTAAATGGCCAGAAAAAGAAGTGGGTATACCTGTATATACCCTCCAGGCAAGAAACGTAATGGAGTCTCCACTGGTTTCCTGGAAACAAGGCTACTGCTCGCCAACATAATTCCAGCACATAAACCCTGGTAAAACATTGAACTATGATTTACACACTTTGTTTTTTGTAACACTTAAACAAATGAGTTATAATGTATTAAGAAGTGAGCTTTAGAGGTGCTGAAAGGTAGATTTTGTTATGTTTTGGACAGAGCTAGGCTAGCCGTTTCCCCCTGTTTCCAGTCTTTATGCAAGCTAAGCTGACCGGCTGTTGGCTGGAGCCATAGACTGTAAAAAATAATCGACATCGCTAGTGCGAAGTCACCCATTGTTTTGTGGACTCCTATTTTGAAGCTTTGAGTTCGGATGTTGTCATGTTGTTTTTTTAAAGCCAGAAGTGATCGTATTTGGGCGACAGGCTGGCACTGTGGAGGAACGAGGGGTGGCTCTGAGCCATAGACTGTAGCAATACCACACACACATAGTTGTCATGAAGGGGTGGGGGGGGGATTAGCTATTGAGACCCGAACCATTTTTTGTACAAGGCTGGAAATGTGTATTTCTGGTGTTAAGTTGAGCATTTTAACATGGGGGTCTATGGGGGTTGACTGGACTCTGGAGCCAGCCTCAAGTGGCCGTTCGATGAACTGCAATTTTTGGGCACTTCCACGTTGGCTTCCTTTTTCAGCCCCATGAGTTAGCACTTGGCTGCAGCAGAACTGATGTGACAGTGGTATCACTCATTTCATCTAACTCTTTGCAATGAAAAAGGGAAGAAGAGCAAAAAAATCCCTTAAATGTAAAATTATTCCTGTAAGGCAAATTAAGTTAGTTAATTTTGACAAACATGTTATACAATAAATCAGCTTTAAAATTTAAGGAGCAAGCCAGTACTGCACTATAATCTGTATTAAATAGCTGATTAGAGTAAAAAATCACTTTCAGTTTTCTACTACAGTACAGAAGAGCTTTGGTTACTGATGATAATGTGAACCAGGATTTAAAAGTCACTTAAAAGTCATCAAAATATACTGCGGATGAATGACAAAGAAAAAAATATTTGATCTTTTTTGTTGTTGTTTGTTTATATTCTTCTTCAAGTTTCTTGTCTGTGGGAACCTGTCTGTCTACACTGAGATACATCCATCCAAGAAGATGGTAGGTATACTGTGATTTCATGATGTAGTTTTAGTGTTTAACTTTATTGACCCATACTCAGTCTGTCCTTCTTTTTTTAATAACTCACCTAATCTTTTTGAATTTATCTTACCCAGGTGACCATGTCTTTGGCCATGTATGTGGTTACACTTTTGGGAATCTTAGTCTCTGTTGGCTTCAGGATAACCCACTTTGGTTTCTTACGCTACGGGCACTGGTATGTAGATGACAGTGCACTGAACAGATGGGTGAGTTACAGCATATACTGTATATTTCAGGCTCTATGGACACGTTTTTAACTGTGTATGAATAACTTTCACTTTCTCTTGCTTCAGGAACAGCTTATTGCCATTGAAAGCATATTGCTCACTTCCTCTGTGTTTGTGTTGGCGCTTCTCATCTTCTTGATTACCATCGCACGTTTAGCTCTGAAATCCACACACACTCAGGTAAAACATTTTACACCATTACTTCTTCTAAAACAGGCATTTCCCACTGAGACTAAAGATTTGTAATTCAAATCTAACTCTCTGGAGGGAGATGTTTTTGAGCAGCAAAAAGTTACAGAGGGCAGGCAAGAATGTACAAAGACTAAATGAAAACCACAAATAAAGACGAAAGGTGGGGTTTTAGGGACCTCTTTTAAAGTTAATTTTCGACTGAATCCAAATACACAATTTCTATTGTAATGTTTTTCTATTTAAATGCTATCTGTAGGATTTAGGGGCATCTGTTGGCAGAAATCAAATACAATGCTTATAATTATGTTGTCATTAGTGTTGATCACCTGACAATAAGAATTGTTGTGTTTTCATTGGCTTAGAATGATGAGCCCTTCATATCTAAGTAGGGAGCGGGTCTTGTTCATGGATGTATAAGCAGAACTGGATACAGCATTGGAGGCAGTGCCTCATTCAGTCCTATGAAAGTTGTTCAGTGGTGCAGGAAGCCAAAAAGTCTGACTTCCCGGGTATAAAATTACCTGGCTCTTCCGCATCCTTGGGCCCATAGAGCAAGGGCACAAGAGACTTTCACCGGCTGAGTGGCTAACTTCCACTTTAGCCTTCTGCTAACTTGAATGGTGATAAAATGATTTGGTCGTGTGGCTCTTCTAGACTTTAGTAATGTCATCTGGCCAAATGGATCAAATCTCAATATAAAATGAGGGATTTTGTGGTGATAGTGATGCTCAAAAAATGGACCCACTGATTTTCAGAGGTCTGTTTCACAATGCATGTCTATGTCTGGGAAAAAAAGTCCTTCTGAGCCCAGTGGCATCATGTGAAGGATTTGAGGTCATAATTCTATGGTTTCCCCACTATGTGAAATTACTGACAGCAGTCCAGAACGGACAAACCAAACACTGTCTTTAAAGAGGGCTTTTTACAATTTTACATTACCTGAAGGCCACCATAGATTCTCCTACATGCTTAGAAAGGTAAGGGGAGAGTGGAGGGGTGAACAGTTGGTTGCAATTTGCAACTTCACCACTAGGTGCCACTAAATACTACACAGTGTTTATTTGATCTCTATTTGCCCAGAAATGTGTCATTGGGATGAAGGCAACATTAATAATGAGTCAAACAACACAAGAAAGACACAACAAAATCAGTATTAAACAGAATTACAGTTGTAAAATAATGGTAATAAAATTTCTAGTACAATAATATCAAAGATGTTGTCCTAGAAACAACCTAGGCCCACTGATAAATTATATTGTTTAATAGCTGTCTGTCCACCATCATGTTGTTGCCTTCTTGCGGTCCTCTTCCCTAACCTCTCCCATCTCTGTATCTTCAACAGGTTATTTTCCAGCACGTCCTGACACCCCGGAGTGACACAACATCAAACTAATCTCAACCTCTTGAAGTATTATTCTGCATTAACTAACACTGTTCTTCCTGCAGCGCACGTACCCTGTGAAAGAAATAGGTCATCATTCTGCACAGTATATCACATGTGAATATTACACCACCTGCAGGTGGTAGCCTTAATAGTACAGCCACAGCTTTTTTTTTTTGCACAACTGCACTAAGCTTCACTCTACAGAATATATACTGTTACTGAACCACATTTATTTTCTTTTTGTAAAGTTTGCTTCAGAATCAAAGTGATTCCTGTCGTCTCCTGTGAGAAAAACATAGTAACCACGAGTCTCTCAAGGGTTGCGTGTACTTATTGTACGGGTCATACAGTCGTAAACACTTAGCTATGCTACTTTGAGGTTAACAGGCCTTACACATCAATACTGATATCTGTCAATAAAATCTACTGCATTCACCAAATCTTAATACTGTACAAACAATAACAATGTAAGTTAACACTGGTAATATTGATTATATACTTACTGTTAGCCTTTAACCCTTATGTCATGATCATGTTTCTGCTTTGTTATTACAGTATGTGCAGGGTATGGTCATTTAACTACCATTTAAACTCTACATACAGCTTTGGATAATTAATGTGAATCACTGTAATGTTTATATAGTTCAGCATGTCTGTCGACATGACTGTGATATGAAGAGCCTATGAATGTACGAAAAACACAGATTTAGCTTTAGCTTTTAGTTATATGTGGTGCAATGAATGTAATGTATGTTGTCTTTGTTAAATTAACAATAAATGATCAAATAAAATGATGCCCAGATTGATGATCATATTACACACACGTACACATCTATATGCAAAGACTGCATTAACACATACTGTCTGCACAAGTAGAACCACACAGACATGGTGCACTATAGATTAATTAGCACTGTTAATTAGAAGTAGCAGACCGTCTGTAGTAAAGTTTGTACCTGCAGGAGTACTTTGAACACTATATTAGAAAGCCAGCAAATAATTGTTGTTTTAGGTTTGTCAGAGTTCAAGAGACCAAGTTAAAGGAGTAATGTGTAGGATTTAGGGGGATGTATTAGCAGAAATGGAAAATAATACAATAAGTATGTTTTCTTTTGTGTATGATCACTTGAAAATAAGAATCGTTGTGTTTTCCTTAACTTAGAATGAGTTGTTTATATCTAGATACAGGGTGGGTCCTCGTCCACGCAGATTAGCATGTTGCACCACCATCTTTCTACGGTAGCCCAGAACAGACAAACCAAACACCGGCTCTAGATAAGGCTATTCACGTTTTTGCATCAGCTACCCTTGTTAGCGGCCCTCCGTGACAGGGCCTGGGGAAAAAAACACACCTTTTTTCATGTGAAACTGCTTCATTCAATGTTTTACCTGTTAAAATCACCACATCTGAAAACAATGACTACTGAAGGAATTCTAACCAGAAGTTTCAGTTGCAATATGCAGTACTCACCGCTAGATGCCACTAATTTTCCCTAAATCTTAGACACTGGACCTTTAAAGGCTCAACTTTTAAAATCCAGTTTAAAGGACTTAGATTGATATATTGGCAGAAATGGTATATAATACTCATTACTATGCTTTATTAGTGTATCATCACCTGAAACTAAGGGTGCTTTCACGCCTGCTCTGTTTAGTTCAGTTCAATCGAACTCAAGTTCGTTTGCCCCCTAAATGCAGTTCGTTTGGGCAGGTGTGAACACAGCAATCACACTCGGGTTCGCACCAAAACAGTGCAGTAAGTTTGTGGTGAGAACGTGCTCCGACCTCGATCTGAACCAACTGCAGTCACATGACACATTGTTTGGGTTAAGCATGAGCATGTTACAGTCCTGGAGGATTATTAATGTGCACCTCCTCCTTCAGCATTCAGCACATCCAATGCCTTAAAACATTGTTTTCTAGTTGGAGCCACACCTCGTTTTCAAACTGTATGGTTTGCCTAAAATGACAGCAATATAGTCCACAATGAGCAGCACTAAAATCAACCTGTGTAGTTGTCCTTCCATTGTGACATTAATTTAGTAAGTGTACTCTTCTTCAATGTTTTGTTTACTTCCTGGATTTTTCCTGCATAGAAATTCTGACCAATCAAGAGCAGCTTTCTCGCACACGGCATTTTATCTGGTCCACTTGTAAATGCTGCCGTGAGAACACAAACGAACTCTAGGCAATTATGCAACTCTATAGTAAAATTAGTCCCTGATTCAGACCAAAGCAAGACAACTCTAGGTCTGAGAGCACCCTAAGAATCACTGTGTTTCGTTACCTTAGAATGAGCTGTTTATATCTCAGCAGGTCCTCTTCCAACATGGAGTTGGCCATGTTGGAAGAACACTTACAGATTAAAAAAAAAAAATAACATTTTGTTACCAAACTTACCAGCATCAGAAATTTTGTTGGAGTGATTAAAAAAGGCCTGAACCACTACCTGTGTTCTATTTCTGTGTTGAATTAGGTGGTGGTGGAGCAGCACTTTAAATCACTGCACTGCGTCTCAAAACGCTTTCAGTATTTCATCATGACCATTGTGTAAGCACATTGGCGTCATTCTAGTTCTGTTTTTTCACAGACATCTCCTCAAAGTTTCATTAAGTCATCATGAGCTTGCTTCTTTGCAAAGATTCAAATGCAATTTCAGTTCTGTTGACTTTCACTTGTGTGTATGCTGCATTTATTGTTATATGGTCAAAGCAACCATTAAACCTTCTCCTGTATGTGCAAGACATTTAGATAGCGTTGAATGAAACCCACAAACACAATGATGTTGGGATCCAGTAACTTCCCACCCTTAACTCACCAAGTTTCAGAAAAAATTCTACAACACCTCAACTGCATTAAAGTCTACAATTTATAGCAACAATGATTTAAATGCAACATTCTCAAAGATCGCAAACCACAAAACTGCAATGGAACCAGCAACAATTTTGGTAGCTTAATTTATTTCCAGTCATTTCACTGAGTAGACAAACAGTAGTTCAACATTACAGTGGAAGTCCTCCCCTGGTGTTGGTAGTCCAGGGCAGAGGGGTTTCTTGTCATATTTGGTCCATGTGCATTTTTTTTTTTATGTTCACAGTATTTAATAGACGTAGCTGGCTGTGTACAGAGACTGCATGGAGGCCTGGTCAGCTGAGCCAGAGGGCTTGTACTCTCCTTTGGCAGCCAGGCCGTTGATCTGGAGAGAGCAACAGAGGGGGAGAGTTAGGGCAAAGTCGAACCTGAGTGTTAATGATCAGCCTGGGCTACTTTAGTGCAAGACTGAATGTCCAGAAAGCTTTTAAGAATCAATCATTTACCAGTCTGTATAAAGTTGGGTAATACAAGGGTAGAGTGATTTAACAGCCTGTTTTGTGCACAGTCCACAACTACGTATTGATAAGTGGCAATCGTTTATTAGCGTCTGTTCAGTATTAGTGATAGCTGATCATGCTCTCTGAGACTAACCTTAGCCCTGGTGCAGAAAGCTTCCTGTGCAGCTGCCTTGTTGGCAGCTTTGCCCTGCCAGGCTGCAAGAGCAGAGGCCTGGAGTGCACGACCGTATGAGAAGGTCAGCTTCCAGGGGCGATGGAGGGGCACCTGGTTGATGGCGTTCAGGTTGCGGGAGGCCTCCTCCTCACTCTGACCTCCAGACAGGAAGCAGATGCCTGGAAAGACATAGAAAGCAGCATGCCACTGAGAAACTCTTCAGTCCTGTTAAATTGCTTTGCTATGGGAAAAGCTGGCCTTATGACACTCACCAGGAACAGAGGCGGGGACAGTGCGCCTCAGAGCGGTCACTGTAGCCATAGCAACCTCCTGAGGGGTGTACTTCTTAGTGCAGGAGTGTCCAGCAGTGACCATGTTGGGCTTCAGCAGAGTGCCCTCCAGGTACACGTGGTGATCAGACAGAGCCTTGTACACAGCAGCCAGAACCTAAACATGAAGCAGATTTATTACTGCACGTGCTTTTAAATATTTTATGGTTTGGCCGACTAAGCCGAAGACGATGAACCAACCTTTTCTGTGACGTACTGGCAGCGCTGCAGGTCGTGGTCTCCGTCAGGCAGGATCTCTGGCTCCACAATAGGCACCAGGCCGTTCTGGTGGAGAACATAAATGTCAGTTTAAAATTGATTACTTGCAGCCAATATTTCTGATCACATTAAATTCACGTGTGTACAGACTACGGCCGCACACACCTGTTGGCAGATACTGGCATATCTGGCGAGGACATTGGCGTTCTCTGCAATGGCGAGAGCTGATGGGCAGCCGTCTGAGATCTTGAGCACACACCTCCACTTGGCAAAGTCACAACCGTCCTTCTTGTACTGGGCACAGCGCTCCGACAGTCCATCAAGACCTGTGGAAAAATAAGACAAAGGATGTTGGTATGCTGCAGGGTTATGTTCAATCTGGATTACGCTGCTGAAACGTGCAAAGAAATTTAGCATCACGAAGCCTTGCACTTCTGGGCTAGGAATTAGAAGAGAAATAAAATCCATTTTCACCTTGTGTGGTGGTCTCTCCATCTGTTCCATTCAGACCAGCTGTGCCTTTGTCCACCTGAAGCAAGAAATCAAAACACATCCATTAACTTAGGATCAACATGTGGAAGACTTCAAGATTAGTGCAATCAACTACGCTCAGCCTCCACTCACCTTGATGCCAACAACAATGCCCTTATCCTTGATGACTTGGGGGAAGAGCTTGCCGCTGTTTGATTTCTGGTACAGTGTCTCGTGGAAGAAGATGACCCCACCTATGCAGTTGGAGATGGAGGCATCAGTGGAGAAGAGGAGGTCACGGAAGCAGCGACGGTTCTCCTCGTTGTTCTCCACGTTGATTTTCTGGAGACGTTTTCCCATTGTTCCTTAAAAGAAGAGGAGAGAAAACATTTCAGTTGCACACTCTGCAGTCACCTCTCATCTTAGAGAAACAACCAGACACTTGAGGCCCACCTGTTGATTCATCTGCAGCCAGGATTCCCTTTCCTGGAGCTACGATCTTCTGAGCAATGTCAGAGAGCTCCTTCTTTTGCTCCGGAGACAGGGATGGAAACTGATGAGTCATCCTAGAGGAGAGAAACAAGTTATTTCACAAAACTCTCGAAGTAGTATGAGGAAGATTTAATCTTTTTTTCCAATCCAAACACAATGATCCTCTGTCGTCCTGCCTCTCTTGCGCCACCTCTGTAAATATTTGGCTTGCATGGTTGAACTTTGGCCTTCAAGCAGATAAGTTCTGCCTTTAGATGCACAGACACAAGTTCATAGTTCATCTTAAATTGTTGGCTAATGTTTACTGCAAAAGTCCCCCAGTTAAACAACATAATCTGCAAGCTGTCTTGGAATTAAAATTACGAGCACCATTTGCAAACATACAATATGTGATCACAAAAGGCAGACTGAACACGGATGTGTTTCCTTGTAATTATTTGCACAAAGCCCGAGGCATACTGGCAACCCTCAGGCACACAACATACACAGGCTACAACACTTTCAAAGTAAAATTACTACTAATCTCTTCTGCACATAAAAAAAATAAACTAGTAAAGAAGTTACCACTGTAATTTCTCAATGTAACCTGAGCATTATAAATTAACAGCTCAGTTCAGACTATTAAAAACGTGCATCTTCCATGCATGCATCTTAACATCATCGCTGCACAATAACACGAGGAAACCCGATGATGCAGACTTATCTTGCAGAAACCAGGCAAATTGGTTCAAGACAAAAGAAAAAACAAGTGAAAAGCAGTGACAGAAAGAGTATGCAAAAGCTCAAAACTAGAAAACACGTCTTACTTGTCAGAGTTTAGTCAAACAGCGAGGGCAACACAGGTGGCAGACGGCCTGTACAGCCTCCCAGCAGCAATAGGACTGATTGAGAAGGCCGATTTAATGGCTCCAAGCTGTATTTATTGCCTGTTTGGCGCTGTGGAGGAGGTGCTCGTGATGTGGCAGGGCGTGTGACACCCCTGTAACGCAATTGGCCCGGTCACACAGACAGGGGCGGTGTTTGCATGATAAGGCATCAATGCTCGTTTGTGGACTTTAAGCTGATGGTTGAATGTGAGTTGAAAACAAGAAGGGAACACTGTGTGTCGACTGAAACAAGCCACAAAGTCGAAGTGTGCATGCATTACACAGCCCTGAAACAGCCTCCATTTTTTCCTGCTCCATTATGCGCTGAGAATATGATGAAATATGATGTACAAGGCTGCTGCAATGTTGCAATGCAGGTTTCTTTGTTTCTTTTGTCCTAGTGAACAACAGGTGATACTGTCTGTCTGTCTGTCTCATACAGGAGTGTTCAGAGGACAGGTGCAGGTTAATTATGGTGGACAAAGCTGATTTACTTGCATGTCAGTGACCCAGACATATTCACAATTCACAAAATATATTTACAAAAACAGATAAAGAAAAAGTACTGTTCAAAAGAAATAATGGACATGTGAAATGGAACACCCTCATTAGCTATCGAGAGCTTGAGAATAGGGGCCCAAATATGAAGCAAATGTGTTCATGAACACATCTAGATTTAAGAAAAGAAAGTGCACAAGATTTACAGTAACATTTATAAGTTACACAACTCCTACGGCTGTAATGTTGAAGATATAGTTCAAAAGAAAAACATTTTATCTACAATCAGATACAGATCAGCTTATGTAACACTTTTCCTCATTTATTTCAAATTACATCTTCCAAAGTCCTGCAGAGCATGTTCTGTATGTATCATGACATATATGTTCAACTGTGGGAATTTGCTTTTATATAATTTAGGTATACCCTTTCCTCTGCCTGCACGTGGATTTTCATTATTTGTATGTCATTTCTTTGATTTGAATCCGTGTGAAACACATAACTGATGCAGATAGGCAATTCATCAGACCTTTGTGCATTATCTACACCAGCTTAAACTTTTAGCAAGTCTTATTTTAGGATGTGTGATCCGAATTGTCGTTAGAATTAATTCACTTTTATATTGCGTGTGTAATCACGCCATTGTAGGTCCAACTTTTGGCCTAGTTATGCCCTTACAGTTGCACCAGAAAAACTTGCTTTTTCATGCTACCTTGTGCTTGTTTATCTTCCTCATGCGTCACATTACTCGTCAAGCGTGTCATGCATAAACAGTTTCCCTATCGATTGCTGAAAATGGCCCAAAAAGACTTGCAGGGGTGTTTGTAATGCTATCATCAGTCCATGAGTGACCTCAGCAGATAGGGCTGTTTGCACTGACAGTCTGGCATGGATCTGTAACTCACATTTGATGACTTTTACACAACCTGGACTCTGCACCCACTCTGCAATGTACTCTTTAATAGTGCTGATCAGAGGTCAGACTATGATACATGCATGCTCCGCTACATAAGGACTGACTGAGAGACAGAGAGAAGTGCAAAATGTTGTCCTGACAAGTTGCTTAAACCCACAAATATGTGAACTAAATCAAAAATACAGCGCCAGAGGAATGCTGGTGTTGTTTTAGTTGCACAATAATTGCAACAATATCCTCAAGCATTGCAACTCTCATGGAGTTATGGGTGTGTGGGAGCAGCGATCCAACCCTGCAGGAACACGAAGTATCTCTTATGTAAAGATTTGAACATGTCTGACTTGTCTCAGTTGTTGAAAAGGAAATCATCCAAGTGTGTGCATTACAAATGGCTGTTTTAATTTAGCAGAAGGCTGTTCAGGGTTGTTATTCAATGTTTGGGATCTTGTAAATTTAAGTTATCACACTGCACTCTACACTTAAGATAGGTATGGATTACCAACGGGGCAAGAGAGGGCAACTGCCCAGGTGCCTCAGACCTCTGGGGTCCCCAGAAGTCCTATGTACACTGTGTATCAGGTACCATTTTGTGATTTGTTTGTGAATCCGCACCAATATCAGCTGGGTCCTGCGTTACTATGACATCTTTTGGCCTTATCTTGTAGAAGGACCCTGTGTCCAAATCTAGTCACAGAGCCTTAAGTATTGTAGTCTATTTTATATTGTGCTCACATGGTGCATTTTCCTTTGCTAAGTTCCATTTCATCAAATCATCACAGAATAACTCAGCAGTAAATCTGGGCCATGGTAATAGGTCTACTAGCATGTATGCCAGTAAAGAAGTATTGGTAGGTACTAAATATGATCAATCTGGGGTCTATAATGGGCAACAGACAGTTTCAAACTGTTTTATGGGTCCAAGTGTATTTTCTGTTGGGATGTTGGTTAATGCAGTAGCTGACATGGAAACTACACAAGATACTTTTAGTTAACTTGGTAGCTGACAGGAGATATAACCTGGACCAAAGCTGTTGCTCAAGCAACAGAACAGCAATGAAATAGCCTATATGCATTCTACTTGATGGCAACTTGGAGACATTAGGGTCCCAATATATTCTCTGCTAGAGTAGTCCACAACTGAATGAATGTTGATCAGAGTCTGGTGCAGAGTAAAAGAAAACAGTGGAGCTTGAATTGATTTCATGCAAGAAGAGGACAGAGCAGACTCTACCTGCTAAGGAGACTCGGGTGATTTGAAGCACAGGGGGCACTCCTGAGGACCTTCTATGACTCAGTGGTAGCATCAGCCATCTTCTATGGAGTGGTTTGTTGGGGCAGCAACATCTTGACAGCTGACAGAAAGAGACTCAACAGACTAATGAAGAAGGCCAGCTCTGTCCTGGGATGCTGCCTCGACCTGGTGGAGGTGGTGGGAGAAAGGAGGATGATAGTCATGCTATCATCCCTAATGGACAACATGTCCTACCTCATGCAGGACACTTTGTCAGCACTGGGCAGCGCTCTCAGTGACAGGCTGCTTCACCCGCAGTCCTTCCTTGCTGCTGCTGTCAGACTATACAACCAACACTGCTCCCAGTAGACCACACATCCAGAAACCATGGACATTCAATCATCACTCATGCGCAACATCTGTATCTGTATATACTAACTGCGAAATATCTACACTGGTACCTGAGTTACTGCTCACGATCAGTAACTCAGGTGCAATATCAGTATTGTTAAACTGTGCAATATCTATACCTCCATCAGTCAGTAATGTAAAATCAGCCATTCGGTCTGTCTCTTATGATATTCTGCTTCTTTGGATGCTTCCTAATTATATTGCTTTGTGTTTTTATACTGTTTGCTTATTATACTGCTCTTTGTTTCTGTACAGTTTACTCATTTTACGTGCTAAGCTATGTACTGCTGTGCACTTTATTTTTTTCTACAGATGCTTCCTGTTTGTATGAGGTATGTTTGAGTATGAGGAAGAAAGAGGGGCTATGATTACAGGTTTTCAGAGGTCAGGGTGAATGGCGGCACAGATTAAAGAAGTGCTTGTGGGGACACGATGAAGGAGAGGAATGGATATTTATATTTTTTAAGCAATGGGACTAATCAGAAGACAAACAGAATAGGATAATAGTGGACAAGTTAAACCAGAGGGAGGCAGCAAAGCAACCTAAAGAATGCCAGCTGCAGTAAAACCCCAACGAAGAAGAATAGCGTGTGGTTCCCTCCCTGCCGGCAGGGGGCGCTGTGTCATCTGAACACTGTCCCTCTAGGACTGTTTGCACTTCCGGTTCCTAGAGGCAAGGAGCCGCAACATCAACAGCCACTAACAGATTCTGTTAATAGTGTAAAAGTCCTAACTTTAAAAGCGGTAAGATCTCGGTTAGGAGTGATTGATATTGACAATGTGAGGAAGTAAATGCATCGATGTGTCGGGTCAGTGCCGGGTTCTCCTGAGCATCAACGGCATCTGAAGCTAGCGTTAGCAACCAGCTAACATTAGCCTAACGTTACACTGGCTCGATTAATACGCTTGGTCCGGGTTTAAAACGTGATAAATCATTTTTATGTGTATTTCTTTCGACTGCTAATGATTAAGACGAATAGGTTGTCAGGATAAACATCAAGGCAGCCATCTTCGGCCACTTTAAAGTTAGCTAGCTACATGTACAACATTGCATCGCTTTCTCGTTCATCCTGATGAGCCATCTGGATCTAACAGTCCTCCATATTCTTTATTAGACACTTTCTTCTTTTCCGTTTGTTTCAGGAGTCTGAGCATGTCGGGACAGAAGCGTCCTGGTGACCCCAGCGGCCCCTCGTCCTCCGGTGCGCCCCCGGAGAAGCGGAGGGAGAGGGAAGGAGAGGACGGGGGTCCCGGTGTCAGCGCTACTACCGCGGTGGAGACTGTCATCAAACTGGGAGGAGTGTCCAACTCAGTGAGGCCCCTTTTATTATCCACTACTGCTAGCAGATGTGTTCACAAGTTTCACCTTGGAAGTGTAAAGGCTGCCTTTTCTCTTTGCACTCATGTTTGCATCATTTATTTTTCAGGAAGAACAAGACATCAAAGCCCTCCAGGCTAAGAACCGAAAGTTGGGAGAATCTCTTGATCAAAGACAGGTAAATTGATATTTATAAGTGTATGCACACACACAAACACACACACACTGAAGAAGCTGCTCTTATGTACTGTTGTGCGTGGAGAGGTTCATCTCTTGGCTTGGTTGGTTTACAGGTGATTGAGGATGAATTGCGAGAGCGAATTGAGCGACTGGAGACCCGCCAGGCCACTGATGATGCCAGTCTGCTGATCCTCAATAGATACTGGAACCAGGTAAACAAGTTCAGACATGGAAGAAAAAGCAAAAATAACTTGCTCAACATTACCAGTCTCCTTTCCTGTAAAGACAGCAGAGTCGAAATGTGATGCCCCCCTCTCTCCTTTAGTTTGATGAAAACGTTAAGCTGACCATCAGGCGTTACGACCAAGCAAGCAGCGAACCTGAGAAATCTCTGGCAGGCGAGGCACGGAGCCTCAAGCCAGAAACTCCAGAACCTGATGGTGACTCCAACCAGGAGCGGGCCAAGGACAGAGGTAAAGATAAAGCTGACACGGGATCATGACTTATAAAGCAATAACATGTTGCAATTTGAGTAACAAAACAAACATCAAAATCATAATCCTCTTTCCTGCTGTTGTCACTCAGGCCATCAGGGAGAGACCAACAACTCCTTCCTGGCCACACTGGCGAGCAGCAGCAGTGAGGAGATGGAGGCTGAGCTTCAGGAGAGGGTGGAGTCAAGTCAGAAGCAGGCCAGTCATGTGATGGAGATCTATGAGAGTCTGAAGAAAACTGTGGACCAACTGAAGGCAGAGCTGGACAGTGGAGCTGGTGAGATGAATGATGAGAAAGTTTTGGTAGAGGAAGATGTGAAAAAAAATTATTTGGGAGGAATTCATCAAGCATATTTTTATGTTTACACCCATGCTTTTCTGTCCAGAGGGCACTCTATGGCAGGCAGCTTCCAAACTGAACTCCCTCCTGACCAGCGAAAACGAGCGGCTGCAGCAGCTCACTGAGGACCTCAAGCAAAAGCATAGTCACATGACAAGCGAGGTACCAATCATACACCCTTCCCTATTCACAGTATGTTCCTTCTCAGGCTAAGTCAACCTTACAGGAATATTTAAGAATTTTTTTTAGTGGGTTTGTATGAGATACTTGTCCATACTCAGTGTATTACCTACTGTACATAGCGGTCAGCACGTCCCCAGTTTGGAAAAGCAAACAGGAGTACCACCGCAGAAGCCGAGTAATGTACTGCTGTGCGCGGGGGCGGCAGCAAAACATATTTTAGCCACCTAAAATAAGATCCATCTTAAAGGGAACTGAGCTGAAACTGAAAATGACCTACATTCTCCTCAAAGCCACAAGACTCTTTTGAAAAAACAGTAATTTCATACCACAGAACATGGTAGTTGCTGGTCTACCACTGCCTCGATTGGTCAGTTTGTGTTTTTTTGAGACTTAAGTGAAACCAAACTAACCCTTTGAAACGCCAAAGTCATACAATAACTTAACCAATGGAGGCAGTGGTAGACCAGCACCTGCCTCGTTGTGTAGCATTAAATTACTGTTTTTGTCAATGGAGTCTGGCTTTGAAGAGAGCATAGATGACAGCTTTAGTTTCCCATTGGACAGGGCTGTCTGCGTCAAGGTGAAGCGATGAATACATTCTAAATATAGCGTACACTTTTGCTGAAACTGATTTTATTAGGTGGCTTGAATATATTTTGCTGCTTCCCTGTCCACAGCAGTACATTGCTCAGCTTCTGTTGCTGTAATCCTGGCTTTTTCTCCAAAAAGGGTGCCGACCACTATTTACTGTAGGTAATACACTGAATATGGAGAAGTACCTCATACAACCTCACTTCAAAAATTAGAACCTTTTAACAGTTACAAAAATGCTTTTAAAATTCTTGAAAATTGCTGCGACTGCTATATTCAATGGTAGACCTGTCTTTAAGTTTGTGTTACCACAATGCAGGGTGTTTATTTGTAACAGAATTCAGGAACTTTGAATCTTTAAGTTATGAATTGGTCTAAATACATGACAGTTTTAAGTATTAAATTCCTTCAAACTCTTGACACTGTAGTTCACTGTGTAAAGTCTAACTTAAGGGTGTCAGTCCTAATGACGGAGGACAGGAGGATGATGGTCATGGACGATACCATTTTTGGGATGGTCACTGGAAGGAACGTAGACCTTATCAAAAAAAAAATCAAATGCGATTAAACCATAACAATAATCTCTGACAAAGCTGTGTGTCAATGTGGCATTGTGAGTGAGGACAAACTTCACACACTGACACACACACACACACACACACACACATAGCGAGCAGATGAACAGCTGTCAGGCACTTACAACGCTGTCTTGAAGCAGCGGTTGGATTTTGAAAGTAATAGAATCACTAAGTTTAAGGATATTGCTATAAAAATAGGTTGATTTATGAATTTAATACATGTAATATGATAAATCAGTAGATATGTACATGTAACAGATGCTTTTTAGAAAATGTGAGCTAATTAAAAATAATAATTTCCATCATGTTACATACATACCATGCATCACCTTTGATTATGAAAATGGTTTTATTGTAGAAAATCAGTTGTTTTATAATTGGGATGGTCAGCATTACTTCCAGATGGTTTAAATTTAATTTCAAGATGTTTTGACCAAAGGTTAAAAAAGGACAGATTGTTTCCATTAGCTCTTGTGTGTGTGGTCTGAAGTCTCTGTTCTCCCGTCTTGTCCAGTCCCGAGGGCTGGGTCGTGCAGCAAACAAAGCAGACCAGCGTGTCAGCGAGCTGCAGGTTCTGATCGAGGAGCTCCAGTGGGACATGGAGAAGATCCGCCGCCGAGAGAACAGACTGAATGCACACCTGAGCGAGATACTGGAGAGGGTGAGGATGTGTTCTCTCTGTCTCTGTGTGTCAAACTGTAACAAATGTTCTGATGTCTATAATGAAGTTAATTATGCTATAACGCTTCCTGTAATGCACCCCAGGTGAACAGCAAAGGTTATAAGGTGTGTGGGGAGGCCAGCAGCGTTTGTGGGACCATCACTATTAACAAGAGAAAGGTAGGAATTGTATTTCACAATTTTGATAATTGACAAAGGTGTTAAGTTCTTGTTTTTGTAGTTTTTCTTTCCACACCTTGCATTTCAAACTTGTTGACACTAGGTCTGTACATAATGTCTTTTTTTTTTTTTTACATTTGGATGGTTTTCGAGTGAAGCTTTGAATGTCTGTTGTCATAATTTATGATGTCATGCCCCTAAAAAAATACTCAGAAAACCCCTATGTAGATGAATAAAGTGAGTTATCAAATTAAATGAGTTTTTTTTTTTTTTATTAACTCAGTTTCTTCTAATGGATAAATGTGATTTGTGGTGCTGTTAGATTACTGCTAGACTGCCCAGTGAATACAGGTGTGTGCCTCCCTTAGTGTGCAGCAAGCAGGAGAGTAAACAGTATTTTGACTGCAGTGAAAATTTTGTTTTTTAAAGGCTAAATGCCCAAAAATACAGATTGAAGTAGAATATTTCATTGAATTAAAAGAATATATAAAAATGTTTTTAATTTTGGAAATGGTTACATATATCTCTTTTAAGCAAATTGTGACTGTTGGACTTAATAACAAGAGTCGGAAAACAATCCTACACAGCCACGACTGGAATCTGGTTCTTCAAATAGTATAATACTAATAATATTATTGTAGCCTAATCTTTATCTACTGTTCAGAAATACCGGTTTTAAGCAGAATAAATTGACATGCCAAAAAAAGCTGTGCAGCATTTAAATGTTGATTTAGAATTTGAATATTTATGTTGTGAATGAAGCCTTAAAACTATACGGCACAACCCTAGTTGACATTGTTTTTTCCTCTCTTTTGTCAAGTTTGAAGAAATGAACAGTGATATGGAGGAGAACAGGGAGTTGGCAGACAACCGTCTGATTGAGCTGCAGAAGCTGCAGCAGGACCTGCAGAGCGTTCACCAGGAGAACAACAACATGAAGGTGGAGTTGTGTTTCTCACACACCATTCTGACTGTCATCTGAAAATGACCCATGAATACATTACAGTTTTTGATGAATTATGATCACAAATCCTCCTCCTATTAAAGCTGCTTTAAATCAAAAGACTTCATTATCATTTTAAGATCTCCACACTCCCATTACTTTAGTTTGCTTTATTTTACTGCTTTGATGAATACAAAAAAGGACATTGGTTGAAAAACATCTTTCTGCATCAGTTAATTCTGTACCTAGAAATCTCCCTGATGAACTTTAAGTCTCTTTAAGCCGGTGTTTTGCTGTATTGAATATTTATTCCATGTCTGTCTCTGTCTCTCTTTCCTTTCTCTCTCTTCCCGTCAGGCTGAGCTGCTGAGTCGTGCAGAAGGCATGGTGAAAGAGACCTCTGAGTATCGCTGTCTGCAGTCGCAGTTTTCTGTCCTCTACAACGAGTCTCTGATCCTCAAGGCTCAGTTAGATGAGACACGCGCTCGTCTTAACACTACCAGGACGGCGAGACTTCGACAGCTGGAGCACATGGAGGTCAGTGTGTGTGAGTGTGTGTGTCAGTATATATTTATGTGACCTTTCGTCCCTCCCTCACTATCATCCCCTCTGTGTGCAGAATGATGAGGTGGCTCTGCAGAGGAAGGTTCGTACAGAGGTGTTTCAGCTGGAGGACACCCTGGCTCAGGTCAGGAAGGAGTACGAGATGTTGCGCATTGAGTTTGAACAGACTCTTGCTGCCAACGAGCAAGCAGGTAACTAATAGAATTGGGTTGCTCGATACTAAGATTCACATCAGCTCCTCACAGACAAACTAACTAGCTCCTGATCTGTACTCTCTTTTCTCCACCCTTCATCTCTCGCTTTCTTATTTTTCCTCTTTTCCCCAGGTCCTATCAACAGGGAGATGCGTCACCTGATTAGCACGCTGCAAACCCACAACCAGCAGATGAAGGGAGAGGTGGTGAAATACAAAATCAGACTGAGAGAGACACAAGCTGAGCTCAACCAGGTAGGCAAAAAGAGACACTCATGCAGTCACCTCTCACCAGCAAAAGAAATAAAATAGGTCACTTTTATGATACCATATCTGATGGGTATAAAGCACAGTACAACAGCACACATTTATATGTTGCCTCTTCAGGTCCGCGCTTCAAAGGGCAATGCCATCCTCCAGTCCCAGTCCAGCACAGAGATGGACGTGAAGGATGAGACAACCTCTCCCTCGACCCCAGCCATCTCTGGGGAACCCGTGGTCAAAACAGAGCCTGACAACGGCTCCTCCACACCCAGCAGCACTGGTAACTAACACCCAGTTGACTTATTATGAATATAAACTACTGATTTCACTTTGCTCCTATGATACATATCAAAATATTTTGGGACCGCCCTAGTTTACAATTTCTGCTTCATTTTGTTGTGTTTTCTTCCTGTAGGAGCCTCGGTGAAAACAGAGCCTGGAGTGGAACCAGAGGCAACTGTAAAAGAGGAGGATAAAGAGGAGAAGAAAGACAAGGAGGAAAAGAAAGAGAAGGACATTATAAAGAAAGAGGAGAAAGACCGGGAACGGGAGAAAGAGAAGGAGAAGGAAAGAGAGCGGCCGACCCGCAGCGGTGGTAGCAGTGGTTTGATAAAAGAAGAAAAAGAGAAGCCAGGGAGCAGCAGCCAACCAGAGGAGTCAGCTGGGGAGCGCCTGTCTATGGTTGGAGGGTCAAAGAGGAAGGAGATGGAGCAGCTTAAGATCGTCCGAGCGGAACTCAAGTAAGTTTTTTTACATTCCTTTTTTTTTAACTACCAAATAGATGAGGGAAAACTGTGTGACCTGGTGGCGTCCATGGTTTTTCCAAGCCACTTCAATTGAAACCACACCCACTTCTGCATGATGAAAGCCTCGACACACTCATGGTCATCCCAAAGTGAGAAGAGTATTAGTTAGCTAGCAAACCTCGCGTGTCCCCCCACTTCATTCCCTGCTGCTATGAGACACAAAGCCAAAAGGTTTGCTGAGCCAGTCTGGGATCAGACCCCCAGTACTGGCGTATGTGCTGGCTGACTTTAACTGGATACAGGCGCTGAAGATCCACCTCCGCAAAATATGGCAGCTTGGAAAATAGCGATATAAGTAGTTAATGGCTGTAGCATCTCCAATACAGCCAGCAAGCCTTAGTAAGAACAGATAAACACGGGAGGAATACACATGTAACAACACACCTAGATACAGAAAGCAGGTAGAGGGTCATTGAAAACCAATGTCCTGCCTCTAAAGAGAGGATGAGAAGGTCTCAGTGGTTTTTGGCAAGTGGTTCAAAGCCACTGATGACCTCAAGCAGTGCCGTTTCACCAGGAGCGCAGCTATAGGACGCATCTTTGAGCCAGCAGCACCTGACTCACTGCATGCCACAGCAGTAGGTTGGCGGCCTGCCTTCGTCACGTGGAAGTGGTGGGTTGGAACAACGAGAGATGTGGCCTGGTGATAAGTGATACTGTCGTCCATGTGTCAGGAACCATTCATTCATGCTGGATCATTGAATATTCTGCATAGACTGTCACAGAAACCTCCATTAATGTGTAAAGAAATACAAATACACAAACTAAAAATGCACGTCACAAAGACTTTATAGAAGTGAAACATATTGTCACATATACTGTCAAAATATCAGGAATGTTCTTACCCACACATAGCTAGTAATAAGGTGAGGATGCAGTCTGTGTGGTGCTTCTCTCTTGACACTTGGAGGACTTGATTTAAATATATCTGCTTTGCCTATTGGCACACAAAATATGTGCCATGTTGATATGTTTGTTTTTAAAGATCATGATATTCGTCATGTATCACAGTTGCAGAAGAAGATGGTTGACACAATGTTCATTTTCAACCCCTTGTGTTTTTTTGTTTTTTTTGTTCCAATATATGTTGTTATTGTTTATGTTGATGCTTTCGTGCCTGTGGGTCAGCATCAGGCTGTAGCGTCCAATAAACATGTGCACCATTCTTCTCACCAACAAAACAACACATTGGAAAGAAATTACCAGTCATATGATTCTGTGAATCACCAGCAGGGGCTCACATGGTATAGTAGACTCTTGTCTCAATAAATGGCAGGTAAACAATAAGTCACTGAGTAATGGGTGAAAAAGACGATGATTTCCCCCCTCGTTTTCATTTCACGTTCTTCTCAGAAACAGTGTGCAGAACCACGATTGATATCTGACCCTGGATGATTGTTTTTATATGTTGGATGACTGATAGTTTTGTTAAAGACTCTTCCCTTGACTGTGCAGGAAAGCTCAGGAGTCCCAGAGGGAGATGAAGCTGCTGCTGGACATGTACCGCTCAGCACCAAAGGAGCAGAGGGACAAAGTCCAGCTCATGGCTGCAGAGAAGAAGTCCAAGTCAGAGGTGAGCGACACTGCATACTGTAGAAGTTTGTGTCAATATAAAGAAGATTCCATTCTTGGTCCATTCATTACAATTTCTAAAACTATTTAAGGATATTTGCAGTAGTAATTATTAAATTGTTATATTGTTGCAGTCCCATAATAACAATTCTGATTCCAGGGAGAGGAGCTGCGGCAGAGGCTGAGGGAGCTGGAGGAGAGGGAGAGGAGGGAGGGTAAGAAAATGGCAGACGAAGAGGCTCTGAGGAAAATCCGCTCTGTGGAGGAGCAGATCGATATCCTCAACAAGAAGCTCTCTATAGCAAAACAGGTGTGTGAGCCAGTCGTTGTGTTTTTATGCACAAACAAAACCCTTTGCTCTCTGACACAATCGCCTCGCTCCCTCTGCAGGAGGAAGACGCACTGCTGAGCGAGATGGACGTGACGGGCCAGGCCTTCGAGGACATGCAGGAACAGAACATTCGTCTGATGCAGCAGCTCCGAGAAAAAGACGACGCCAACTTTAAGCTGATGAGCGAGCGGATCAAGTCCAACCAGATCCACAAGCTGCTGAAGGAGGAGAAGGAGGAGCTGGCAGACCAACTGCTAACCCTAAAAACTCAGGTGAGCCACAAGGAAACACCAGTAGGTGCAGTCTGCCTAACAATGAGGGTTTGTGCAAGCTTACACACACACACAGTTAAATTGCGATGATTACTGCTTACTGTCTTGGAATGCACGACGAATTATATTAAATATAAATATAAATCGTATTTAATTATATTAAAACAAAAGTGCAACCACTTACGTTCTTAAATAAAACAAATAAACAATAAATAAAAGATGAAAATAAATCTATATGGTGCATATTTTGCCCTCTTCTATTATTTTCTGTGTTTGCTTGTTCTTGTTTGCTTTTCCTCAGAAATTCACATTTGTCTTCTAGTTCTGATGTGTGCATGTTTTTTTTTTTAATCTTTGTTCATTTTTTTGGGATGGTGCCCATTTGTCAGGTTGATGCCCAGCTGCAGGTGGTGAGGAAGCTTGAAGAAAAGGAGCGTCTCCTCCAGGGCACCATAAGCACCGCTGAGAGGGAGCTGGCACTTCGAACACAAGCTTTGGACATGAACAAACGAAAGGTAACAAATAGTTTAGTAATGATGAGCCACAGCTGCAGAGTAAACTGATCCTACAAAGGATGAGCTGCTGTTAAGGAAACTAAACTGTAGTGGCATTTAGATATTGTTCCTAAACACACATTTAGACACTTTATGATACAATAGATCCATAAAGGATTGTACAGTATGAAAAGAAATGACATTTAATAACATCTCTCTGTCGTCCTCCAGGCTCAGGAGTCTGCGTTGCTGTCGGAGGAGGTGCGAACTCAGCTGGAGCAGGTTCAGCAGAGGCTCAACCTGGTCAGAGAGGAGGTCATAGAGAACAGCATCTCCAGGGAGAAAGAGTCCTTTAACGCCCGACGAGCACAGGTAACAACATCCACATATAAACTCAAGCCGTAAAGTTCGAAAAGGGCATGGACTTAAAGGGCCAGTGTGTAGGATATAGGGAAATCTGTTTGCAGAAACAGAATAAAGTATATGTAACCATGATTTCATTAGTTTATAATCACCTTGAAATAAGAATCTTTGAGCGGACAAAGAACGGACAAAACAAACACTGGCTCTGAATGGGCCATTTGCGTTTTCTCCTACATGCTTGGCACACAGGAGAGTATTCAGGCCTGCAACCTTACCACTAGATTCCACCAAATGCTACACACTAGACCTTAGAAAGGCAAGACATGGTCCAAACACACAATGACATTCATTAAGGTTATTTTTGAAGAGTTAAAAACATTGCTAGTCTATACCGAGGATACGAAAGGCTAAATGTTTTACCACCTAGAGCCTCTGTCCACATAGCGTTTCTTTCTCAGCGCCAGCATCTCTTTTCAGTTGTTCTCAATGAGAAGCGAGCGCATCAGCCCACATCAGCCGCCTGAAGAAAAAAGAAACGTGCCCAGTGTCTGTTTCCAGAGAGAGTGCTCCACCCTTTTTGTGCGTCCGCTCCAAGCGCTTTAAGTTGATACGCTGTCATATACAGTAAATGTAAATTCAGTGATGAGAGGACCAGTTCTTTTGAGTAACCTGGTTTATGTTTTACTTTCACGTACACCCCCCTCCCTCCAAAAATAAGAATATATAAACATGAGTAAAACAGTTTTCACAAATTTCAGTACAAATCAGCTTTTGTTCTTCACCTTGCATTCATATAATCTGTTGTCAAAACTGACTAATTTGGGGTGCCCACAAGCTCATCTGGTAAAGCAGGCGCCCCACGTACTAAGGCTGTGTCCTTGCTGCAGCGGCCATGGATTTGATTCCAACCTAAGGCCTTTTGCTGCATGTCAGACCCCCTCTTTCTCTCCCTTTCATGCTGCATCTGTCCCATCAAATAAAGGCAAAAAGCCCTAAAAAATATCTTTCCAAAAAAAAAGACTCCTTTCACTTACAGCTGTTAACTGTGTTTCAGGAGGACATCTCCAAACTTAGAGGAAAGATTGAGAAGGCCAAGAAACCAGCTGAGAAAATCAGCAATGGAGATGATATCCTAAATGAAGAAATCAACGACTATAAGGTAGGTATCTGTGATATAAAACTATTAAAAACTTGCTGTTTTCACTTCTGCTGCAGAATCAGTCATTGAAGAATCATGGACACTGATTGGGTTTAAGGCTCATGTTTTGAATAGCCCAGTCACACTGACGTTCCCACTCCTTTGGGAAATTATATTTTTCACATGAGAATAATTCATTTTAAAAATGAATGAAACTGAGATGCACCAATATTTCGGTTTCTGTCCTCTACAAAGTTGTTTTTGTGTGACAGTTGCATGCATAAGAGCACCTACATTCACATTTCATGACATACAATTATTTGCTCTCTTGCTGGGAGTAAGATTAGAAGATTTATACCACTCATGCCTGTACTCTAAATATGAAGCTATAGCGAGCAGCTGGCAGAGGATAACAACAGAGGATAACAGCTGGCCTGGCTCTGTTTGAAGGAAATAAAATCCACCAGCACCTCTGCTGTCACTATTTAATATGTTATATCTTGTTTCTTGAATCTTTATGAAAACATTAGAATACAAATATCAATAAAATCGTTAAATGCTGGACTGTTTCTTGGCTCTG